>WBOK01000118.1:0-188662 GCA_009289805.1 Alternaria gansuensis
ATAATAATAATAATAATAATAATAATAATAATAATAATAATAATAATAATAATAATAATAATAATAATAATAATAATAATAATAATACTAATATTAATAATAATAATAATAATAATAATACTAATATTAATAATAATAATAATAATGATAATAATAATAATAATAATAACAATGATAATAATGATAATAATAATAAGAAAAATAAGAGCTTAGGGGACGACAGCAAGCTACTACTTAGGCGTAGTCTAGGCGTAGGTAGCGCTTATAACAGTAGTGCTAGAAGTAGTAGTAATAATAAAATAGGTAGTATTAGTAAGAAGATTTATAATAAAAAGTAAAAGCAAGTAATTTATATACTTATAATTATGTTTTTTTTGGATACTTAATTTTTTGCGCTCTTAAAGCGCAGTAATAATGTTTAGTATACTTTTTTAGTACGCTTAAAATATAATAGTTTTTATTTATGCTTATATTTTTTTATTAGTTTTCTTATATTTTTAAACTGTATTGCTAGAGTCTAGGTATTTTATAATATATTGTAACCTTTCTATTGCAACTAGTATTCTAGCTAGCTATTCTTAAATTATTCTCTTAATTTTTTTTTAACTTCTTAAATCTCTCTACTCTTAGAGCTAATATCTAGTGCTTAGATATTCTCTTCTTAACTACTACGCGATTCGTATTATTTTAGTAAGAAAATATAGAAGATATTATAAATATAATAGTAAAGTAGTAGTTATAATTAGTAAGCTTGCGTTCTAACTGCTTTTTGCACTTAAAATAGTTTTATAAACTTGCTAGAAAGCTTTTTGCTTAGTTAGTAGGCTAGGCTAACGTTCTTTTTACTAATGCGAACTATGTCTTTTTAGTCAAAGATTTTTAGTTTAAGTTTTCTATTATAGTATTAGTATTAATATTCTTGTTCTGCTAAAAGGTATTCTTTTACTGTTGCACGTGCGCTGTATATACGCTGCACTCTGTTTACAGCGTCTAGTACTTCCCCCTCTAGCCTACTATCTTTAAAAGGTAAAGTAAGTAATAAATACTTACTATATACTATGTAAAAAGGTGTTGTTTTTATTAATTTGTAAATAGAGTTGTTGTATGCGAATTATGCTGTTAGTAGAAGTAACACCTAATAATTCTAAATTTAAAAGGCAAAGGCTCTTAGGTATTACTTTATTATTTAGTTCTAGCGTTTAGTTTGCCTATTTGTTTGTAAGTAAAAAGCTGTACTTAGCCTACGCTTTACTTATACTTAGTAGCATATTTTTATTTAAATGCTAAAGTAAAGATTAAACTGCAATTTAATATAATGCTCTTCTAGACTTTATATTTTAAAATAATATATTTAAAGTAAGATTTTGTAAACTGTTTTACGTCTTAAGTTTTTAAAACAGGTATATAGATAACTATCTTTTAAAAGTAGTTAATAATTATAAAAATTATATTAAAAACGTAACTTAAACTCTTTTTTGCTAAGAACAGCTCTGTAATAAAGTTAAAGCTGTTAAGACCTAGAACTAGGACTCGTGGAGAAGTCTTCACGAAGACGTCGGCATTCTCAGACAATGGCCTAACAAGCAGCCAGCAGTTACGTAATTGCTTAGTGCTTAGTGCTCTTAGCACAACTAAGCAACACTAATTACACTACAGGACTGCTTAGTGCTTAGTGCTCTTAGCACAACTAATCTAAGGATTACCTAATTCTTAACCCCTCTGTGTTATTATATTATTCTACTAAACGTGCTAACACAACCACCTGTGCTATTACATTAATCTACTAATTGTGCTAGTACAACCCCTTGTCTATCGCACTCACTTATTTCCTAAGAACTAATATAGATCCTCTACAAACAATCTTTACACTTTAAACACTCTTAAAATAAGTGATACTGCTATAGACACCTCTGCTAATTCTTAAACTACAGGAACAACTACGCATGCTAACAAGCCTAAAACTTACTACAGTAACTGTAATAAGCTTAAGGCATAGCTACTCTAAGTTAATAGATACTTCTACATTAAAGGAACTAAGATTAATAATAATAACGCAGTTGTATAGGCCTCTACGTTCTTATAAGGAGCTGCTAAAAAATAGGCTAATTCTATTCTTTGTTAATATATAGACATAACTGTTAATAATAATGCTAATAATGCACTTGTTAAAGACTAGGACAATTTTAAGATAGAAATAAGAAAGGTGTTCTTACTCTTTAAGGAATTTATAGTAGCAGAACAAAAGATTTAAAGGTTGTAACAAACTTGCTCTGCAGCTAACTATATAATAGAGTTTTAGCAGTACTAAATAGTTATTAAATAGGATAACAACGCTTTAATGTAGATGTACTAATAAGGTCTTAAACTAGCTGTACGTATAAAACTTATGTAAAGCAGAGCTACCTTTAACACGCTTAATAAACTTATAGCTAAAGCTATTTAAGTAGATAACAACCTCTATAAGCTTAAGCTAGAAAAACAACTGTTCTTACAGGGAAGTTGCACACCTAGGAATATAGACACCTAACTACGTTAAACTTATTAACGCCTGTACTCTAACTAAGGTTAACAATAAAATAATACGCCTAGGATCTTAGGACATTATGTAACTAACGGCTATAAGCCTATATACCTTAACAACCTTAATAAGGGACTTAGGAAGAGCAAGTTTTAGCACAACAAGAACAGCAAGAAAGAAATTACTAGCTATATATGTAGCAAAGAAGGTTATATAAAGTAGGACTGCTAGAGCTAAAGCAAAGTAACGTAATAGTTAAATGTTTTTTACTGTGTAGTACCTAGCAACAATCTAGAGGAAGAATAGAATATTATTACCTAACTTACTATTACGGTCTAAGGACAAGACTAGGCAAACATTAATAGTCTAGATAACCTTCTTATAATTACCCTAGAGGAAGCCTTAGACGACGACGTCTTTGAGATAATACTTAACAAAGGAATAGAAGCAACCCTAGCTAACTAAACTAAGTATAGAAAGATAGCTAGGTTCTAAGAAACCTACTAGCCCTCTACACTAGTAGGAAATTTTACTACTAGCTGCACAGAAATACCTTATTACGCTAGATAAACAAGATATTAATATATAGGTACTACTACTTTTAGAAACACAATGCTTAAACAACTTAGCTAAGAAAATTAACATTCTACTAATGCAGCTTAGACAACTTAAGAATATCTTTACAAAACCTTATAAAGGAATATTAATTAAATACTACTAGTATGCTAACTTACTAGAGGAACTGCAGAAGAAAGAGATTACTTTAAAGGCAACTATTAATAAAGCCCTACACAACAACTTTGTATAGAAATAGACCTAAGATGCTAAAGCATCTTAAAATAAACTAACGCACTAACTCTTAGATTAAGAGAAGGAGGAAATTTATAAAGAACTCTAGGCAACATGCTAAAAGCGCAGGACTTAGAACAACAGCCGCGCAACTAATATATATTATTAGATAGACCTGCGTAATCTAGAACACGCGAGGTACTTCTAAACAGTATGTACACATAATAGCTGCATAATATACTATTTAAATAAGTACAAATTAAGATAGTTTTTTAAGAAACTAAAGAGAATGCCTTTATGCTAATACTTATAGTATAACTGCCCTAACAATAAATGCGCAGTACACCTATAGAACAAACAACATAGCCTATATTTCTATAGACACAATAATCTAGAAGAGACCCTGCAGATGCATATAACGCAGTAGAAGGATTATAAAAACAGAACTTGTGCATAGGAGTGCAACTAGCCCTTATAGCACACGTGCCTTAATATTAAATGCGAACTACATATAGTTGCTAAGAAGTTCTACAGATTTAGTATATAGTCTTTTTTAGACAGATGCTCTAAACACCTAGAACTGCTAGGGCAATAAACACAATTAACTCCCTAAGCCTCTTTAAGCTACTAGTAAAGTTTAATAGATATTAGATAATAGTATTAGTAAATTCTAGCTCTTAAGCTAACTTTGTTTCCTCTTAAGCAGTGCAAGTAGCAGGCCTATAAATACTAAAAAAATAAAAACTCTACCTACTATATGTAGCGAACAGTTAGCTTATGCTAGGTAAGACAACTGTTACGCACAAGGTTAGCAACATAACGCTTAGCATTTAAGAATATAAAGAAGAGTTAAACCTAGACGTTTTTAAATTAGCTACCTACAACATTATATTAGGAATTCCTTAGTTATAAGAACACAACTTATAGATTAACTAGAAGTTAAAGAAGTTCTTATTTAAGTGCTGTAGATTAGACGCAACTACAAGCTAGCCTACGTATTTAACAACTATAATAGTAGATAAGAGGAAGATTAATAATATTACTAAAGGATAGTAGACCTTAATTAAGAATAGCCTTACAATATAAAGGTTTAACTTAACAGACACTAGCAGGGTACCCCTAGGTTATAAAGTTAAAGTTTTAGATAAGCGCGTAACTTTAAATATCCTAAAAGAGTATAAAGAATTTTAGCACCTCTTTACAAAAGTAGTAAATAGCAAAGCCTTACTAAAATACTAACTGTAGGACTATAAGATTGTCCTAGAAGAAGGGAAGACTCTACCTTTTAGGCTAATTTATTAACTATTAGAGATAGAACTTAAAGAACTAAGGACTAAGCTAGATAAAGATCTAAGGAAAAAATATATTAGACTTTTAACATTGCTAGCAAGATTTCCTATACTTTTTGTACTAAAGAAGAATAGGCTACTACAAATGTGCGTTAACTACTAAAAACTTAACAATATTATAGTAAAGAATTAATAGTTATTACTAAATATTATAAAGCTTTAGGATTAATTATTTTACGCTAAAGTTTTTACAGTATTAAACCTCTAAGATAAATACTACTTTATTAGAATAAAAAAAGGTAAAGAATAGAAGACAGCGTTCTAAACATAATATAAACACTATAAATATATTATTATGCTGTTTAGGCTTACAAACGCCTTAGCAACATTTTAGGAACTTATTAATAATGTGTTAAGAGCATATTTAGACATCTTTGTTATAGTATACCTAAATAACATCTTTATCTACTTTAAGAACCTAAGAGATTATGTAGAACATGTCTGTACAGTACTAAGGTGCCTAGACTAGTTTAACCTCTAGCTTAAACTAAAGAAATATAAGTTTTACAAGAATAAAGTTACTTTTCTTAGATATATAGTAGGAGCACAAGGAGTATAAATAAGCAAAGAAAAAATATAGGTAGTTAAGAAATAGCTATACCTAATAATAGTTAAAAAGATATAATTATTTTTTGAATTTCTAAACTTTAACTAATAGTTTATTAAGAACTACTCTAAGATTGCTATCTTATTAACAAGACTTACAAGGAAGGAGATACCTTTTAAGTAGAGTAAAGAAGTAGAAGACGCCTTCTAGATGCTTAAAGAAGTAAGTATAGAACTACTATGCTTTAGAATATTTTAAGTAGGACAACTATTGCGCTTTAAGACTAACGTATTAGACCTTGTACTTAGAGGCTGCGCTAGTTAACTGCATAAAGGCAAATAGCACTTAATTGCGTACTATTTATAAAAATTCTCTAGACCTAAAGAACAATACAACGTCTACAACAAGGAGCTGCTAGCTATTATTGCATACTTATAGTATTAGAGAGCATACGCAGAAAGCTGCTTAAAACTTATAATATTTATAGATTACAAGAACTTAGTTAACTTTACAACTACTAAGGTACTTAACTAACAATAGGTAAGATAGTTAGAGCTACTTAAATAATACAAGTTTAAGATTATATACACACCTAGAAAGGACAACAGCAGAGTAGACGCTCTTAGCTAACAACATAATATTGTAGGAACAAAGAAAATTATTAATACTATAATACTTAAGATTAACAAAGATAGATTACTAGGACTAGCAAGAACGCTAAACGCAGTTTTACAAATTACACCTAATATACTAGAAGAATTGTAGGAAGTAATTATTAAATAACATTATGACGACTCTGTACATAGTTATTCTAGTATTACACGAACTATAGAACTTATTAAGAGAAATTACAAGTTTTTAGGAATAAAGGATAAAGTTACTTTCTTTATTACTAAGTGCGCAGACTGTTAGAAAAATAAGCACAGTACCTACGCACCTTACAGAAAAATATAAGCAATAGAGCTACCTAACGCACTGTAGTTAGACATCTCTATAGACTTTGTTATAGGCCTACTAGTCTTAAGAGACCCTATTACTAAAGTATTTTACAACGCAATTCTTGTAGTAGTTAATTAATTTACAAAACAAGCAGAGTACATTGCCTTTAGAAAAGATTTTACAGTAGTATAGCTAGCACATATTATTAATAACTAGATTATTAGATACTATAGCATACTAAAGTTAATTATTAGTAACAGAGACAAGCTCTTTACTTCTAACTTTTAGACAACGCTATTAGCTGTAATTAGAATAAAACAAAAGCTATTAACAGCTTATCACCTGCAAACAAATAAATAAATAAAATAAATAAATTGCACAATAAAAGCCTATCTTAGGATATATATTAACTAACAGCAAAATAACTAGGTATTATTACTACCTATAGCACAAATAGCATACAACAACAAAATATTAGAGTTTATAGAATAAACACTGTTTTACATAAACTACAAAAGACACCTAAATCTCTTTACACGTATATTTCTAAGCTAAAAAATAGAAGTAGCTATTGCAACAGCTAATAAGCTTAAAACAGTACATAAGTTACTTAAAACAACACTTAAGAAGGCTTAACGCTAAAGCATTGAAAGAGGATAAAGTATATTTGCTTACAAAGAATCTTCGCACTAAACAACTAAACAAAGAACTTAATAATGTTAAAGTTAAACTATTTTTAATTCTAGACTAGAAGGGACTAGTTATATATATAATTAACCTCCTACTAGATGTAAAGATCTACCTAAGATTCTATATTAATATGTTAGAACTAGCAGACCTAAAGACGCTACTCTAGAAAACCTTCTACTACAAGACAGAAGAAGAAAACAAATTTAAAGTTAAGAAAATTCTTACACACTAAAACAACAGCAATAGCAAGGAATATCTAGTTAAGTAGTTAAGTTACTTAGACAGCAATAACATATAGAAACTAGATATAAACTTTATAAACTGCTATCTGCACTTTACAGAATACTACTAAGATTAGAAGCTTTTTAATAATTAAGCGGCAAGCCCTTAAAAGCACTCTAGGTGCTAGGCAAAAGGTTTAAGGCTAAACCTTTAGAGACACTAGAAAACTCTATAGTTTCTTTAGCCTTTTTATGCTCTAACTCTTTAATCTTACAAGACTTTACTGCTATTACATCCTCTGCGTAATAGTTTAATAAATCTATCTACAAACAAAGCTGCTCCTTGCAAGCGCGCTGCACGTGTAACTCTTTTAACGCCTTTTTGTGCATTTTTATTGCAGCATTTTGCGTATTATAACTTTCTTTTATATGTGCATGTAGCTTTTTCTTTTCTGTAGCTAAACGCTTAAACTTTAACTTTGTTACCTAGACGTTACACTGTTAGCCCTAACGTAAACACTTGCTATACTTTTTTAAACAAACATGTACCTTGCACACGCGCTTGTTGTGCGCACAAGTAGAGCATTTTAAACTATAGCTTCTTTAAAAGAATTAATAAAGTCGCAGAGACGGTGACAGTAATTAGTACTAGTAAGAGGTTTCTGCTTAGGTATAGTAAGATAAGAACAAGGCAGCTAACACTACTTATAACAAAGAAACAGCCTTATTATAAGCTAAGACTTCGCTACTGTTATGTAACTTAAGGACAACTTACTAAAAGGAGAGAGGATAGTGTTAAGACCTAGAACTAGGACTTGTAGAGAAGTCTTTATAAAGACGTCGGCATTCTTAGACAATAGCCTAACAAGCAGCTAGCAGTTACGTAATTGCTTAGTGCTTAGTGCTCTTAGCATAACTAAGCAACACTAATTACACTACAGGACTGCTTAGTGCTTAGTACTCTTAGTACAACTAAGCAACACTAATTACACTGCAGGACTGCTTAGTGCTTAGTGCTCTTGGCACAACTAAGTATACTGAGCAGAGCATACACTTGTTAGTATATAGTAGTAGGCATTAAGCCCTTATAGCTCAGTGTGTTCAACTTCAAGTGCAATCTAAGGATTACTTAATTCTTAACCCCTCTGTGTTATTACATTGTTCTACTAAACGTGCTAACACAACCACCTGTGCTATTACATTGATCTACTAATCGTGCTAGTACAACCCCTCGTCTATCGCACTCACTCATTCCCTGAGAACCAACACAGATCCTCTACGGAAGATCTTCACAAAAGCTTACTTTCTCAATAATCTTATTAAGAACTAGTAATAGTAATAACTAACTATATTTACTATGTTTTAGAGCTTAACTTTTTTAGTATAATGTATAAGTCTTTACGTAATCCTAAATATTATAGCTTAACTCTAGCTAGTAATATAGCTTACTAATAAGCTTATACGTTCTATATGCGCTAAAATAACCTACTATACGCGTGTTATCATTCTGTAATGAAATTTCCTGCCTAACAGCTTATTTTAGTAGAGTATAAATTCTACTTTATATTTTAGGACTTTTTTGTTATTAACGCGCTATACTTATGCGCTACTACTATTTTAAGTGCGTATTGCTTGCTTAGAGTCTACAACCTATTACTAGGCAAAAGCGTCTTTTTATTATAACTAGCGTAGTTTATTTATTAAAGCTTCTAACTCTACTATTACAGGTTTGCTACTAACTAATACTCTAGCTAGTAAGCCTAGTACGTATAGTATACACCTTATAGCACTAGTAGTATAAATACTCTTTATTCTATAAATATTAGCTACATGCGTCTTACATGCGCTTTCCTAGCTGTACTAAGTTGTAGAACTTTCTATTCTACTATGCTTTACTCTTACTAGAAGCTTATTCTCCAGTATAAGCAATAGTTAAGTTAATAACAGGTTCTCTTATTTGTAATTTTTTTTCTTAATAGTTTGTCCGGAGGGTTTGTATACCTTAGGCAGTACTTAACTTTAAAATTAAAAGTCTCTAAATATAGAGCCTAGCGTGCTTAACGCTAGTTTAGCTTCTATATAGCGTGTATATGGCGTAAGTTATTATAATTTATCAACACCTTAATAGTGTGTTAAGCACTTTCTAGAAAGTATTACTATTTTTTAAAACCTTATATAATTGCTAAGAGTTTAAAGTTGTATACTTTATAGTTTAGCTTAGCTTTTTCTAGTTTTTATAAGTAAAACGTAATAAAATACTACATTTTGTTCTTAAATAGTTAAGATGATATACTTAAGATAGTAAAGATAGAAGTATCTATTTCAATATAAATTATACGTGTACTTTTAAAGTAACGTAAAATAGGCGTATATATAAAGCGTTGCTTTAGCTTTGTAAAGGCAGCATATATATTTTTGTTTTAGTAGAATACTTACTTCTTTCTTAAGATATTTATAAGAGGTGTTGTTTTTACAGCATAGTTTTTAATAAAACACTAATAAAAGTTTAAAAATTCTAAAAAGGTGTACAGCTCCTTGATACTAGAAAGTGTAGGCTACTACTTAATAGTAGTAACACGCGCTAGATCTGCGCAAATACTGTGCCGGTGCATAGGGTGATACCCGACGGCACACTAGGTCAGTGCTCAACTACCCTACCCTAAGGTTTATAGCCCCTTCCGTATCTCACGGAAAGGGGACACTATTTCATCATTCGTTCACTCAACAGCTAAGCTCCTATACTGTACTATAGAATATGCTTCTTCTTCTACTAATAGTCTTTATACTTAACCTACCATTAGAATATTATCTTACTAACCTTGTTCTTATATAATTTAGTTGCTAGTAATCTCTTGCCCTTGTAGCAGTATATCTTTATACACTCTAACACTCGTACAAATAGCAAAGCCTATAGAGACATACTCTACTACTTAGTGCATAAAGGAACTAGTGTATAATTATTATAAGAACTTTACAATCTTACTAATTACTAGATTTCTTAGGATTACTACTAGATATACTTTTAGAAAGTTAGCACTATCCCCTACTATAGACTATGTTAAGGACTTTGTTACCTAAGTTAGTACTAACAATAGAAAATAGCAACAAACTCTACTAATACAATAATAGAATACGTTATTAAATATAAAGTTAAAGTCTGTCTAGTAAAATAGAAGGAGTAAACTATTTAGCAAAATAAAGGCAGTCTTATATATAATTCAACACTAATCTAAAGTTTACCTAGCCAAAAAAAACCAGCAACTTGTTTAATAGAATAAAGACAGGCTTACATGCGTTAACAATGAAAAGCAAAAGTTTTATCTAGTAAAAATTAAGATAAGACTAGATGCTTATAACTAAATATATTTAAATTACTAATTCAAAGTATTTGTCTAGCAAAATAGAGACCTTACTAATAACGAAAATAGTATTTATTTTTTAAGGTATTAAAGGTGGTGGTTGTTGTTGTAGTTAAAATAGGTTTTCTAAAAAAGTGAAAAGCAGCTGCCCTCTACTAATCAGTCGCAAAAGTTAAAAAAAGATTTTGTGTAGTTAACAAAATTTAAACGGTGAGAAGATAAAGTCTACGCGCTAAGAGCTTAGAGTAGAAAAGCTTAGACTACTAAGCAAAATTAGAGTTAAAAAATTTGCTAAAGGTACTAAAAAACAACACTAATTAAAACGTGTAAGAGGTAGAGAAGGTAGAGAAGGGTAAGGATACGTATATTACCGCAGCAGGAGCCTATAATACTTTATAAAAGCTTTCTACTTACTAGTTCTTACTTTCAGAATTTTCTATACTATATAGTACTGCATACAAACAACTTATATATAAATAATATAATGCTTAGACTATTTTTCTTCTTATTTAATATAAAGACTAATAGCTTATATTAAGTAAAGTTAGACTTTACTAAGTTACTATATAAGAAGCTATAGTAGTAGATTGTTAAGCAGCCTCCTTAGTTAGTTAAAAAAAAGCTGTTAGCAGTAGCTCCTATAGTAATTAGGTAAACGTAGAGGTTAAATTTTATTATTTATTAACACTTTATTAATACATCTAGTATTATAAATGTTAAAGTTATAATAGAGGTTATAAAAAGCTTATTTAGTAGCAAGTTTATTAAATACGTTACGCATGTTAATAGTCTAAGTATAATAATAGTATATTATTTTACTAATCTCCTCTTACGAATATGCAACCTTAGTAGAAAGACCCTATATTAGCTTTATAAGAAGTAAAAGCGTATTAAAACAGCTATTAAGCAGCTAAGACAAACTAACAAGTAGAAGGATTTTGTAAGTTGCTTTTAGAAATAGAAGAGCTGTGCTTAGATAGTAACGCTATTGTTGTATATTTACATCTAAGTATAGGCGCTAGAAACGCTTTAACTGCAACACTGCTAGAATAGCAATAAAGACAACAAAAGTTGCTGTTATTAGTAAATAGTTATTAGTTAAGACAGTTAGTTAGAGGTATATTACGCATCTTTGTTTCTGTCTAAACATGCTAGAGTGACACACTAATTGCGTGCCGGTAATGCTAAACAAGAGGGCATAAGCCTAGATACCTATTATTAGCAATAAATCTTTTTTTTACTAAAAAGGTGTCTACAAAATGTGTAGTTACATCAAAAGGTTGTCTTAAAAGACCGAAGCTATTAAAATAGTATAAGTATAAATTAAAGCTTACCTAGCAAAATCTAGAGTACAAAAGAGGCAAAGATTTATACAACTACTTCTAATTAAGTACTTACTATTAAGATTTGAAGAATAAATGTTTTATTCTTTTTTAAAACTAAACTTTGTTTACTATATTAATAACTAACTACTGTTAAATATCCTATATAAAGCACTCCTAGGAGTCTTACAATACTATAAATATTAAAAAATGATTAGAAGTTAGGTTAAGGACAGGAAGGCGAAACGCTTTCTTCTGCTAGGCCTACAACTGCTAGTCCTAAGTTACTATTAATACTATTAAGCTTAGGCTTTAATACTATAGCTATATCTACTTATAACTTAGTGTTCTCTATAGTTTAACTAAGACACAGTACCTTAGTTTTTACTAAAAAAGATATTACTCAATTCCTAGAAGACTTTAATAGATAAGCTAATAATAAAGGTATTTATAATGCTATATAAGTCTCTATTCTACTAGATTATTTTTTTAATAAAAATTAATTACTCTTTTGTATCTTTAAACGTTTGCTTAAGTATACTAAAAGAGATTAGTCTAAGTAACAAAAAAAAAAAAAGTAGTAGAAAGATAAAGATACTACTATTAAGATAAATAAACGCTTTGACTTTTAAGCTTATATCTATAAATACAAAAAAAATTAGCTAGGGCTAGTAAAGTAATAAAGTTAATTTACTTCTATTACTAATAGATATATTAAGAACAAGCAAATCCCTTAAGAAGAGAAAGGCATTCTTTTCTTCTAAGGTTTACTATAAATAGACAAAAAGGCAGTAAAATACTATATACCTACTGCCTCTAATAGTAATAATTAAAATACGTATACACTAAATTATATTTATTCTTTTCTAAAATCCTACTACAAGAAAATAACTAGCCTAGAAAAAATTTATTAGTTAGAACAAGAACGCGTAAGTACTAAAATACGCTAGATTATATTGTTTAACTAGCTTACAACATTTACTCTAAACAAAGTAAGAATAGCAGCAGTTAAGATTAGCAAAGCACACAAGAAGTTAAGTATACTAGTAAAAGCTAACTAAGAAGTAGAGAACTTTATTAAGTCTTTAAGCAATCTAAAGCTTAAGTTATTTACTATTAATATGCTTATATCTTACTTTACAACTAAGAAACTTTAAGAAAAACTTGCTAACTACGCGTACTTTATTGCATAAGTAATAAACGCTACACTTCTAAGTAAGAGAAAAAATAGTTTCTTTATTACTAATAAAAAATAAGGGCTACTAAACAAAATAAGTACTATACCCCTAAGTAATGCAGAAATAAATAATCTCTATTATATATGTAATATAGTAGGATATATACTTAAGGTCTATAAGCTATACTACGCCCTAAAGCAGATAGGATAAGTTAGTTTTAACTAGGATACTACAGCTAAAAAAGAGACTTACTACTTTAGGCTGCTATATAAACATTTAAAAGAAATTTTAAAACAGCTACTATTAACTTAAGTTTTTTTATAGTTAAAGATAAAGATTTAAAAATTCTATAGCGTTACTAATAATATACTTAATTAACCTACTTTTAGTGTAATACTTAAGAAGTTTATAAGTAAAGACTTATAACTAGAATTAAAGTATAGAAGTAAAGCCTCTAGTTCTATAAATATAGTAACTAGTTTAATAGACCTATGTTACTATAATAATATTCTCTTGCAGTTCTAACAGTTTCAAGAACAGCTATATAGCCCTACTATAAATAAGTATATTAATAGGCTTAATAATATTAACGCCGCTAACATTGTACTAAGAGGCAAATAAAACGTATTATATAACATTTCTAAGTTGAATGCTGCTACACGCTTAAAGGGAATGACTCCTTTTTTCTACTAAGATATTAATTGTGTCTAGAATAGAGAGATAAAGAAACAGGAAAGGCTAAGCAAAAATATAATTACTTAAAAAAGTAATTAACTAATTTAAAGTAATGCTTTAATTTCTAACTTGTAGCTTAAAATATGCAGTTTTTACAAAAAGAAATACGAAGTAAAATACTTTTTATTAGTTAGATCTATAATAAACTATGTTTAAATATTAGGCCACTGCAGTTATCTTAGTAGGATAGTAATATATTAGCTAATCTAAAGCACCTACTATAAGGGTAAAACAAAAAAGCTGTAAAGTTTATTAATACGCTTTTTAATCTTGAGTTAAGAAAAATAATATAAGGTTAGCTAAACTATATTATAACTACTATACTTAGACAAGAAGTGCAAAAGGTTACTATATCTAACTTTATAGTATAAGATAATATTCAGAAACAACTGTATAACTTTTTAGATAATAATATTAGCGTTATAGATAGTTTAAGAATGCTTAACATTATAAATAGTAGAGAAATTATAAAATCTAGGTATAATTTAGCATACCTAGAATATGTTCTAGCTGCTAATTAGCTAAACTAAAACATAGGCTAAGAATATCCTACTAATAAAACTTTACTAATTATACTAACTATTATAAGCCTGCATTGCAATATAATAAATATGTATTAATTAAGTAATTAAATATATTATAAGGTGCATAATAAAAGTACTTTTAAAATTAATAAGTTAGATAATATACTTACTAAGAAAGTTTATAAAGTTTAGTAAAGATAAAAATAAGTCTTTGCTTAAACAAACCTACTAGAATACTAAGTTATTATTAACAGCGACTTCTTAAAGTGCTTAATTAATACTAAAGTATACATAAATATGTTAAGACTTAGTGCTGTATTAGCATTAAAGATACTATATAAGATAATAGAATAGAAACTCAGACAGCTATCCCCTAGTGTTACTTTAGCTAATAAAACTTATAATTTGTTTTTTAAGATAATATTCAACATACTTATACAAATAGAAATAGTTACTATTAAAACTAACTTTAGGATTGTTGCTAATATTACTAGATTTATAATTTTAAGAGGACCTTAGTATGCATGTATAAAAATAGCAATATAGTACAACGCGTTTTAATAAATTATATGCTAAGTTTTCTTTTAAAATAGTACTAGAAACGCAGTATTTGTTATATTTAATTTATTAATAAGTTACTCTGCGCAAACAATTAGAAATAAAGCTTTTAACAATAATTTAGATAAAGAAATAGAGAGTAATGTATAACTACACGAAACTACTAATATAAAAAATAATAAGCTGTAAGTAGCTATAGTAAAATATTTACAAAAAGCTGTATAGTTAAATTTTATAGCTGAATTTAACGATTTTAACATGCTATATAAGAATAAGAACAAGTATAATTAGATAGTTTAGATAAACTAAGTATTTACATATATAGTTAGATAATTAGAAAACTTTATAAAAAACTATAGTCTTAGCAAATTTTTAATTATATATAAGCTTAACTAGCAATAATAATAAAAAAACTGCTTAATAACTTCTAACAACGCCATGATTTCTATACTATATATAAAACTGTAGACAAAAAAGTTTAACCTATTAATTTTATTTAGTAAGAGATACTAATAGAATTTAGATAAAAAGACTAGAAGAAAAAAGCTAAAAAATATTAGCTTTTATAAAAAAGCGTTTGTAATTTTAATATTAGACTATGTAATTATTTGTTTGAACTAAGATATACTGCCTTTCTATAAAAAATAAGACTTTCTAAGCAATAGATTAATAAACTATACGTAGGAGAATATCTTTGGCCTTTAAAAAAAAATTTATACATATGCTTTATAACTAAGAAGAAGCTCTTTTATAGTAATTTAAAGAGTTAAGAAGAATCTATCCTAATATATGCTTACTACTAAGATACAAAAGATACTATATAAAGCTTAGTAAGTGTAAGGCTTCACTGTCTTAAAAGTATTAAAATTGCAGGTAGTAGACATAGTCAATATCTACCTAAACTAAGGAATATAAAAACAATGTAATAGTTAGTATTATAATTTATAGCACTTAGTACTAAAGAAAAATACATTCGTTTAATAGATTAGTAATGCGCAAAGAATAAATATAGTTATAATATAAAACATAAACTTACTACTAATAGTAAATACATTTTTTAAGAGATTTGTAGAATATAAAATTATTTTACTAATAAACTTATTTTTAGGATTTAACTAGATTATACTACATTTAGAAAGTAGAAATATAATAGCATTCTAAACGCCTATAAGACTTATACAATTATACGTAATAGTTATAAGTGCTACTAACTTAGTAGCAGTATTCCAAGAAGTTGAAAAATAAACTTTTAAGAGACTATTAGCTTAATATAACACTCTTTATTAATAACATTATATAAAGAGATTCTAAGACTATCTATAGTAGAAAAGAATTAATACTAAAGATGCAATATTATACTCTCAAGCATATTATACAACTAGATAAAGTGCTAGCTAATATTAAAGAAGCTAAAGACAATATTTCAAAGAAAAAGTGTTACTTTCTTATAGAAAGACTTAAAGTAGTAGGCTATAAAGTTAGTTTTTAGAGTTGCTATTCTAACTAAAAAAAAAGTTTAAAAGATTATAAACTAGCTATTGTATAAGAATAAAAGAGAAGTATAATTATTTATAAACATATATGTGTACTATTATATATAGGTAAAGAACTTTACTAGAATTACTAAACTTCTGTTTATACTCCTATAAGACGACACTCCTTTTAAATAGGGGAATACACAAGGCATAGTAATATACACACTAATATAGATACTATGTAATATACTAGCACTTACAAACTTAGACTACACTAATACTAAAATTTATAAAATATTTTTTATAACTAATCCTAATAAAGATAGTATAAGGGCTTGTATAAAGCAACTTAAGAATGACAATAAACAGCACTTAGTATAGTTTAAGAGCACGCTATAGTTAGCTTAAGAAAAGTAATAATACTTTACTAAGTTAGAATGTAAAGCTATATTATAGGCTCTAAAGAAGTTTTATACTTATTTTTCTAGTGTTTACTTTACTATAGAAACTAACGCTGCAACTCTTATTGCTTAACTAAATATTTATTAACTAATAAATTAAAATTAGTTATAAATAGGTAAATATTAACTATCCTCTTATAGGATTTTAATATTAAGTATATACTAGGGAAGAAGAATGTTATTATGGATATATTGTCTAGGTATCTAAAAGTTAAGAGCTAGAAGCCTTCTTTCAAATTTAAAGAGAACCTAAAAGAATTTATTAACTATATAATAAAAAATGTAAATACATAAGTACTAATAGAATAAGTAAGTATACTTCACTAGAAGTTCTCTAAGAGATTAGAGCAATAAAGTTAGTTTTTAGTTAACCTAAAAACTCTAAAGGAAATAGAACTATATGAACTATAAGCGTAGAAAAAGTAAGCATTAAACTTCTTTATATAAAATAAGATACTATTTCGGAAGATATTAAAGAATATTGTAATTTAACAAGTTAAAAATAATAGAGATTTAAGAACAGCTGCAGTATAGAACGTGTATACCTAGATTAGACACTAAGAAGTTAATGTAGTCTACTCTATACTTACGCAGCAAGACTAGTAGAGAAGAATGTATAAGTAACTACAAAAGAAACTAGTAACTTTTATAAACTATTAGCTGTAATCTTTTAAGAAGAAGGTTAATATACTTTCTAATACTAATAGTTTTGCTATTTAGGAAACTATTGCTATTAATGTAGTATACATGCCTTAGTATTTTAAGAAGAAGTTTCTTGTAATTGCAAAGGACTACCTTAGCAGCTAGCTTAAAGTAAAAGCGCTATTAAACAACTAATTTAAGGTAATTATAGAATTTATATATAAAAACATTATATGCAGATAGAGCACAGCATATAAACTTATAGTTAATAGAGGACTTAACTTTGCTAAGGTAGTCTTATATCTATTAAAAACTTACAAAATTAACTAATTTTAATTAGCTAGACATAAATCTTAAGCTATAAAAAACTAAAAGAAAGTATAAACTAATTGTAAATACTTTTACAAAGTTACTAAGACTTTAAGTAAAGAACTTACTAATAGTTCTTTTTACAGACAAAATTTTAATATAAAAATAGATAAGTTACTTTCTATACTTACTAGTTATAAAGTAGAACTTAGGACTTCTTATTAAGCTTATAGTACTTATATAGAAATTACTTTTATTTAAAGAAGTAAAAAACTATGCATATTTACTTATAATATAAGCAGTAAAGTTAGATTTTAAAAATTAGTTTATAAAAAATACTGTTGCTTATACTAATTGCATAAGAGCTGCTAAAAAGGAATACTAAAATAATACTAAAAAAATACAACATAAAGATATAAAGCTAGAAGACTTAGTTCTTCTATAGAAATTGGTTTAAGAAATTAATATATCTTAAGACTGCAAATTAGATATAAGGTATTTAGGATTATGATGAATTTATAACGCTAAACTTAATAGAGGGACCTACCGCCTTAAAGACTTTAATAGCACACGCTTTCTATACACAACCCCTAGCTAGTAATTTAAGCATTTTTAATAATAATACGTGCTAGATATTGAAAAGAAAGATTAAGAGAAAATTAAGTTATAAGATCTTAAGTGATAAGAATGAACTAGTCTAACAGTAGATATTCCTGTTTTTTTAGACTTACTTAAGCTACCTACTAATTTAGAATTTTCTCTACCTCCTGCAACAAGAGATAATCTTTATTCTTAAGTTATTAGTACTAAGTATTTTAGAGAAGAAGAGCGTTGTGTATATATACAAGACTTTAGAAGCTTAAACTTTAATTTCAACACTACTATAGCTAGCAACTAATAGGCTACTAAATAGCCTATTCTTTTAGGAAGGGGAAGAAATACTATACTATTAGTTTCTACTTTTACTTTTAGCTACTTATTTACGAATTTCTTATGTTAAATGCAGAGATTAGTTATTTAGCCTACAGATTCTAGGTGTGCAGTAAGTACCTAGATTCTATAGTTCTCTTACACCTATATACGCAACACTGCGTTAAAGTTACAACAAACGCTTTTTTACAAACCTCTTTAGTAATTAAAAGTAATTTAAACATTCTTGTGCATCTTAAGCTAGTTACCTTAAAGACGAATCGCCCGTTAAGCAGACTATTGCTTTCTCTCTTCTAACCTTAGCTGGTTTTAAGCCTCGTACATCGCAATTAAGCAAGCTAGCTTATTTAGTTAACTAAAACAGACAATCTACAGAACTTTAAGCAAGTTATTACTCGCGCACAACTAGCTACTATTAGCCTACTTGTTAACACATGTTTACTAGCATCAGACATTGCTAATTCTAGCACTTGTAGCATCGCTCGTATTAGGAAGATTACTAATTAATACATTAGTATACGTACTAAACATAACTATTTACTAGAAAGATTACGTTACAAGAAACTTATAGAAGTTTTTAACTAAGAATAATTTGCGCTAGGCTATAGATACTTAGTTGTTAGAAATCTAGAGCAGGACAAGATTAACTAAAGAGTTCCCTAGTCTAGTACGTTTAAGGACTATACACGCCGCTTTAGAACACTTAATTTTTAGTATTTTTTTTCTAACAAGAATGCTAATTAGATTATTAGAAAGCTTCTTATAATTAATTAAGAGATTAACGCTAGACTAGAGTAGGCCCTCGCTAATCTTAAGCATTTTTCTTAAACAACACTATAGCTAGCAACCTCTAGGCTATAGAACAGCCTAAATTATTAAAAAAAGAAGGGGATGCTACATTAGTGTCTGCCTTTATCTTTAGCCGCTTACTTACCAATTTCTTATGTAAAATTTAGGTACAGGCTGCCTATTCTATATATTCTAAGTATATAGTAAGCACTTAGATTTTGTAAATCTATAATAACTTACTACTATACTAATATTAAATCTAATTCCTCGTATTTGCAAAGCAATACCTAATAATAGTAACTATTTCTACTGCAAAACTTACTTATTTTAGCGTAATATAAACTTTATTTACTTTTACCTTTACCTACCTGCTAGTAGTATACCGCTACTATATATAAAGTTAAACTACAACCTTGCTAACTAACTAACCCTCCTTCTACACTAACGTTACTACTTTTCTACCTAGGTTTCAACTTTTAAAAACAACAATTATAGTAAGATCTTTTCTCTTAGTTTAGTAAAAGCTAAAGATAATACTTACTCTACTAATAACCTGCTTAAGCAATGTCTTAGCCTCTATTAGACAAAGCTTACAGCAAGCAGCTATAATAGCAACTACTTTAAACACTAAGTTTATTAAAAGTCTTTAAAGATCTAGAAGTAAGTACAAAAAAAGACTATATTATAAACTACGCCCTTAAAGTTTTTAGTATTGAAACAAAGTATTAGAGCTTACAAAACTTAGTAATAGTATTAAAGTTACTAATATTTAAATCTTAGTAGACAAAATGCTTCTTAACGCTTTGCAGTAATAGCATATTATTATAAATTAATAGTTTAATTGTGCTTTATACTAATTTAACCTTATTCTTAAAGTTGTTTTAAAAATAGGCAAATTTTATAAATAACTCCTAAGACTTATAGACAAATACAGTAGTGCTAAAAGTTTTTGAAAATACTATTTTATTATTAATGTAGTATTCTTGTTGCAAGATAAAAAAGCAAAAGAACTAAGTAATATAGTTTTAATAGTAAAAAAGCTAGTAGCAGAATTTGTTAAAAAAATATATTTGTATTTACATGCCTTGCATATTACTTAAGTACTAAAAATTAATGAATATAGCTTTTGTACTACAACGCATAAATCTTAAAAATAATACTTATTTCTTTAACGCAGCAGCACTTTAATGTCCTAATATAAAAAACTAAAAAAAAAAGCTATATATTACTAGTAGACTAGGCAACTATTAAGCTACTATATAAGAATATTTATACTTTTGCTATATAAAATCGCTCTTATAGTAAAGAACTACTCCTGAATATTAGTAAATAGTAAAAAGAGAACCTGCGCAAGATTATTGCGGCTACAAAAGTTATGAAAAATAATATAACTTATAGCGCGTAGAAACTACGCCTTAATAATAAAGCTAGGGATAATAAAGAGAATAGCAACTCTTACTATGCTTTTTAGCAAAAGACTTTTTAGTATATAGCTATATTTAAAAATTTAGAAACTAATTAGCTTTACTTTACGTAATTTCTTAAAAACATAAATTACTATAAAGTAATAAATGTGCAGGTGCATCTAATATATAAAGTACTTATTTAAATAGCTATTAAATTTAAAAGGTCTTAATTTAAAGCTTCATTTATTAATTACTATAGTAACTTTATAGCATCTAAGACCCGCTCTCTAAAGAGTTATGGTTTATTAATTACAACTAAGTAACTAATGCAATCCTTAAAAATGTTAGCAAAAAGTAAAGCTAAGAATTATGTAATAGTTAAGGCATTTAGACTTATAAGTAGAAAGACTATTATATAATTGAAGTATAATGCTACTAATATCTAGGTAGGACGTATAAGAGCTAAGACTAGTAACTAACTAGTTTCTACTCTGCTGCATTTACTAAGCTCTTATGCTCTAAAGGCAACCTTAGTATACTAATAAGCAGCTACACAACTAGATACTAAGCTTAATAATATTACTTATATTAATAAAAAGCCTAATACAATAAACTATAAAACAAGAATTCTTAACATAAAATGCTACTATATAGATTTTACTTTAGTATTCTTTAAGCTACTTAAGCGTGCCTACGTAAAGAAGCTAATTATAAATTCTAATTATATTAAAGTTATTAGAAAATAGTATTAAGAAGTTATTATTAGATAACTGCATAACTTTAACAACTTATTATATAATTAAGTATACTTTATTTATAAGCGCACTGCTGTAAGTGTTATAAGTCTATTTAGAAAAGCTATACTTTTTAATATACTTAATAAGTGTCTGCTTTTCCTATACATAAGATAACCCTGTTTGTAGGAGTTTTAATCTAATTTTGTTATTTTTAAGCTTTTGACTAGCAAATACTGCCTAACTGAGGAAGATAAAAATCTGCTAGGCTACTAATATTAACTATTTTAACTTAACCTCTACTTTATCCTTACTTGGAATAAGATTATTAATACTATAAAGTTTTAACTATAAGTAGAGGAATTCTAGCGCATAGGATGTATTATTACTAACGCCTACACATAGCTGCAACAGCGTAGCAATCTAGAAAATATTATTATAAAAACTATTAAATTGTATAAGTTCTAATTATAATATATTAATATATAACTAAACTTTAGGTAGCTAGATAATATATTCTAATTGCTTATTTAATAAGCTATACACACAGACCTAAGATACTAGTTATAATATATGATACTTTATAAGGAACATACTCTGATTTCTTACTCTTACTACGCTAAGTTTACTAAAAAAGGCAATTAGATATTCTTTAAGCATATTAATTTTAACCTTACGCATTAATAACAAAAGGCTTTAGTACAAAGATAATTAAAAGAAGTGTTTTATTTAAATATAAGAATATAAACAACTACACAAAGATGCTACTAAGATTTTATAAGTATATGCTAGCGTACTTATAGTAGTATAATAATATAAGTATTAAATTATAAAATAGTTTTTTTAAAGAATAGAAAGATAAGGCTAACTAGCTAGAAAATATACAAAAGGTGGTTTTTAGCGCTAAGTAAACAAATTAACTCTATAAGAAAAAACAAGTTTAAATTATATTACTTTTTTTACTTTATAAATTTATAGGACTAACTACGCGCAACTACTGTACTATACTTTCTTAGTTTATTATAGTCTAAGATAGTATAATAGAAGTGCCTACTATAAGAATTTATAAAGAGATTTGTAAGGCTTACTACAACCTTACTACTACTCTTTATACTTTTTTTAGTTATTTTTATAAGTTTAGAAGAATTAACTAGCTGTTGTTTATAGATGTGTATATTAAGTATAAATTCTAGATCTAGAAGGCTTTTGTAGAATAAGCTAAATAAGACAATTCTCTTATTTGTAAAGGGCTAAATAATGTGCTATAAAACGCTACTAAGAAATAAATTAATAATTATATTCAAAAACATAATAATATGTTATATACTAAATCCTTAGCTTATAGCTTGTAGTATAAAAGTTAAAGAAAATCGCCTTTTATGCTAATTTTGGTTAAAGTTTCTTAGACTAATTATACTTTTTTAATAATAGCAAGAACCCTCTATACACAACAAAGAACTAAAATAAATAAAACACTTATTATTTTTAAAGCTAATTTTTTTTAGCACCTTTAAAGAGAACTTAGTCTAAAAGCTAATAAGCCCTAAGTTTTTTCAAAAAGCAAGAAACTTATTATACTTTTTTATATATAGCGTTTTTTGTGTGTTTATTCTTAATCAGGTATATTAATTTTAGATAATACTTTAGTACTTTTAACTCTAACTAATTAGCCTTGTTATAGTTGTCTTAAATTAATATCTTAAACTTAAGCTCCTACTACTACTACAATAACTACACTTATACCTAGACTACGCGTTTTAACTGCTACTTAAGAACTTTATTAAAGTAAAAGCTTAAAGAAGTAAAAGACAGTAATATAGTAGAGATGTGCCCTTATTAGATATGTAGAGAGAAAACTACTAAGCCTACAAAATCTAGGTGCTCTCTAGACACCTAGATTCTGTAGCTACTGCGAAGATATAAAGTCTGCTAATACTAGGCAGCGCCCTAAGTAATTAAATTGTGTTTTTATTTATTTATTTATTTTGTATTTACTGTTTTTTCTTCCTTTCTTTCTATAAAGTGTAGAGCTTAATAGGGCTAAGCTCGCAGGAAGGGGAGGTTTGTGCTAGTGCACAGGGTAATACCCGACGGCACACTATGTTAGTGCTCAACCACCCTACCCTAAGCTATATAGCCCCTTCCGTATCTTATAAAAAAAGGATACTATTTTATTATTTATTTACTTGACAGCTAAGCTCCTGTACTGTACTATAGAATAGGCTTCTTCTTCTACTAATAGTCTTCATACTTAACCCACAATAAGATTATTATCTTACCAACCTCGTTCTTGCATAATCTAGTTGCTAGTGATCTCTTGTCCTCGTAGCAGTATGTCTTCATACACTCCAACACCCGTACAAAACTACTTTTTATAATAATAAATTTTAATAAATAAACTTTACTTAAAGCAAATGTGTACTTTTTAAGATTTATACATAACTTTGCTTTTTCTAAAGAGTTAAGTATAGCGCGTACAGCACGCTAGTGTAGCATAATATTATTATTATAAGTATAAATAAATTTTTTTTAAATTAACTACGTATATATAATCTAAGTGCTTTCTTAAAGCTTTATTACTATAGACTTAGAAGCTTGCTTGGGCATTTGTAAGTATAAAAGGCATAATAAAATATTTAAAATGTCTATATTATATTTTTCAACAGCAGTCTTCTACTTATCTCCTACTTTAATTCTTAAATAATAGTAGGCGTTTTTAAAATCTAATGTTGTGTAGTAGTATACGCCTAATAGGCAGTCTAATGTCTTTCTAATTAAAAAAGTAAGTAAAAATTTTTTATTGTAACAGCGTTAAGACCTTAATAATTTACGCAAAGGCAAAAAACTTTATTCTTCTTCAGTACAAATAATATTAGAGCGCCTGCAGAGCTAGTATTATAATAAATCTATCTTTTTCTTAGTACTTTCTTAATATTTTCATTAAGCACTTAAAGCTTATAAAAAGAGAAAATATAAAGAGAGCTATAAGAAGGTTCTTTTTCTTATTAAATATAAATTGCGTAATCTAAACTTCTTAGTTATAAAAGAGTTTTAGCAGCATTTTCGTTAAAGATATTAGAATAGTTTTATAGTATATTAGGTTTACTTTAAACCTACACTATAGATATATTTAGTATATGCATTAGGCTTAATGCTTATGCTATTACTTTAAAGTACTTCTAAAAGATAAGTTTTTGAGTTTATAAGTCTTGCGTTCTTTAAGAATACTTTAGTAGCTACTAAGTTGATATTTACTTTTATATATCCTTAACGCTAAATCTGTCTTTTATAGTTAATAGGAATACTTTTTTAGCTTAAGAAGAGGTTACTAAGTAGTAGTAATACGCCTTTTTTGTCTACTTTGTATATAGTAAATTTTGTAATGCGCTTTACGGTATTATTATTTACTAAGCACAGCTAAAGCTTATATACTACGTATGTGCTCTACCTTTAAAGTCTAATTTAACTTAAGTAAAGAAGTTCTGCATTTGAAATAAGTTTTATATTTATTTTTATAGCTGTTTTTTATTTAATAAGGACATCTGCTACTAATTTTTAAATAACTTAAAGTTATTTCTTTACTTTAGTTACTAAACGAGCGTAATACACGCGCTGCATTTCTAGTAAAGTACTTATTAGTATATAATTTACTAACTTTAAGTTTATAGTAAAGCTTAAGTTTTTTTATTTAGTTTATATTAACTAGGACTTTGTTAAAGTTGCTACTCTAGCACTTGTTAGTATAGTATTCTTTTTTCTAACACTTAAAGTAAATAACACTATTACTATTTTTACACCTTTTAGGTGCGTCTAGTGTAGTAGCTGTAAAGAAGTAATTTTTTTTTATAGAAGTGTTTTAATTAGGCTAATTATGCGTAATAGTTGCTTTATGCAAATTTTGTTCAAGAGTAGATTTAAGCGTAATGAAGATTTCTCTAATTATAAAAGTTTAATAGTAGTTAGTAATAGCGCGTTATAGTTTAAGCTTTAGTTTTATAAGTAGGTGCTAGACCCTTTATACCTTAGTATATATTAGAAGTTAATCTGTAAAAACAATAAAATAAGTAATAAATAATTAAATAGTCTAGTCTTTCTACTATATAGCGTATATATACGTAGTTACTACTTTAAGGCTATAGTTAATAAAGTCTAAAAGTAAGCTAAGTATATATTACTTAAAGTAGTTTTAAGTTAGCACTTTTTTCTTTACTTTAAAAAAATGCATATAGTAAGTATACTAAAGCTTTTAAAAGTCTACTATAAAATACTATATTACTTAAATTACTTTATTAATATTTCTTTTAAATTCTTATAGTAGTGGCTAATGCGCTACTTTGTAGAAATAAGTAAACATATATTGTTTATTAAGAGTTTTGCCTTAGTATTTAGCTAGGTCTTTAGGTTTTAACGCGCGTTATATATACGCAGTATATAGCGCTTTAGGTGCGTTCTACGCGTAGGATAATATAGTTAGTACTATTAGTATATTTAGAATTTCTTTTTATTTAACCTCTTCTAGTTGTACTACTTCTTCTACTAACTTTTATAATTATAACAAAAATTAAAGTTTATTATATTACTTTTTTATTGTGTTAATGCGCTTTTGTATTATTACCAGTGCGCTTTAGGTGCGTTCTCTAGGCTTCTTAAGTGTAGCAGGCCTTAATAAAGTTTAAGAAGGGTTAGAGAGTTTAAATATAGCAAGGCTCTAGCTTTTTTAATTACTTTAAGTGTTAAATCGCGTTAACAGAGCTATTTCTAGACTATTAGCCTGTAGGAGAGGTATTATTCTGTAAGAGATGGCTTTAGGCAATAGTACTTGCTTCACATTATAGAAGATAGGAAGAGATAGCTCTAAAATAATAACGTGTGTATATTTTAAGTAATAATACCTGCTAGTCTCCTTGCAGGAAAGGAGCAGCTTATAAGCACAATTGCCCGTAGGGAAGCTAATGATAAGCGAACTTAGCGGAACTAGCTATTACACAACTATCCGTGACATTTAAGAAGCCGAAAAAGTACTTACAGCTTAACTGCGCACTTTATAAATTATAAGGCTTGCTACTATTGTAGTATAAGGAGTTCTTAGAATTACTAAAAGAAATTAAATCAATTGCCTTACTAGAGAAACCCTGCTTATTCTTTAATTAAGAAAAGAGGATCTTAGTTTTATCTAATATAGATAATATCCTACTGCTCTATACAAAGAATTATAAGCAGAAGGTATTAGATTTTTAGTAAAAGATTATAGACAAGATATAGGAATAAGAATTATTAAATAGTTCTTTAGTATCTAGGTAATTAAAGATTCTAAAAAGCAAATAATTACGCTTGTGTATAGTACGTATATTAATAAGATTATAAAGAGGTTTAGGCTAAAGAATAGTAGCTTTCTAAAGACTCTACTACTGTTAGAGGAGCTAATTAAGAACACTAGCAAATTAACTAAGTAAGAAATTAAAGCCTACTAAGAAAAAGTAAAAACTATTGCTATAACGTGTTTCATAAGCGAGTCGCCAACCCAAGCGAGTCGCCAACGCGAAATCACCGCAAAATTTCAAAAAACAGGTGTCTGTTTCTCAACAACCACAAGATAGAATTCTCTAAAAATTTAATACAATCGCTGCATCTACATAAAGAACAAGCTCACAAGATACAAAAACTCTAGCTTTAATATTATGCGAGATATACTTAGTTTTGTGGTTTTACAGGGGTGCAAGTAGTCTATCTCTACAACTACCTTTTAGAATTTCTTTAAAATTCCACAGCTTTCTTTTTATATAAGTGCAGCAATTTTGTTAAATTTTTAGAGAATTCTACCTTGTGGTTGTTGAGAAACAGATACCTGTTTTTTGAAATTTTGCGGTGATTTCGCGTTGGCGACTCGCTTGGGTTGGCGACTCGCTTATGAAACACGTTATATAACTATAATGCTTTAACTAGATATTACTTACGTAATTTTAAAGCTCTTACACTTCTTTATTAACTCTAGTAATTAATATATTAAAGCTATAAAACAAGTAATTATGTACCTTTATTAGATAAGATAGAATGCAATCTAATATAGAAACTATAATAGCCTAGACCTAACAGTTACAGGCAATAATTTCTTTCTTATTAATTAGAAAATTTATTCATGATTTTATAAATATATAGCTATCTTATATAGTAGTCTGATATTTTAGAAGGTAGCTTAGTAGACTATAGTATCTACGTTAACTACTAAGGCTAAGCTGCTTGCTTTTAAGCAAACTACTAAAGAGGCTACAGCTTTTAAATGCTTTTTTTGCAAGCTATCTCTTAATTTAAAAAATGTTTAGATAGTTTAGTAGAACAGTGAATCAACAATTAGGCTTGTAGTTCAAAAAACAAGTAAATTAGCACTTATATAAGACATATAAATATATAAAACATGTAGCTGCAGTAAGAATATACTAAAGAGTTATTCTAGGTTAAGTATCTAGAAACAGTAATTATACTAGCTAATAGACTAACTAAGTTGCTTACTAGATAATAGTTTAAGAAGTTTAAGCAGTTGCTGAACTTTTAGTAGGTTAAGCACTTAGTTAAAAGCAATAATAATTAAAATGTAAAAATTTTATATTAAGTAGAAATATTAATATACTAGGCTAAGTTTTCTTTTCATTACTTAGAAGGAGCAGAAGATTAAAAGCTAAACTAACTAAAAACTAAAGACTAAAACTTAGAACAAGCTTACTAATAAGCATTAGAATTATTATACTTGCTAGACTTTATTAGCAAGTTTTGCTTAGATTTCTAAGCTTTAGCAAGCTTAAGCGTAGTATTAGCTATCTTAGCTTAAATAGCTAGGGTATACAGGCAAGTAGTATACAGACGTAAATTTAATTTATTACTTTTATATATAAAATTATAAGATAATTATTAGCTTACTATAACGTGGTTCACAAGCGAGCGAGCACCCCAAGCGAGCGAGCACGCACAAACCTCACCAAAATTTCAAACTAGCAGGGGTTAATTTCTCAACAACTACTAAGTAAAATTTTCTAAAAATCTAATACAGTCGCTGCATCTTGATAAAGAATAAGCTTTTTTATATTTTAGAACTCTAGCTTTAATATCAAATAAGAAACTCTCAGTGTTGTGGTTATACATGGGTATAAGTAGTCTATCCCTTCAACTACTTAATAGAATTTCTTAATATTTCTATAGCGCACTCTTTATATAGGTGCAGCAATAGTATTAGATTTTTAGAGAATTCTACTTAGTGGTTGTTGAGAAATTAACCCCTGCTAGTTTGAAATTTTGGTGAGGTTTTTGCGTGCTCGCTCGCTTGGGGTGCTCGCTCGCTTGGGGTGCTCGCTCGCTTGTGAACCACGTTAGTATACTTATACTTATACAATTAAGTTGTATAGCAGTTAAAACAATAATTAAAAACGCAACAATATAGAGTAACAAGAGGTAATATTTTATAAGTATACTATTCTTAAATTTTAAATTAATGCAAAGAATACTGCTATCATTGCTATAGCTAAAGCTATTATTGCTGTAGATGTTGTAGATTGTAAGATAGCTGTTAAGTAGGCTGTACTACAGGTTAACTAGAGTTATATATAGTATTATAAGGCTCATATTCTCAATTAAAAGCGCTTACTAGAGCAGGAGCAGGAGTAGGCAGTAGGAGCTAAGCAGTAAAATTACAAAACAACATTATTTAAGCGCAGCAATTTTTAACTAAAGTCTTCTACGCAGAAGGCTTTTAAGTAAATATAATACTGCTATTGATTTTCTTATAGCAAGTAATAATGTTGCTAAGCAGCTTATACTTATTAACTTAGTATTTATTATTATTTTATCCCTAAAAAACTAGTTAGTAGCCTAAGCAAGAAGCTTAAAAAATTAAAAAAATTATCTTTTTATCTTTATATATAGCTATAAAATAATTAGCATGATTGTTGTTAACAGTATAGTATATATAAAATAAGTAACTGCTGCAGTAAGTGCTACTTTAACTACTAGTCTAAACTTAAATAAAGCAGCGCTTAGCGTATAAACTACTAAGTTACCTCTTTATATAGCACTTACACAAAGAAACGCAAGAAATTAATAAATTAGTAGCAATTTTTAAAGAGCTTATAGAGGCTTTTTTCTTAGTAAAGAAAAGCGTGTTACGCTTTATAAACAGCTTAATAAGCGTATGTAGGCTATTGCTATTATTGTATTACTATTTTCTAAACGTTGCTTAAGCATTAATTTACTTTAACTTTTAAATTAGCTTTCAAACAGTCTTGTTTATTACGCTAGCTTAACTTCTTAGTTAAGCTTTTAGTTTAATTAAGATTTAAATTAAAGCTTAATAGCAGAACTAATTTATTAAATAAGTAAATAAATTGTTAAGCTAAGCTACTAAAAGTCTTAAAGTGCGTATATAAATTAAATAGGCAAAGGCAACAAATTAATATTATTTTAAAAATTAGCTACCTGCTAAATTTTATTATTAAACAGAATTTAATATACGTAGTGCTTATGCTTAGTACTATTCTTATATTGTTAGCGTAGGCTTTCTAAGCAACAATTACGCTTTTAACAATAGCTCTTTAAGCAACGCTTACGCTTATTACTATTAAAGGCAGACTATACTAGAAAAATTAGCAGCAGATTAGTAAGAGAATAGTAAAGTAATATGGCTTACTATGTTAATAGTAATAGAGCTGCATTAAAAATTAGGAAGACTTAGTAATTAATATTAAAGTAAGGCTAAAAGTTTTAGAAGGGTAGTAGACGCAATTAGTATTTGTATTAATTGTGTACAGACCAATTAAGCAACATTTAGAGTCGATTCAATATTTTAATATTATAATAGAACTAAGCTGCTTGCTTAATTAAAATTAGGCTGGTAAATGGGTATAGTTTGGGTTGTGGTTGGGTCAGATCCGCACGGACCAGAACACCAAAACCTCAACCTTTACTTCTAAATAACTCACTTAATAATGGTTATATCCTGATGCAACTCGTATAGAGGGTGTATTAGTAGTAGAAGATAGATATATCAAATTTTTACGAGATTCTGTTACTTTTTGACTTAGTTATGTAGTATTAAAGCATTTAAAGCTCAATATCTAAAGATATAGTACATTAAATTTCTTAAAAATTTAACGCAAGTAAATAACATTACAAATTATAAGAAGACCTCTTAATTAACAATGTTAATCTAGTAAGAATTAACTCCTTGCTTACAGCTTAGATTAAAAGATTCTTACCAACCTAAGAGGTGTGTTAGAGTATTAACACGTAGATTACTTTGTTATTTAGGTAATCCTAGTAAGCTGTTTACGTAACAACCACGCTAGCGTCTATATATATAGGCTAGATCATCTTAAGTTTTTTAAGTAGTTATTAGACACTTTGTTGTAGCACTTAGTTAATAAATACACTTACTTTCTATTTAGGTAATTAAGCAATCACTTTTTCTTAGCTTCTACAATTATAAAGCCTGCGTTTACTTTTATTAAGCAGCCTTCTTAGTTAGTTAAAGAGGAGCTGTTAGCAGTAGCTCTTATAGTAATTAGATAGACGTAGAAGTTGAAATTTGTAAATTATTAACACTTGATTAATGCGTCTAGTACAGAGGGGTAACAAAAAAAATGTTAAAAAAGTTGTTGTTTTCAAAACTTAATATTTCTATAACTAGAAGGGCTATACCTAAAAGAGTTAGTAATTTAGAGAGCCGAAAACTTTTTCTTTGGGATAGGCGGCTTACTAAGCTGCTTAGTTAGTACGGTTGCGTCTGCAATCTCTCGTAAAATATAAAAAAGAAAAAAGAAAAAGTATATTTTAGTATAACTTTTTTCTTGAACGTGTAAAAACTGCTATTAAATATATATGTTAAATAACACTAGATATTCTTTCCAGTGTGTTAGTTCTAAGGTAACTGCGAGTATGACTATTAAGTATTTATGAAAAGCTTATTAACAAGTTTTTTCCTAATATTAAATTAGAATAGCTTACTAATACTTAGTGGACTAAAATAATAAATCCATAGTAATTAAATAATACTTTGGTTATAAAAAACTAAAAACATATAATACTTTTAATCAAAATATACTTAGTTTTACTATTAGCTAATTGTTATATCAAACACAACATTATTCTAGTAATATAACAATACTTAATATAAAACTTATATTAATACTGAACTTAATTTGAGTTAATATTTTTTAGTTTTACAAGTTCTTTCTTAGTATATTAATGATTGCTCTACCTTTTTCTAAGAGTTTAAACACAACTTTTACTTATAAGTATAAATATAATCGATATTTTTTTAAGTATTTCTGTAGGTTTTCTAAAAGAAATTATATATAATTTTATTTTATGGGCTATTAACTTTATTTTATAGATGTTTAGTGTTACGAACCTAAGAAGAGAGAAGGTACAAACTATGTATAAAGGATAGAGGCAGGAAGAGATCCTAGACCACCTAAACAAAGGACAAGCCTTTATGCGCTAATAGATAACACTACCCCGCACTAGGCACGTAATCCTACAGGCCTTAGCGGAAATCTTTTATAAAAAAAGTTACATGCGTTCTACAATGTACTACAAAATCCTATAATATCTTATATATAAAATAGTATAAAATTCTATAAAAGAGCATAGGATTCTATAGAACAGTTAAATACTTTCTTAGTATATAATAGTAAGTATTAAGCTTTTATAACTTAGTATGTTTAACTTTAAGTGTAATTGAAAAATTACCTAATTTTTAACTTCTTTATATTATTAAATTATTCTACTAAACGTGCTATTATAACTTTATACAATTATATTCAACTACTCATTATGCTAGAATAACTCTAATCTATTATACTTTCTTATTCTAAAAAAACTAATATAAATTATTTATAAAAAATTTATACACTTTTAAAACTTTTAAAATAGGTAATACTATAATAAATACTCTTACTTACATTTTAACTATAAAAATAACTTTAAAAGCTCATAAGCCTAACAATTACTATAGTAATTATAATAAGTTTAAGAAATAGCTACTTTGAGTTGATGAATATTTTTATATTAAAAAAACTAAAATTAATAATAATATAATAGTTCTATAAGCCTGAACGTTTTTTAAAAAGCTGCTAAAAAATAAGCTAATCTTATTCTTTTTTAATATATAGGTATTACTATTAATAAGATTATTAATAAAGAACTTATTAATGATTAAGACAACTTTAAAACAAAAATAAAAATATCCTTTTTACTTTTTAAAAAATTTCTAGTAGAAGAACAAAGAATTGAAAAGTTATAACAAATGCGCGCTATAGCTAACTATATAATAAAGTCTTAGTAATACTAATTAGTTATTAAATAGAGCAATAATGCTTTAATATAAATATACTAACAAAGTTTTAAACTAGCTAGATAGATAAAACTTATATAAAGCAGAGCTACTTTTAATACGCTTAATAAACTTATAGCTAAAGCTATTTAAGTAAATAACAACCTTTATCAGCGAAAGTTAAAAAAACAGTAGTTTACAAAAAGAAATTGTATACTTAAAAATAAAAATGCTTAACTTTATTAAATATTCTAATGAATATACTCTAACTATAGTTAATAAAAAGATAACACTTCTAAAATCTTATAATATTATATTACTAACAGCTACAAGCTTATACACTTTAATAACCTTAATAAAGGACCTAGAAAAAATAAGTTTTAGCACAACAAAAGTAGTTAAAAAAAATTACTTACTATATATATAGCAAAGAAGGTTACATAAAATAGAATTACTAGAGCTAAAGTAAAGTAATGTAACAGCTAAATGTTCTTTACTATATAGTACCTAGCAACAATCTAGAAGAAGAATAAAATATTATTACTTAACCTACAATTACAGTCTAAGGACAAGAATAGGCAGATATTAATAGTTTAAATAACCTTTTTATAATTACTTTAAAGAAAGCTTTAGACAACAACATCACTAAAATAATACTAAACAAAAAAATAGAAGCAACTTTAGCTAACTAAACTAAGTATAGAAAGATAGCTAGGTTTTAAGAAACCTACTAGCCCTCTACACTAGTTATCTAGAAAAAACGAATAGCCTATAACAAAGAAAGTTTACTACTAGCTAAATAAAAACACTACTTTACACTAGACAAGCAAGACATTAATACATAGGTATTACTACTGTTAAAAAATAATGCTAAAATAACTTAGCTAAAAAAATTAACATTCTGCTAAAGCAGCTTAGATGATTTAAGAATATCTTTATAAGACGTTATAAAAAAATATTGATAAAATACTACTAGTATGCTAATTTACTAAAGAAATCACAGAAAAAATGAATTGTTCTAGCAGTAACTATTAATAAACCCTTATATAATAATTTTATGTAGAAATAAACCTAAGATTCTTAGGCATTCTAGAATAAACTAACGCATTAGCTCTTAAACTAAGAGAAGAAAGAAATTTACAATAAACTTTAGGCAATATACTAAAAGTATAAGGCATAAGAAGTTAGCTACAACAGTATATACTATTAGATAGATTTACGTAACCTAGAATACGCAAATTATGTATTAACAGTATATATATATAACAGCTATACTACTTACTATTTAGACAAGTATAGATTAGGATAGTTTCCTAAGAAACTAAAAAAAATGCCTAGATATAAATATTTATAGTATAACTACTTTAAAAACAGGTACGCAGTACATGTAGAAAATAAATAATATAGTCTATACTTTTATAGACATAATAAGTTAAATGAAACTATATAAATGAATATAACGCAGTAAAAAGATTACAAAGACAGAACCTATGCATAAAAATGTAACTAGCTATTATATTACACATGCTTTAATAATAAATAAAAACTATATATAGTTACTAAGAAGTTTGATAGATTTAGCATATAGTTTTTTTTATATAAACGCCTGAAATACTTAAAACTACTAAAGAAATTAACGTAGTAAATCCCCTAAATCTTCTTAAGCTACTAGTAAAGCTTAATAGATATCAAATAATAGTATTAGTAGATTTTAGCTCTTAAGTTAACTTTGTTTCCTCTTAAGGTGGGGTGACAAAAAAAAAGAAATCAAAAAAGTAATAGTTTTCAAAGCTTTTTATATCAATAACTAGAAGGGCTATACTAAAAGAAATTACTGATTTGGAAAGCCAAGAACCTCCTTTTCAAGATAGGTTGCTTAGTAAGCTGCTTAGTTAGCACAATTGCGCCTGTAATCTCGCTTAAAACATGTTAAAAGAAAGCAAAAATAGATTTCAGCATATCTTTTTTGTGAACGTATAAAAAGGGCCAAAGAAAATTTAGTTTAACTAGCTTACGTAAGCATGATGTGAGCAAATTTTGGAGTAATATTTTTTATTACCTTATAGTTTAATAAAAGGATAATAAAAATAAAAGTGGCTTACGTAAGCACCAATTACGTAATAACTTAATAATAACATAGTATTTCTACTCCTCTTGTTTATTCTAACTTTCTGTTTTTACATTATCTCCACTATAGCTAGCAATCTCTCTTCATTTAAACAAAAAGTTTATACTTTATATTTATTTAATAAATCTATCTCCTCTATTAGTAATATACTAGAAAAGCCTTCTATAAGTATTTATAATACTCTTTATTAAATTAAACAAAAAAAACGCTCCTTTATCTATTATTAGCTTTAAACAAGGTCGTCCTTCTAAGATCTTAAAAAAAGCAAAAAGAGTACTTAATATAGACCTTACAAGAAGCCCAAAAAAAATAATTTAACGTCTTTTAAAAGAAAATAGTGTAGATTTTTAAATTAGAAGCGTATAATACTCTCTAAAAAAAAGAGAACTATTCTATGTATATTTCTTTAAAAAAGACGTCTTTAGACACTAAAAAATCTTATAATTATTATATTTACGCTAAGCAAATACTTAAAAACATTAAAAATATACACTTCTATAAAGTTTTATTTTTATACAAGTCTGCTATAAAGCGTAGGCATAGTGCTAGGACAGATTACTATTAAACCAAGCACAATAATAGAATAGGAAGAAAAATTGTTTCTATAACAAATAAAGATAAGTTTCAAGAAACTCTAATTATTAAATAATAAACTCTAATTAATTAATAATATTTCTATTATTTAAATCTATTTTTAGAATACTTACTAATTTTAGTTATAAGTTAAGATATTTCTATTTAAGTTTAGGGTGTAATTTTGATAAGTAGAAGTTCTAAACTAGTAGTAATTAAAAGCCCTTTAACTACTACTCTATTTAGGAAATTACACTATATTAAAAAGATCCTAGTTTCTATAGTAAAACCTGCGATAAAAAAGCTAGTTTATATATTCTTTATTTTTCTATTTAAAGGCTTATTATACTATATTTAAATTATAAAGTTAGAGTCTTTTTCTATATATTAAAGCACTTTACTAACTTCTATATAGGCTAGAAGTTTTAGCAGGATAACGCTAAGATTATAGAACTCTAGAAGTTTTATCTTAGTTTTTCAGGAATAAGATATTACTTTTTAAGCATCCTGCCTATAGTCCTAATCTAAATCTTATAGAAAACGTGTAAGCTTTGCTAAAAATCGCTTTAGCTAAAAGGCTTATCGCTTCTTTAGGTATAGGAAATAATAAGAGAAGTATAGCAGCCTTAAAGGCTGCTATAAAGGAAGAATAGGATTAATTACGTTAAAAGGCAATTAATAATTGTATTTAATTATTACTAAGGCGTTATTTGCAAGTAAAAGAAACTAAGAGCTAGTACACTAAGTATTAGTACGCTATTGTAGTTATTTATTAAGAAAAAACTTAAAAAACAAGCTCTCTATTATTACCTAACAGTTTTTACAATGACTGTTAAACTTATACTAGAATAAGATTAGCTTATAGCATCTATTATATGTAAATTATAGCAATTTTTTGCACATTTAAAAAAAAGTTATATTGTAATATATTCTTAAGTTTTTGAATCTGTATTTTCCCTGCGAGGATTAAGAGCAATCATGCTGAGTAAGCAACTTACTTAGCAGCCTATCATAAAGAAGAGGTTATTGGCTTTCCTAATTACTAACTCTTTCTAGTATAGCCCTTGTAGTTATCGAAATATAAAGCTTTGAAAATGATAACTTTTTTAGATTTCTTTTTTTTGTCATTCCTCTGTATGTAGTGTAAGTAGCATGTCTATGCATACTAAAGAAATAAGAACCTTACTTACTATATATAGCTAATTGTTAGCCTATGCTAGGCAAAACAACTATTACACACAAGGTTAACAATATAACACTTAGCATCTAGAAATATAAGAAAAAGTTAGACTTAAACATCTTTAAATTAGCTACTTATAATATATACTAAAAAATTTATAGTTACAAGAACACAATCTGCAGATTTACTTAAAGTAAAAAAAGTTTTTATTTAAGTACTATAGACTAAATATAACTATAAGCTAGCCTACGCATCTAACAACTGTAATAGTAAATAAAAAGAAAATTTATAATGTTACTAAAGAATAGTAAACCTTAACTAAGAATAGCCTTATAATATAAAAGTTTAACTTAATAGATACTAGCAAGGTACTTTTAAGTTATAAAGTTAGAGTTTGAAAGTAACGCGTAACTTTAAATGTCTTTAAAAAAGTATAAACAATTTTAGCACCTCTTCATAAAAGTAGTAAATAGCAAAGCTTTACTAAGATACTAACTCTAAGACTATAAAAATGTTTTAGAAGAAAGAAGACTTTACGCTTTTGGCTAATTTATTAATTATTAGCGATAAAACTTAAGAAACTAAGAGCTAAGCTAGATAAGAATTTTAATCAAAATATATATTAGACTTTTAATATTACTAGTAGAATTTCTTACAATATTCATACTAAAGAAGAATAGGCTACTAAAGATGTGTGTTAGTTACTAGAAACTTAATAATATAACAGTAAAGAATTAATACTTATTACTAACTATTATAAAGCTGCGGGATTAATTATCTTATGCTAAGGTCTTTATAGTATTACACTTTTAAAATAAATACTACCTTATTAGGATAAAGAAAAGTAAAGAATACAAGACAGCGTTTTAAACACCATATAGACACTATAAATACACTATTATACTATTTAGGCTTATAAACGCCCTAGCAACATTTTAAGAACTTATTAACAATAACGTGTTCCCCGGGTTGGTGGCTAACCCGGTATGTGGCTAAGCGAACACTAAGCGCGATATCTGCGCTTTAACTTTGCGCATTACAAACACAATATATCAAAAAAAACATAGTAAGCTAATTTATTTTTTAGACTTGTTACTATCCTTAGGATCCTTTATTTCTACCTTATAAGTGCAGGAGTTGTGTCTTTTCTTACTCTAATGTCTGCAGTAGGTTACACTGCGCACTTTACGCGCAGGTCCTTCGCCTGTATTACAACTACTACTATTCTTCTTAGTAACTAAGTTCCTTACTTCTTCTACTATTAAGGTCTTTTCTATTTATATATACTTTTGTTTTTTTAACTAACACTTTATAAGTTTATTAATTGCGCTTTGCATACGAGCTTATCTCTCTTGTAATAATACTATATCATATGTAATTTGCTATGCGCTTTTACTTAGCTAGTAAATTTTTTTATTTATTAAGCTTATAAAGAACTTATAATAGTTTTAAATTTTTTATTAGATAAGTGTAGCCTGCGCTTTAATCTTACGCGCATTGCGTAGTGTCTACGCCTTTTATACGCTCTGCCTTAGTAGTAATTGTGCTAAGGTCTACAACCTTACGTTAAGCTTTAATTGAAAAGCTTATAAGTTATATAGAACTAGCCCCAGCACTTTTAAAGCCTGCCTTAATATTCTCTACTATTAAAAGCTGCTTAAAAGCTAGTTTAAATACTTAAAGGAAAGTTTTTTTTGCTAATAAAGTGTATGCGGTTGCGTGCTAAAGCTAAAATTTAGTTACTATACTTACGCTTTATTTATTTTTTAAGGTGTTAAAGGTGGTGGTTGTTGTTGTAGTTAAAATGGGGTTTCTAAAAAAAGTGAAAAGTAGCTACCCTCTACTAATTAGTTGCAAAAGTCAAAAAAAAGATTATGTGTAGTTAATAAGATTTAAATAGTAAGTAGATAAGGTCTACGCGCTAAGCGCTTAAAGCAGAAAAGCTTAGACTACTAAGCAAAAATTAGGGTTAAAAAAATTTGCTAAAAGTACTAAAAAACAACACTAATTAAAACGTGTTTTATAGCTAGCAATAAAATTGCAATAGAGATAGAGAAGGAAAGTAGGAACACATACGTTACTGTAGTAGAAGCCTGCAATACCTTTTTATAAAAGCTTTCTACTTGCTGCTTTTTACTTTTAAAGTTTTCTACACTATATAGTACTATATACAAATAACTTATATACAAATAATATAATACTTAAACTATTTTTTTTCTCTTTTAACATAAAGACTAATAGCTTATATTAAGTAAAGTTAGACTTTACTAAGTTACTATACTAGAAGCTATAGTAGTAGATTACAAATGCGTTTACTATTATTAAGCAGCTACCTCTATTAGTTAAAAAGGAGCTAGTAGTAATAGCCTATATAGTAGTTAAGTTAGTATAAAAGTTAGAATATAACTATAGTTAAAATATTTTTAATACGTTTAGTGTTATAAATGTTAAAGTTATAATATGGACTGTAAAAGGCTAGTTTAGCTAGTATACTATATACACTGCACATATTAATAGTCTAAGTATAGTAAAAGTATATTACTTTAGTAATCTTTTTTTGCGCAAATGCAACTTTAGTAAAAAGACTTAAAAGTAGCTTTATAAAAAGCAAAAGCGTATTAAAATAGCTATTAAGTAGCTAAGATAAACTAATAAGCAAAAAGATTTTATAAATTGCTGTTAAAGATAAGAGAGCTGTGTATAGATAGTAATACTGTTATTATTTATTTATATTTAAGAATAGGCACTAAACGCTGTAACTATAACACTGCTAGGATAGCGACAGGATGACAGAAGTTGCGGTTAGCAGTAAATAGTTAGCGGTAAATGGTTAGCGGTAAATAGTTAGCGGTAAATAGTTAGCGGTAAATAGTTATTAGTTAAGAGAGTTAGTTAGAGGGATATCGCGCATTTCCGTTTCTGTCTAAATATGCGACACACTAATTGCGTGCTAGCAATGCTAAACAAGGGGGCATAAGCCTAGATACCTATTGTTAGCAATAAATCTTTTTTTACTAAAAATAAAAGGTTGTCTTGAAAGGCCGAAGCCAATACTTACGCTTTAACAGCGTAAAATAGCTAATATTAAAAGCCTATAGTAAACGTAACAAGTGCAAAGGCATATAAAAAAGAATTATTTTTTTCACTTTATAAAGATTTTAGGATTTAAGTAAGCTATAAGTCTAATAGCTGTCTATAATAAGTAGCTAGTATATACTTATAGCGCTCTGCTTTGTATATTTATTAAAATGCTTTAACTAGGCAAGAGTAAGATAGTTGTTAGTTTAGCTATTAGAACTTACTTTAAAAATTTAATTATAAGGTAGATTCTTAAACTAGACGTTAATAAGTACGCTGCCTGCAAAAATATTAAAAGGAGAGAGTAGGTGCAGTACAGCAACTACGCCTTAAATAATAGTAACTTACTTATAGTTACTTTTTTTTTTAAGGTGTTAAAGGTGGTGGTTGTTGTTGCAGTTAAAATAGGGTTTCTAGAAAAAGTATAAAGCAGCTACCCTTTACTAATTAGTTGCAAAAGTTGAAAAAAAAATTATGTGTAGTTAACAAGATTTAAATAGTAGGTAGATAAGGTCTACACGCTAAGCGCTTAGAGTAGAAAAGCTTAGACTACTAAGCAAAAATTAAGGTTAAAATAATTTGCTAAAAGTACTAAAAAATAACATTAATTAAAACGTGCTTAACAGTAATTACTAGTCTATAGCTTGCAACAAGATTATAATAGAAATAAAGAAGAAGAGTAAAGACATATACGTTACTACAGTAAAAGCTTATAATACTTTTTTATAAAAGCTTTTTACTTACTACTTCTTACTTTTAGAATTTCTTACATTATATAGTACTTCCTATAAACAACTTACATACAAATAATATAATACTTAAACTATTTTTCTTTCTTTTTAATATAAAAACTAATAGCGTATATTAAGTAAAGTTAGACTTTACTAAGTTAGTATACTAGAAGCTATAGTAGTAAATTATAAAGCTAGCGTTTACTTTTATTAAGTAGCTACTTTTATTAGTTAAAAAAAAGCTAGTAGTAATAGTTTTTATAGTAGTTAAGTTAGTGTAGAAGTTAGAATATAACTGTAGTTAAAATATCTTTAATAAGTTTAGTGTTATAAATATTAAAGTTATAATAAGGACTATAAAAGGCTAGTTTAGCTAGTATACTATATACACTATGCATATTATTAGTCTAAGTATAGTAAAAGTATATTACTTTAGTAATTTCTTCTTGCGCAAATGTAACCTTAGTAAAAAGACTTAAAAGTAGCTTTATAAAGAGTAAAAGCGTGTTAAAACAGCTATTAAGTAGCTAAGATAAACTAATAAGCAAAAAGATTTTATAAATTGCTTTTAAAGATAAGAGAGCTGTGTATAGATAGTAATACTGTTATTATTTATTTATATTTAAGAATAGGCACTAAACGCTGTAACTATAACACTGCTAGGATAGCGACAGGATGACAGAAGTTGCGGTTAGCAGTAAATAGTTAGCAGTAGATAGTTAGCAGTAAATAGTTATTAGTTAAAAAGGTTAGTTAGAGGGATATTGCGTATTTTTGTTTCTGTCTAAATATGCAACACACTAATTGCGTGCCAGCAATGCCAAACAAGGGGGCATAAGCCCAGATACCTGTTATTAGCAATAAATCTTTTTTTACTAAAAAGGTGTCTATAAAATGTGTAGTCACATCAAAAGGTTGTCTTAGAAGGCCGAAGCTATACTTATAGTTACTTAGCTAAAAAAAAAAAAATTCTTAATTCTTTTAAGCCTATAATAACTAATTATATTAAAATCTTGCTTATTATAAAGCTAGTTTTATTAAAGTTATAAATATTACTATTTTAAATTTTCTACTTCTGTTTTGTTGCCTATGCTAAGCTAAACTAGCGCTTAATAAGCGCTAGATCTTTGCAGGTAGCACGCTAGTAATTATATAGCTAGCTCTAGCGCGTATAGAGCTTAGAAGTCCTCTTAATAAACTTATTAACTTAGTTTTTCTTAATAGGCTTATTACTGCGCTTATGTAGTAGTTTATTAGCTATTTTTTAAATAGTAGCTTTTATAAAGGCAAATTCTCTTGTAGACTTGTTAAGAATATGCTTTATAATAGCTTTCTCTTTTAATGTATTTATACGCTTTACGTGCGCTACCTAGTTGCGTTGCGTGCGTTTCTTATTATATTATTAGACTAGCATTCTTTAGAAGATGTTATATAGCTTTATAGCTTAAATAACGCTTTAAACGTGTTTTGTATTAAGATTAGAGATAGCAAGCTGTATATTAGCTTTAGTATAGAATAAATAACGCGCTTGTGGTTGAGACATAACGCGAAGTTAAAGCGTAGGTGTCGCGCTTAGTGTTCGCTTAGCCACATACCGGGTTAGCTACCCACCCGAGAAACACGTTATATGAAAAGTATATTTAAACAGTTTTGTTATAGTATACTTAAATAACATTGTTATCTACTCTAAGAACTTAAAAAATTATGTAGAACACGTCTATACAGTACTAAAGTGCTTAAACTAGTTTAACTTTTAACTTAAACTAGAAAAAAAAATTTATAAAAATAAAGTTACTTTTTTTAAATCTATAGTAAGAGCATAAAGAGTATAAATAAGTAAAGAAAACATATAAGTAGTTAAAAAATAGCTGTAAGTAATATTAGTAAAAAAGATATAATTGTTCTTCAAATTTTTGAACTTTAACTAATAGTTTATTAAAGACTACTTTAAGATTGCTATCTTATTAATAAGACTTATAAGGAAGGAAACACCCTTTAAATAAAGTAAAAAAGTAGAAAACGCCTTTTAGACGCTTGAAAAAGCAAGCATAGAACTACTATACTTTTGTGTATTCTAAGTAAAATAACTACTACGCTTCAAAACTAACGTATTAGACCTTAAGCTAAAAGGCTACGCTAGTTAGCTATATAAAGGCAAATAGCACCTAATTATATACTATCTATAGAAATTCTCTAGACTAAAAGAATAATATAACATCTATAATAAAGAGCTATTAGCTATTATTATATGCTTACAGTATTAGAGAGTATACATAAAAAGCTGCTTAAAACTTATAATATTTACAAATTATAAGAACTTAGTTAACTTTATAACTACTAAAGTACTTAACTAATAATAAGTAAAATAGTTAAAATTACTTAGACAATATAAGTTCAAGATTATATATATACTAAGAAAAAATAATAGTAAAGTAAATGCTCTTAGCTAATATCATAATATTGCAGGAACTAAGGAAATTATTAATACTATAATACTTAGAATTAATAAAGACAAGTTATTAGAACTAGCAAAAACACTAAACACAATTCTACAAATTATACTTACCATACTAAAAAAATTATAAAAAGCAATTATTAAATAATACTATAATAACCTTATATATAGTTACTCTAGTATTACTTAAACAATAGAAAATTTTAAGAGAAATCACAACTTTCTTGGAATAAAAAATAAAGTTACCTTTTTTATTACTAAGTGCGCAGACTATTAAAAGAACGAGTATAGTACTTACGCACCTTATAAAGAAATATAAGTAATAGAGCTACTTAACACTCTATAGTAGACATCTTTATAGACTTTGTTACAGAACTACTAGTCTTAAAAGACTTTATTACTAAAGTAGCTTATAACGTAATTCTCATAGTAGTGAATTAATTTTTAAAAAAAGCAGAGTATATTACTTTTAAAAAAAGATTTATAGTAGTATAGCTAGTATACATTATAAACAACTAAGTTATTAAACACTATAGTATACTAAAGTTAGTAATTAGTAATAAGAATAAGCTCTTTACCTTTAACTTTTAAACAATATTATAAGCTGCAGTTAAAATATAATAAAAGCTATTTACAGCATACTATTTACAAATAGACAAACAAACTAAATATATAAATTGTATAATAAAAGCTTATCTTAAAATATAGGTTAATTAACAGCAAAATAATTAGGTATTATTACTACTTATAGTATAAATAGTATATAACAACAAGATTTTAGAATTTATAAAATAAATACTATTTTTTATAAACTATAAGAAATACTTAAATCTCTTTATATAAATACTTCTAAGCTAGTAAATAGAAGCAGCTATTACTATAGCTAATAAGCTAAAGATAGTATAGAAGTTAATTAAAATAACACTTAATAAGGCTTAATACTAAAGCATTTTATATATTAACTAAAAATAAAAAATAGCGCCTTAGCTAAAAAAAAATATTGTATATTTGCTTATAAAGAATTTTTGCACTAACAAACCTAATAAAGGACTTAAAAATATTAAGGTTAGATTATTTTAAATTCTAGACTAGAAGGAACTAGTTACGTATATACTTAACTTTTTACTTAATGCAAAAATTTACTCAAGATTTTATATTAATATATTAGAACTAGTAAACTTAAAAACACTATTATAAAGAACTTTCTACTTTAAAATAAATAAAAATTATTTTAAAGTTAAGAAGATCCTTACACACTAAGCATAGAATAATAGTAAAAAATACCTAGTTAAATAATTATAATACTTAAATAGTATAAATATATAAGAACTAAATATAAACTTTATAAATTATTGTTAACTGCTAGCACAATACTATGCAACTTACTTAAAAAGTTATTAAAAGTAGAATTACCTTCTAAATAAGTAGAAAAGAACGCACTCTAATCTAATAATAGCGTACTAGACATTATGCTACTTTTTAAAATACTAACTTTATAGTTAATATTCTCTACAGCTTCTAAAGCTTTAATCTTTTGAATAAATTTTTTTAACTTATTTATTAACTAGTACATATAACGCGATAGCACTTTATACTATTTCTAAAATTAATCTTTTTTTGCACGCACTACTAAAAACGCCTTAAGCATAACTAACTTTACTATATTAGCTTTAGACTTCTGCTGCTCTAATTAAGCTAACTTTTAGTCTAACTACAAATAATCTAGCAACAGCACCCTTACTAAAACATACTTTTTAACTTTATTCTTATAACAATTCCTACACGCTTTCTTTAACAAAGATATTTAATATAGTAGACTTTTCTTAACATAATATTAATAGGCAACTATAGTAAGTTAACTAATACTGTTTATACAATTATTAAGTGTGTAAGAATAAGCAGTACTGTAGGAAACTATTAAGCTAGTTTATAAGAACAAGAACGTAGAAGAGGAGGATAGTGTTATAAATCTAAGAAAAGAGAAGGTATAGACTATGTATAAAAAATAGAGGCAGGAAGAGATCTTAAACTACTTAAATAAAGGACAAGCTTTTATGTGCTAATAGATAACGCTACCCTGCACTAGGCACGTGATCCTACAGGCCTTAGCAGAAATCCTTTATAGGACAAGTTACATGCGTTCTATAATGTACTATTAAATCCTACAACGTTTTACGCATAAAATAGTATATAATTTTATAAGACAGTATAAAATTTTATAAAACAGCATAACACTCTCTTAGTATATAGTAGTAGGCATTAAGCTTTTATAGCTTAGTATGTTTAACTTTAAGTACAATCTAAAGATTACCTAATTCTTAACTTTTTTGTGTTATTACATTGTTCTACTAAACGTGCTAACACAACCCTGTACTATTACATTAATCTGCTAATTGTGCTAGTACAACCCTTGTCTATCGCACTCACTTATTCTAAGAGAACTAACACAGATTATCTACAGACAATCTTCACATTTACAAAGAGATTTTATTATGTATTTTTTAAACCTTTCTCATAATCTCTATAAGACAGCTTAATTTAGGCTTTAAAGCAAATAAAAAAAAATTGGATTTTATTTTATATAAACCGTTAGTAACAATTTATTTAAGCATTTTTAGCATAATACTATAATTAGAAACAGGCTAATTTTATGAATACAAGAAATAAGCTTACTTATTAAGATAACAGTGACTATAGGCTATAAGAACTATACAAGAAAGAAATTAAGTTAAAATAATTAAGACTAGCATATAGACTATAAAGTTACTAAGCTATTACGTAATTAGCGCTTACTTATGCAACGCTTATTTTTTTGACCCTTCAATCAGACTCTAAGTAAATAAAATATCAACTTTTAAAATCTATTTATATTATGCTTACGTAAGCTTATCAAATTTATCTCTTAGGTAAAGGTTTATACACGTTTAAAAAAAGTTTCATTAAAATCTACTTTCACTTTATTTTTTCTTATACTTTAAGAGAGATTGCAGGCGCAACTGTGCTTACTAAGCAGCTTACTAAGCCGCCTATTCTAAAGAAGTAGCTCTTGGCTTTTTTAATCACCATCTTTCTTAGGTATAGCCTTTTTACTTATAGAAATATAAAGCTTTAAAAACAACAACTTTTTCAACATCTTTTTTTTGTTACCCCTCTATATGATTAATAATAAATTTATAATAGAAGTTCTAAAAGGCATATATTATATAGTAGCAAGTCTAATAGATATGTTACGTATATTAATAAATTAAGTATAGTAATAGTATATTATTTTACGAATCTCTTTTTACGTAAATACAACTTTAGTAAAAAGACTTTATAGTAGTTTTATAAGAAGCAAGAGCGTATTAAAACAGCTATTAAGTAACGTACCTCACGGGTTCGTGCATCACACGGGTTCGTGCATTACTTTTGCTAAGCCCCCACTAAACTCTACCTTCCTACGTAATGCCTTAACAACAACACTAGATAGAACCTTCTAAAGAACGTTAGATACAGCTTGCTCTTTAGGCTCTTAAACAAGACGCAACACTCTCTTAACAACACGCTACAGCTATCTATAATATTAATTAATTAATACTAAGCTACTAATGCGCAGGAGAAACTCTATAAGTAAATTACTAGCCTAAATTATGAAATTTAACAAAAACTAAAAAAAGTATAGTAAGTAAGTATATACTTAATTTTATCTTGCGCGGATTTCTTCTTAAGCTTATAGCTATAGCTAATATAGCTAATTCTTTACGCGTAAAGCGTAATCTACGCCTAGTTAGCTTAAACTAGCCTAGTACGTAGGTTATACACTACCCTAAGTTTATAATAAAGTTTAATTATAAGTATAATTATAAAAGAGCGCTATATAAAATTTTTAAAGTTATTTAAAGCTACTTTTACCTGATAGCTAATATAAAAGCTTAGTATAGTATTTAAAATAAAAATATATTAACTTTAATAAGTTAACCTTTATAATAAGCTAGATATTAACTAAAGTAGTTATTACAGCTTTAGAAAAATAAGGACAGCTAAAAGTAATATAGTAGAGTAATAAGAAGTAAACAATAGTTATTTAAAGTATTAATATAATAAAGTAAGCTATTTTACTTTTTATTATTTTTAAGAGCTACAATTACCTCTTTACTTAGTATAAAGAGGAGAATTTTCCTTAAAACTAAATTATTATAGTTTTTAAAAATAGTTAAATAATAAATAAGCTTAGGCTGTAGTAGTTAAAGCACTTTAATAAGTATACAAAGAAAAAAGTTATAAGCGCTTATTAGCTTTTTATTATTAATAGCTATAAAAGCTATAACTTATTTATATTTTAGCAATACTATAAAAGAAAAATTATTACTATTTATACACCTTTGTACTTATTATACCTTTTATAGCCTTTTAATATAAGTTACTTTAGTTTTTTATAAAAAGCATATAGGCGCTAAGCTAAAAGTTTTATATATAACTAGGTTACTTATATTATAAAACTTAAGTTCCTACTATGCTTTATACGCGCCTATAATACAGTAATTACTTTTAGTAATATTTAAAAAAAGTTTTAAGGCGCTTAATTAGCTCTATTTAACTTAAAATAAGTTATAATAGCTTTTAACATTTAGTTACGTACTCTATTACTACTACAACTTATTAATAATAAGCCCTAGCAGTTACAAACACTAAGCAATACTCTTAAACTAAAGTTATAATTAAAACTTATAAAAGTAAAAATTATAAAAGTATATAAATAGCTTACTAATATTTATAGTAAAGGCTTTTAAAAAAGTTTTAAAAGAAGCAGTAATTATTACATATAAGCTAGTATTAGCGCAAATAGAAATTATAAAGCTTTAAATAGCAAACAAGGCTACTATATAATAAAAATTATATAAAAAAAAGTAAATTTAGGTAGATAAGACTTTAATAGTTAAAAATAGAGCTTGTCTAACTGCTTTGTAGGAGTTTAGGGCGCGTAGTAATAGAAAGAAAGCAAAAAAGTAAGTACGCGCTAAAAGAGGTAAGCTAACTTAAAAGCGCTGTAGATAGTGTAATTAGACTAGGCATAACGCGTGTACGTGTAAGCAAGCAGTAAAAGTAGACTCTAAATAATATCTTGTGTTGTATTGCTCTACATAAGGCCAAAGTGGGCTATTTTGCGCTAGAATAGAGTAGTTTTAGTAAGGGCTTGGCAAAAGTGATGCACGAACCCGTGTGATGCACAAACCCGTGAGGTACGTTAGCTAGAATAAACTAATAAGTAGAAATTTTTGTAAGTTACTTTTAGAATTAAAAGAGCTATACTTAAATAGTAATGCTGTTGTTGTATGTTTACATTTAAGTATAGGCGCTAGAAACACCGTGACTGCAACACTACTAGGATAGCGACAGAGACAACAGAAGTTGTAGTTAGTAGTAAATAGTTATTAGTTAAGAGAGTTAGTTAGAGAGATATTGCGTATTTTTATTTCTATCTAAATATGCGACACACTAATTGCGTGCTAGTAATGCTAAAAAAGGGGGCGTAAGCCTAGATACCTATTATTAGCAATAAATCTTTTTTTACTAAAAAGGTGTCTACAAAATGTGTGGTTACATTAAAAGGTTGTCTTAAAAGGCTGAAGCTAACAACTTAACTACAACTATACGTCCGTGCGACCTAAGCCTAACCTTTCTACCTAGTTAATGCAACCTTAACCTAACTTATCTACCTAGTCTGTGCGACCACAACCTAACCACAAATCAAGTATAGGTACCCCTAACCTATTTACCAGCCTATTAGAGAATGTATACAAGACATGCCTTATTGCGTTCCTAGTCAAGCTAGCAAACTCTAACGCTAGCCTATTTTAGCGCAGGAAATGCACTCCCTGTCGCCTTATATCGGCTAAGTTAGGAGATGCTTAGCCTAATTTTTTCAGCGCACTAACTAGTTTTAAGAGGATTAAGTTATTAGTGTCACAACATTCAAAGCCGACACCTAGCAAGTTTATGCTTTACTCTAACCCTGTAAAACATCTTGTTGAGTACGTTAACTCTCTTACAATTGGTGCTTCGTCACCCACGCTTCCTCGGTCCAGTATCGGAGGAATTTCCCAACCAACTCCTCGCTAATGTTCACTCCACCCTCTAGGCAAGGCGTCCACTTCCTCGCCTGAGTAGTGTCGAACTTTGGCTGCGAGGCTCTCTGAGCGGATCCATATCTTGCCTTGAAGAACTCGAGCAATTTGAAAGGCGGGTTAACTTGCACATCCTGCTCCGAGGCTTCTAGCCTGCGCACCCATTCTCTCTGCTGCACCGCCTCAAATTCCAGCCCGTGTTTCCTCAAGTATGGCAAAAACTGCGCATTCCAGAGGATGCGTGCCTCGTTGACAAAATGCAACACATGGAACCTTGCCCCGTTTTGCTCAGGCACCAAGGCCACCTGCGCCAAAGCCTTTGCCGCCACATCGACGGGCAACCAGCTCTCCTCCTGGTCATGCTCATCCTCCACCACCGGCAACGCCCCAATTGTGCGGGCCGCCTGCACCGTCGTCGGGAACGCCTCGGCCGGGTTCCACATCCCCCACTCAGTATCCCCACACACCTGCCCTAGCCTCACGACCCGAGCTGGGACTTGGGCCGTCTCGGCGGCCGCGGCGACTATGTGCTCCGCCACCCATTTACTTTGCGCGTAGCCCATTCCAGCGACGGCGGGCCAGGGGTGCAGGGTCTCGGAGATGGCTTGGGCGGGCTCGGCATTCAGGGCAGCGGCGATGCTGGAAACGAAGGTAAAAATGGGTTTTGAGGAGCGGAGAGACGAGGCGGCGAGGGTGAGGAGAAAGTGGGTCGAGCGAAGGGAGTGCGGTTCGAAGCTGCTGAGCGAGTGGTTAAAGTTGACCGACCAGGCGTTGTGGACGATGTGTGTGAGGGTCGAGGAGAATTGTGCAACGATGTTGGCGGGAAAGCCGAGATTGAGCGCGGCGAAGTCGCAGGGAAGAGCGATGATTTTGGAGAGGTGGGTTGTGGGGTCGAGGTGGGGGAGGAGGCGGCCGTGCTGGAGGGCGGAGTGGATGCGGGTGCGTGCTGTGAGTGAGTCTGAAGCGCGGACAGGACAGTAGATTTGGGCGACGGCGGGATTGATGACGAGGTTAAAGAGCAAGTGGGAGCCAACTGCCCCTGTGGCGCCGGTGAGCAGCACACAAGGCGATCCTCCAGTGACTGTGCCTAGTGGAGAAGGGGTGAAGTCCGAGTACTTGACCACCAGTGCCTGGGCGAGAGCCTCGTGGGAGTCCTGGTGGTTGGAGAGGCCTCGTCGGAGGTCGAGCAGATGGCGGCTTAAGAGAGCAATGTTGGCATGTTCGAAGACGACGTTGGTGGCGAGCGTGGCACCGCGCAGGTTGATGCTCCTGACAAGACTGGACCGAACGTTGGAGGCCTGCAACGAGTCCATGCCCAACGCGAAGAAGTCGGCCTCATCGTCGACGACGGACTGACTCAAGGCCGTGGCAACGACATGGCGCACTGCGGATGCGACGTGGTCGTCGGGCACGTCGGACGCCTCGTTGGCCACTTGTGCTCGTGCTTGATAGTATTCCTCGATGTCGGCAGCGAATGTCTTGAGAAAGCCAGGTTTGATAACGGTGGCCTTGTCGGTGCAGGGGAAAGGCGTGCCTGCGTCCTTGATGATGACGGCGTCGCGAGATATGCGCGCATACGCAGGCACGCGAGAGTTGCCCACGTCCAGATGGTCGGCCATGCAGTCCAGGAGGTCCTGCTTACTCAGCATCTTGGCAGCATCGGACGCGATCACTAGCATGCCTAGCGAGTCCCGCTCCGCCCCAAAAACGACCGCTGCGCGCACATTGGGGTGCTGCGACACTGCCTCTTCCAACGGTGTGGGATCCGCCTTTTCCCCGTTCATCAGCACGATCATCTCGTCCTGCCTGGCCACGAACTTCCATACCCCTGGCTCGGTCGGATGGGGCCGAAAGACGTCGTTCGTGGCGTACGACCCATCCTCGCGGTTGGAATACACCTTGGCGGGAAGCCCAGACATCACCACAAGGTGAAAGCTATCTTCCCCGACAGGCTCGAATTCCAAAAATGGCGCTGCGTGCGCCAGTGGAGTGACCCACCGGAAATCTGTTGCCCATGCTTCCATCAGCGCTCCTGCTTCTGTCAGGCCGTAGAGATGAAAGACGCGCACTTTCTTAGCCAGCAGCAGTCCTGCTAGGTCAGTAGGGATTGCCGACCCAGCGGCGATGACTTGAGTGAGACCGGCCAGTCGCTCGACACCGCCGGGAATCTCGGCGAAGAATTGGAGAATATCTAACCGTTCATTTCTCAGTACACGAAAGCAGTCGGGCAGAGTGACAAATGTTTCTTACATGGAACAGTTACCAGAGCCCTAGACAATGTGCACTCGATTGAAGATTTGATGATCGATGCGGTTATTGGCCGGGTGGCATTCAAGATCGCGAGCGTCGTGCCGTTGACGAGACAGCGGAGTAACGTGGCCAGACCAAAACTGTGGAACAAAGGCAGTGTCGTTAAAGTATCGACGCGGGGCATACGAGCGGCCATCGCAGCTGCTTGCGCCAACCACGCGCTTGGAGAGAGTACGACTGGCTTTGGCAAGCCTGTCGTACCGCCGCTGTGAATGATGAACTCTTGCTTGCTGTCAGCTGGTACAGGCAACATTTGTTCATCCTCGGGCCCCAGATCGGAGAGCGACTTCAAATCCAGGAGCGGTATGACAAGTACTACCGAATCACTCGTCTCGCGAACTCGTTTAATTGTCTTCATAGACGTCTCCGCCGCGATAACCACCTGGCATCCTGTGGCGGCCAAAAGGTGCGCATATCCTTGATCTGCGAGCCGTGGAGATATAAACATCGACGTTAAGCCTATGCGCTGCAATGCGAAGAATGCAATGTAATACTCGAAACTCGACACTCCTACCAGAGCAACCCTGAACAGTCCATCCTTCTCGGGAAACGCTCTGTGATATGCCTTTGCGGCAGCTCTGGTCAACCGCTCTATATCAGCTCCGGTATAATGATGAAAAGCGCCATTTTCATCCGCGTATGAGAGAATTGGCTTCTCTGCATGCGTCTTTGCACGATCCCTTATCAATTGATCGATATTTGCATAGATAACTTCCTGTGAGAGGCCCATGTCTCCCGGATCGAGTAAATGATAACACGTTAGAAGTGGAAGAGATATGCAGATGCACCAGAGGTCGACTTCAGCGGTGTGTGGCAACGGGTATGAAATTAGTGAGATTAAGAATTGGACTGGTGTCCTCCACCTCCGCACGCTCCAGCGTAGTCCCAACGACATCGGAGCGTGTTTTAGACGCTTGTTCGCAAGGAACTAATTTTACCCGAACTATCCAAAACCATTCTAGACGAAATGTGCGCACCGAATCATCAGGCATCAAGGCAACAGTACACAGTATACACGGGATCCCATGCCCGTCATCGTGTCATCACTACGCAATCTGACATAATGCTGATAGCATCCTGTAAGGACATAGCTCTAGACCACTTCGCTATCATACCTCCGATAAAAGATGATTAATAACTAAGATAATTATCTTAGTCTAGAATGGTATACATACTAGCAGGATCTCTGTAACCTCTAGCTTAGAGCTAGGGAATAGCTAGTGAATAGCCTAGTCCTAGTTAAGCCTAGTCCTTACACATCCCAAGTTGCGACCGGGATGTCTCTTTTACGTGCTTGAAAACTACTCGGGAGTTACCGGCTGCTTAGCGATCCTGTACAGCCACTATCAGCTTAGGTAGAATAGGACCGCAGTGATATTGCAACATGTCTCGTATTACGTAGTTACAGCATAGTAGTTGGTAATAATTGGTAGAATTAGTATAGACATGCCTATCGAGAGGTCCTTGTTCGCGCGGACTCCACTGAGACGGGAGCATGTCAGCTATGTCTCTAATCCCAGCACTTCTGCTCTTCTGGTAGATCCTGTGCTTATCCCGATTGTGATTACTATGTTAGAAGCTAGCCCTCGGCCGCTGCACTAACTGCAACTAACAAGGTATAAGTAATCAGCGTTCTACTAATTCTCAGCACAAGTGAGAAAATATAGTTAGCTAGGTCCAACATTTTGGCTAACACACCCCCTATCTCTACGCAAGCAAGGACCTTTATTAGGTATCTCTGTCTAGCTTTAAGGAAGCATACGCACAAGCCTCCTAAAAGAAATATAAACAGTAATTGTACAAAACGGCTACAACTGTTACCTTATCAGCACACATGTGTCAAATAGTTTGATAATTAGTTGCATATAGCAAATCATGTCATTAGACAGGGAGGATGTTTATAACGTTTGTACTACTATCGAAAGCCACTGCCGCTCTGCAATCAGGTCGACAAACAACTCTCCTGTAGCATCTGTAATGTCTGCCTTTCGCATTTTGCCCTCTATCTACGCCCTAGCGTCTGATTAGGCGATGGAATTCTCTCCCTATTCCTCCCTATGGTCTTTGCTCTGTTAAATTTGCTTTCTGTCGCGTGATTTACACTCAGAAACGGCTCTATATAACGCTTTAAGCTGTAGCACTTGGGTAGCTAGCAAAGTCGGTAGATTGTCCGGAAACAGAGCGTCAACGAAGCTAGGTTCGATCGTGCATGAACCAATATCCGTGTAAAACATGATGTAGCCAGTTTATTGCGTGACTGTAATCTTGGACTATTGCATAAGGGGCTACGCTCGGTGAGCTGTCACACAGATATACTGAAGGTTGCATTCGATAGAGAAGAGAACTAAGATGTGTCCCGAGATCAGCTCGGAATAACTCTCTGATGAGTTTAGGGGTTTGGTCTGAGCGGCTTTCAGGCAACGCGTACAGTGCGCTCGCGCTCGTGACCGAGATACCATTGAGGAACTCACGAACTTGCCTTCAGCTCATCAAATATTTTTTTATTTTGACTGCCACTGCGACATATTATAAACTACACTGAGATTGACTGAGACGTAATGTACGGAAAAGACAAGACGTTGGGCTTATTAACAAGGTTGAGCGGTGTACATGGTCGTCCCGTGCTAAAATACTCCTGCACATTTGTCAAACATTCCTGCTCGGCTAGTTCGAACGAACCTTCCGTCAGTCCTCCCATGTGCGGAATAGGCACCACTTTGTCGCTCTTCAGAAAATAGGGGTCGATGTCAGTCGGTTCATTCTCGAACACGTCGAGTCCCGCTCCAGCAAGTTTGCCACTCTCCAAAGCTCTGACCAGTGCCTGGCTGTCAACGACACCGCCTCGTGCAGTGTTGATAAGATATGAGCCATTCTTCATCAAGCGGAACTGTTTTTCACCCATCAAATGCCATGTATCTTGATCTAACGGGCAGTGAAGTGAGACGACGTCCGAAGTCTGCAGGAGCTTGTCCAGAGTCGCACAGCATACCGAACCAGCTGGGACTCTGTCCCCAACCGCTTTGCCACTTTTGTTGTGATAGCTGACCTGGATACCAAGGGCCACAGCCTTGTTTGCCAGACATGCTCCGATACTGCCCACTCCTACGAGCCCCAAAGTGATAGATCTTAGATCCCGGGACAGTGGCAGCCGACCTCGCCACGCTCCCGAACGCAGACTCTGCTCCGCACGACTTGTGTTACGGAGTACCGCCATGATGAGGAAAAGAGCCATTTCCGCGGTGGAATGGACCATAGCATGCCTGGTATTGCAGAACCAGATGCCCTGCTTCGTCATCCAGTCTACATGGAAGTCGTCAAAGCCTCTCTGCGCCGACACCACGATGCGGAGATCTGGCAACAGAGGGCCTAGAAGTTGAGAGTCGAATGGCTCAAATGGCTGAGGCCCAAGCCGGCAGACTAAGGACTGATACGGGCCGCGGGAGGCCACTATCCTAGGAATGCCCTCGAGCGCCTCTGCTCTGGTGGACACATCAAGAACCTGGGCACTACAGTAAGCGGGGGTTGAGGAACGAGAGAGTTCTTGACATACATCGATATCGAACAGTTCAGAATATTGATCGCGGATCCTCCTAGACTGGTGTTTGGGAACGCCAAGGTACAAGACCTTTGGTTTGATGGCGAATCTCTTGGTCTGTGCAAACATGTTCTTGGAGCAGGCGAGTATAAATAGTTCGATTTGATGGCTGTTCAATATAATCAATGTTAATCTTATGTGTCACTATTAACGGAATCGTTACATTTATACGGCGCTTTCTGCGCTGTCCATTGCTTATAGCATGTTCTCACTACTTAATAAGATTTGCCAATAGTACAAGGAGAACACACCCTTGCGCTAGTGATAGGGGAAATAATACAATAGTAATTACTATTACTTTTACTATGTAATATTTACAATAGTTAAACTATATTCACTATTCTGCCTAAGTGAAGAAATATAAAAATAAAATTGATATATTACTTAGTGTCGCATATATGAAGTACCATCCTCCGGGTCCGGGCGCGCCAAGGCGCCCCTCGGCATCAGCCCAGACGCTGTCAGCTTACGTGCTAGGCTCGCGCTAGATGGCCGCACATTAAAGTTTTTATACTAAGCTTAAGAGCTTATTCCTTAGCACTATAGAATACGTGTTAAACTTAAAGATATCTCTCTAAGTTCTATAAGTAACCTTTCTAGGTAAGGACTATTTCCTTTATATAAATTGCACATCTTAGATGCAGGTAGAATAGTAGAATTAATATTAAGTTCTTTTAAACCACTGTTACTAGCTCTTTATTCTTAATAGTTATAAGCCTAGCAATTTGAATTGTAGTTTGGATTTTTTCTGCGCAACATAGAGTACGTTAATATTAGTTTAGACTTTTGAATTGAATTCAATATACCTCTTAATACACTAATTAATGAATTATATAATTTTGGTAAGCAACCTTTTAGCAGTAATTATTTAGCGCGCCTTTTAAACTACGTTGACTAGACTTACTAGTATACTTATCTAAAGTTTAACGCTAAATCCATCAAAGTCTAAGAATATATTAACCTAGAGGCTTTTGTATCTATTAATGTATCTATAAAACTATCTTTGGGGCTCTTAGTGCCTTTAGTAAACGCCTTAAAAAAGGCTCGAAGCTTATAATAGAAAACTAAACAAATATTGCGCAAGGCGTGTAGACTACGCTATAAATATATATACTTTACAGCATGTTTTGAATTAAATTAAAGCAACTATGAATGAGTATTTACTGGCTTAAATTATAATTAGACTTGTAAACATTTCTAGTAATGTTCTTGCAGAGTGGTGATACTACACGAGGCTTAGCTATACTTCTCTAGGCTTAGTCTGTACTAAGGCGAGGTAGACTAAAGCGGTAGTCCGTAAGGTATTGTATAGAATCTTTAGGTAGAACAGAGTTATTAATGTTAACTCAAAGTAAACTACACTAATTCTATAGAAAACAAGATAACTAGTATATAATTTATATAAAGGATAAACTATTTATATTAACTATATTAAGTGTAATAGTAATATCTAAGATTGTTTATACTTATAATCTTTAGTGCTGTCCTTTTGCATAGCCGTTATCATCTCTAATGTTGCTAGCATCTAGTAAAGTCCTAGCATCTTAAGATGTTTAGTCTTAGCAAGATCTTAGTTACGTAATTGGCGCTCTTTACTAATTATTACCTTCTAACGTGGCTGCTAGTTAGCCTCTAACCCTGTTCTCTTGCTAAGGAGAGAATCCTTCTTGTTACTTATAATAGGTAATAGAAAAAAATGAAATTGAAAAAGCTCATGTTTTTAAAGATTTATATTTCTAGTATAAGATATGCTATACTGAAAAGGGTTAGCAATTTAAAAAGCCAAAAACTTGCTCTTTAAGATAGGGTACTTAGTAAGCTACTTAATTAGCACGTTGGCCCCTGCAATCTCGCCTGAAAATAGGCGTTAAAAAGAGGTAGAATTCATCTTAGTGTTACTTTTTCTTATACGTATTAAAAACTTGAAAGTAAATATATTACTAAATCAGACTAGTTGTTCTCTTTGATGTTAGAAATTAACAGTAGTACTCTACTAAACTATTTTGTAATAATCAAATACTTTACAACAAGATTAATTTTCATAATGTGATAGAATGGCTTATTAATACTGAGTAAGCTAGTCTGTAGCTTCCCTAGTAGGTAAGTAATACTGTAGCTATTATATGGTATAGTTATTAAATACCTTTAGTAAAACTAACTCTTGTACGATATTATGATATACTTATATTAAATAGACTATTGTTCTTAGCACTATATTTATACTTAATGGTGAACCTATAACGTAAACTTTTAGTGAGCTAGCTATATCAGTTAACTGGCTACTTTATCTTAGCACAACTAATTCTCTCTTTATTCAATAATGCTTTAACAACACAACATCGTTACTATTTAAAATGAAAGTCAAGTTGATCTTGCTTTTTAAGCTTATACTTTAGGCTAGTTTAAGACTCTATAGTGCGATATAGCAGCTTTTGATATCAAGTACTAAAGGCTCTTTAACTAACTCTACAAAATTACTTTACGCGTAAACCTAACTAGATATCTAGAAACTTACTACTACTAAAAAGTAGATAATTATCTACTCTATAATCAAATTGAATTTGTAAAAACTTACGCTCTAACTGTACAAGGTAGTAGATATAGCTAATAAACTGCTGGCTATACGCAGAGGTAAGTCTACTAGTAAGTGCTAGGCTAAGCGCTTTATAACGTGCTTACCTTAACTTAAAATAGCTTTTACTTAAGGTAAGGATAAATAGAGAATAATTTAAAAGACGTACAGATAATTAGTGCGTATTTTACGCTAATAAAGGACACTAAAGTTAAGTACAGCGTCTACAACAACAACATATACATTTTAAAAAAAATAAGCTTTGAAATAAGTATTTTTAAGTTTATAAAAGTTGTTATAAGTTTGAAGAGACATATCTAACTTGAATCTATCTAGCTAGGCAGCTATAAGTATGTAATACCTATTGAGAGTATTCGTGCTGTAGAGTATATAACCTTACTTTCTATCATCTACACAGAACTCGTCTATATTTTAACAAAGTATAAGAAGGTAAATATAATGCGTAATTTGATCTTTTAGTATTGAAGAATAGCTAGACTAACAACGCGCTTAGTTTAGAGTGGGTTAAGTACTTTAACGTGCATATAAAGGCGCGCTTAGTAAAAAAATACTAGCTACTTATTTTAGATAGCTATAAAAGCTACCTTTACTAGTAGTTTTATGAATACTACTTTAAATATCAGATTTTAACTTTTTATAAACTACTTACTTATTACATATTCTTTAGCTGCTTAATATAGTCTACTTTTTACTACCAAAGCGTAAGTATATTTAATGCATTAAAGACTTAGCACGCTAACACGTTTTTATGTTAATAAGAAAGACTTCTTCTTTACTTTCAAAAATGCGTTTTTTAACATATTTGTCGGAAACAAAATACCGACCGATCGATGAATCGCACTCCGGCTAGAGGATACATATACACGTTGCGACAATATTCATTGAAGATAATATTAAAAAGCTTTTAAGGTAGCAAAGCTAGTCTTTATTAACGCGTAAGTAGTGTTAAATTGCCTTAAAGTGTAGCTACGTACTTTACTACAACCTTTTCTTTTAAAGACGCTGTAGTAGTTAAAGACTTTGAGTAATTCTTACAAGTTTAGATCTTAGTTAAAGCTAGTACATAACTTCTTTACTTAATTACTAGTAAAAGCTTAGGCTAACTCCTCTTAGCTTATAAAAAGTAGTAAACCAATACTATATAAATATATGCCTTAACGTGCTTAGATCTATAGGCTAAGAAAGTAATTAGTAGTAAGACCTAAGTAGAGAATATGTAGAAAAAAGTAATTTAGCATAGTAGTACTATAGAGTATAGTAATACAACAGCGTAGATAGCTACTAAGGCGTCTACATCGCCTTAACAATCTAAAAATACTTATAGCAGTAGTAGTTAAGAAGTAGCCTAACTAGCTCTACGGCACTGTAGGAACTATAGCAATACTAGGCAGAACACGCCAACGTGTAAAAAGAATATTAAAATATTCTCTAAATTCGATACTAGCACAACGTACGCAGGTTTTTTATTTAATAGCAACAAAATCTAAAATAAGTAAATTAAGTTAATTGTACTAAAAAAAAGGAGCTAGGTTACTAACATAGCTAGCTTACTAATAGCTTATGTTATTAAAACTAAACTTCAATTTAATCTATGTTTTAGTGTTTTTTTAGTTTTTTTCAGTCAATAAATAACATTTTTTTTTGAATTTCTATAAAATAGACAACTTTTTCTCGTGAGTCTTATATACTGGTAGTAAAAACCCATTATTTACTTTACGACTTTATTTTTTAATTAAGTATTCTAAATATCTAAATAAGGTTTATATGAGATAATTTTTAAACCTTGCTATAGATCTTAGTATAATAATCTTGTTCAAGTGTAGAGGTAAGTAAAAAAGTCAGTTTTCCTATATAATTTACCTGTAAGCATTTACTAATACTTTTAGACAGATTTTCCAGTAGATTACTATTTGATATAATAAACTTATGTGACATATATAAAGCATTAACTTACTATTTACATTTAGATAAATTTTAAGCTATAAAGAAGATGCTATAGAAAAAGTAAGAAAAAATAAATACATAAATTTAATATACTTTAAGTTACTAACATGTTACGGAGTTGTTGCTTATATAAGCAACCCGTATTCTTTACACTCTTCAATTATACTTAAACTAAATAAGATACTACTCCCTAGAACTTGCTCATATAATGCTTATATAACCTTGTTAAATATAGTATTTTTCTAGCAATTAAGGTAGCACTAGTTGACTTTGCATTGAAAGCGTGTTTAAGTAAAAGCAGCTGTAGCTTTATCAAAGGCGACAGCGGCAGTAGTAGCAAAGGCAGCAAGAGCAAAGATAAAGTATTAGTAGCACGCGTAGAGACGCAGGTCGTAGCGTAAGCAGTAGCAGTCTTTTACATTTCTAACTTTTATATAGAGTAAGTAACTAAATAAAAAAAGTACTCGAACAAAGCTAAAGGCTGCGTAATAGTATAGAGTAGTACGTAATAGCTTAAAAAGCTACAGAAATGTAAACCAAAGCTTATATAAGCAGTTAATATTGCGATCAAAACATTAAAACAAGTTATAAGGTTTACTTACAGTATTTATATCAGTGTTGAGTACTAAGGCAGAAAATTTTGTAGATTTATTATCATTATTGATATTATTACATTTTATACTAAGCACTATGTAAGGAGCGCGTTCTGTAGTGCGCTGGGACTATATAGAGCTTTGTATAAATAACTTAAGTTTTAGATATTTAGAAGATGTATCGCATATATAACATACTATTCTTTAGACCTTGGCGCGTTAAGGCGCCCTTAGGTATTAGGCCTAAACGCTGTAAGCTTATGCGCTAGGCTCGCGCTAGTTAACTGCATATTAAGTTTTTATACTAAGCTTAGGAGTAAGCTCTTAAGCTTTACGAATACGTGTTAGCTTAAGAGAAATTTCTTTAAGTTCTACAAGTGGTCTTTCTAGGTTAGGACTATTCTTTTTATGCATATAGCACGTCTTAGACTTTAGGCTAGTAAATGGATTGCCTCGGGGTTACTCGTGTGGGTTGTCTAATATTTTGGCGAATACTAGTCCAAATTAGGTCATTCTTAGTTCATTGGAAAGGTAAAATCTAGCTCTAGACAACTGCTGTATAAAGACTTTTCGTTACTCTACTACTACACTAGCTAGAGCTAAAAAACACAGTGAAAATTTAGGGCAACCCAATCCCCAACCCACGAAAACGTGGGTTGTCAAATAAGTTTTTTAATATTAGAGATATTGAAACACTTAATATTACAAAAAGTGTCAGTTACGCGAGATCTAAAGATGAATTCGAGAATTTCTGAATTTGGACTTGCATTGTCCGAGATGTCGCAAGGTCTAAAAAATCGATTTTCTAGCCTAAGTCTTAGACGAAGGTAGAAAGATATAGTTAACATTAGACTCTCCTAAACCACTGTTACCAGCTTCTTGTTCTCTACACTTAGTTAATTAGTATAGCTATACTATAGAGTATATATTTAGAACGCTTAATATGTAAGTAATACAACACAAGTACGTAGTAATTCAGTTCGGTTTTCTAGCTATTAATGTAACTTCTTTGTTATCTAAGCAATTAGTATAACAGTGTAGTTATTTAGTAAGTTGTTTTATCTATTTAGGTATTCTATATATCGGTACTACTGAAGTTTAGCTTAGAGTAAATTGCTGTAGATTAAAAAATCTACTATAGTCTATTAAAGCTATCTTGTAATAGATAACTATAAGAATTAAATTAAGGTTTTTCTAATTAATTTTCATTTAAAAAACTATTTATATACGATCCTACTTTAATAAATACAAAATAGCGATTTTTTTAGCAAGAAGACCAAATAAATAGGCGGAGTAATAGACTTTACTATAACATTTACGCAACAACAGTGTGAAATATCTTAATATCGCAGTACTTAATTACTTTTAAGGTGTTAAAGGTGGTAGTTGTATTTGTAGTTATTATAGGTTTTGCAAAATAGTGAAAAGCAGCTTCTCTCTACTTATATCTTAGATTAACTATATCTAGTTATTACTCTTAGTTCATGTAAATTGAAATATTATAAGCAAAAACCTATAGAACTCGAAGTCTTCAGCATATATCTTATTCAAATAGCTAAAGTATTATCTTAGCTTGTTATAAGAAGCTTTAAAAAGCTTAAAAAAATAAAAAACTTAGCATATATAGTAATAATAGATAAGTTAATATCGTAGAAACGTTAGTGTATTGGAAAGTTTATGTTACTTTTGATATTATAATTATGATTATAGGTATAGTTTCTTTTATATTTTATATTCTTAAGAACTTTAATGTAACCTATATGTAGTTACGCTATACTAGCTAAGAAAATAATAATTTAGTATATACTTAACTTCCGTATATTAACTTATATATAAAGTGTTAGAAACAAAATACAAACCAATTAATAAATCGCACTCCGGCTAGAGGATATGTATACTGCGACACACCCCCTAGATTACTAGCAGTGCCTACTGCTAGTTAATCTACCTAAGAGCACACTAGTTCTTCTCTTAGCGCTCTTTTAAGCGGAAGGCTAGGATACTAGCTTGCTAGCGCTAGCGCTCTCTAAAGGCGTACCTACCTAACAAGGGATCTACCTTGTTAGGCTATTCTTTATATCCCCTAGACTTATCTTTTTGCTGCTAATTCTCACTTGTGGTCACCTACCTAGGTAAGCGACTACATTAAAATTGCTTATGCAGTTTCACCGTCTAGGCTCGTAACTGTCGGAAACAAAATACCGACCGATCAATAAATTGCGCTCCAGCTAGAAAATACATATACACGTTGCAACATACCCCCTAGATTACTAGCAGTGTCTACTGCTAGTCAATCTACCTAAGAGCAACTAGCTCTTCTTTTTGGCGCTCTCAATAGCAGGGGGCTAGGATACCGTGCCCGTGCACCCGATGAGCCAGTTCAGCCGATGAGCCACCCCAACATCATAACATTGTGATCATCCCAACTTCAACACGTGACCAACTACTATAGACCCAATTTAAGAAGCAATTAGATATATTAAATCGCGTGAAGCTAGCACATCTTTTTCGTACTAACAAGTTGCAAAAATATTTAGAGTTAATTAAACAACGTTGTTGCAGAGGCATAGAGGCTAAACACACTTAAATACAAAAAAGGCGCACTAGCAACAATTACTTAACCTAGAACAAGAGCATAAACTTATACTATATATAAAAAAATACACAAGATAAGGCTTGCCACCAACACAAGAGATAATACAAGATTTTACTAAGATAGTGGCAAAATAAAAAGTTTTAGAAAGCTAGGTTACGTAGTTTCTACATTGCTATGCTAACAAGCTTACTATTAAATAGAGCGCTAGAATTAATTACAATTAATACAAAGCTAACTCTAAAGAAAAATATAAGCTGTACTTTAACATGTTGCACTTAAAGATACAAAAGTACAACGTTAATACGCGCAATACTTATAATATAAATAAGAAGAGCTTCTTTATTAGCATTATAAACTGCTTAAAGCGCGTCTTTACTAAGGCAGTTTAGGCTTTAAAAGAGCGTACAGCAGTAGTTTAAGATAGCAATAAAAAATAAGTAACGCTGCTAGCTTGCGTATACGCTTTTAGAAATGCACTACTACCTACTCTTATGTACTAGAGCACCTTTAGGCTTTAATTAGGCTAAGTTAACACTATAAAGGTTAGCAAACACAAGGTTTTCTTCTTAAATTTACTTACAAGATAAAGTAATAATAACATAAAATTAGCTTAGCTTAAATAAGTGTTTAAGCGCTATACAAAGCAAAAAGCGCGCCGCAACTATAAGCTTTTTATTTTTAATAGCTATAGCAGTTATGTAAGAACTAATTTTATAAATTTTTGTAACAGCAATTAAATTTTTCTTGCTATCTTTCCTCCCTACGTAACTTATAGCCTCTAGCCGCTTAATATAGTGCTCTTTGCGCTTCTTTTAAAGTACTAGTTTTAAGAACTTAACTACTACCTTTACTACTTATAAGCTCTTATAAAAGTTACAAAACGCAACTTCTTTAAAGTCTTTTAGCCTACTTAAGGCTCTACAATAAAGCTAGATTTTATATTAAAAAGTTTTTAAGCTATAGAAGTGTAGCTAATAAATGTAGAAGTTACACTAAAACGCTTTAATAACTGCACTTCGCAATAAGCTACAACTTTAGAACTTAGGTAGCATAGCAATAGTAATAGCTAAAAAAAGCTATATAAAATTTTTAACTCTGCAGTTGCTAACAAAGCTAAAGTTAAAGCCTAGCAGCTTAAGGCTTTATTACACTCTCTATAGGTGCAAAATAAGCTTTTTTACTATTAAAACAACAGCCTTACGCGCGCGCTTAAAGCTAAAAAGAAATATAAGATAAAAAGTAAAACTATAAACGTTTAACAGCGCAAAGAGTATTATAGTAATACTGTTTTCTAGTCTTTAAGAAAGCTCTGCAAAGCCTACACCTGCAAAGCAATAAAACATAATAAAGACAAGCGCTAATAACTTTAAAAAACTTACAATAGGGAGATAAAAGCGGCGGCAACGTTATATAAAAAGCAGCAAGCAGAGGCTGCAAAAGTAGCCTAGCAATATGCTGCTAAAGAACGCGCAAAGGTAAAGAAAGCGTAGGCTAAAAAACTAGCTGCAGCTTAGGCGCTTAAAAAGCAGCAACGCAACTCTACAACTACACAAAAATCTTAAAATATAAGTAATATAGCTAAGCAAAAAGCTTTATACAAAGCTAACAATAATATAGCAAAGCATTATCGTGTTGTAGCTACAGCAAGTTAGGCTAATGCTAGTCCTTTAGCTGCGTCTCCCCCACCCAAAATCAGCGCGCGCGGCCGCCAAATTAAGACACTAGCAAAATTTAGATAAATAGAAAGTTTCACATACATCTATATATTAATACACCAAGAAATCTCGCGATAATAGCTTTTGTGGGTAGCTCTACAGCCTCATCTTTGCGGTCTCCTCATATTGTTGGGGTGGCTCATCGGCTGAACTGGCTCATCGGGTGCACGGGCACGGTATTAGCTTGCTGGCGCTAGCGTCTAGGCGCACCTAGACGCACATACCCCAAGGTGTCTTCTTTGTGTACTAGGCTGTCTGAGTGTATTGTAACCCCTAGGCTTATTTTTGTCTTTTTTTGCCGCTCTCTCGCTTGTGGTCACCTACCCAGGTAAGCGACTACATTAAAAGCGCTGACGCAGGTTTGACCGTCACCGGGCTAATAACTATCGGAAACAAAATACCGACCGATCGATAAATCGCGCTCCGGCTACAGGATAGATATACACGTTGCGACACACACCCTAGATTACCAGCAGTACCTAGGTAATCTACCTAAAGCAACCAGCTCTTCTCTTGGCGCTAAAATAGCGAGGGAAAGAGAATAAGGCACAACGGCCTAAAGTAAGGCACTACGGCCTAAAGGCACTATAGCCTACACGTACAGGGTGAACAGTCCTGTATAACACGTGTCTGTGTAGTAATATCCCCTAGGCTTATCTTTTTTGCTGCTATTTCTTGCTAGTGGTCACCCACCTAGGTAAGCAACTACATCAAAATTGCTTATGCAGTTTTCACCGTCCGGGCTCATAACTATCGGAAACAAAATACCGACCGATTGATGAATCGCACTCCGGTGAGAGAATACACATACTGTGATATAAAGCCTATTAGAATATAGAAGCTACTTATCATTAATTGCTATAAAAGCTTTGAGCAGATATCCAGAAAATACTTATATCCAAAAATTAAAATTTGTTAATACTATAGCCTAAGCTATCTATCTTTGACAGCTTAAGTACTATATAGCTAAGCTAGGAGTTAGTTATATCTTATCAAAATTTAGAATAGATATCTTGTAATATTAATGCATCTTGTATCAAGATTACAATATCATATACCTAGTATTAAGCAAGTTATGATAAAGTAGAGGTTACGTTTTTAGTGTTCTGGTCCGTGCGGATCTAATGTAACCACAACCTATTTACCAGCCTACGTCTGTGCGATCCTAACCCAACCACAACCTACGCGTAGATACCCTTAACCTATTTACTAGTCTACAATAATTGTATTAAGATCAATCGCGACTCTAACATTTTTAAAGTAGAAAATCTCAATATAAAGATCAATAAACAGTAGAAAGAAAAATATTTTATTATATGTATTTGATATAAATAACTGTTATAGTATTAGATAACGAAGGCTGCGATGCAATATAAGCGCTTTAGTAGAGTTTACTACGTAGTCTACTTGCTTATAAACTATATTATATTACGTATTAATGGCTTTGGCCTTTTAAGACAACCTTTTGATGTAAATAGACATTTTATAGACACCTTTTTAGTAAAAAAAGATTTACTGCTGACAATCAGTATCTAGACTTATGCCACTTTGTTTAGCATTGCCGGCACGCAATTAGTATGTTGCTCTAGCATATTTAGATAGAAATAAAGAAAAGCAAGACAAAGACGTAAATTTCCTTCTAACTCAATACGCCTTATTTTGCTTATTTTTGTTACTTTACTGCTAGGCGCTTTCAAATAAAGTAAAGCAGCAACACTATTATTGCCTTACCTACTAACTTATAAACATAACAATAGAGTTATCAACGTAACAATAGAAAGCCTACTTATTTTTTTATCTTTTTCTTCTTTATTACTAATTTAACGTCTTACAATTGCTATTTAAGCTAAGTTCTAGTCTTTATACTTAGCTCTTACGCAATAAATAAAAAAAGAGAATACTAAAGCAATAAACATTAAGTCCTGCGCTAGTATTAGTAAATTACTTATAAATTATTTTCTTTTTTGTAACTAGCTAAATTAAAGCTTAACAATTTTTTTAAAGATAAAAACATTATAAATAAAAAACTTGTTTAAGATTATTATAACTTAGAAGTCTAGCTAGGTAGTTAAGATTTAAGATACTTAGTAAGTTTAAGTATTTGTACAAGCAGTTTAAGTTACACTGAATTAGGTACTAAGTAGACTATAGCAAAAAATGCTTTTTTTAGAAAAAAGCCTAGAATAAGAAAACGCTTACAATAAAAGTTATACGCTACTATAGTATATAATATGCAAATTATTTGTATATAGTGCTGTTTAAAAAATTGAGAGTAGTAGAAAAGATGTAGCAACTTAAGCTTTATATAGTAATATAGGCTCCTGCTGCAGAACATACGTATCCTTTCTCTCCTCTATTACATTATATTATAATCTATTACAATCTTACTATAATCTTATCGCTAGCTATAGGCTAGCAATTGCTGTTAGACACGTTTTAACTAGTGTTGTTTTTAGTACTTTAGCAAATTTTTTAACTCTAATTATTGCTTAGTAGTCTAAGCTTTCCTATTAGAGCTTATCTACCTACTATGTTAATCTTGTTAACTACACACAATCTTTTTTCTAGTTTTTGCGACTAATTCGTACAGGGTAGCTGCTTTCCACTTTTTAGGAAACTCTTTTTTAAATACAAGTTTACAACAACAATCGTCACCTTTAACATCTCAAGAATAAAACGAAACAAAATATTACATATTAAGAGTTCTCTTCTTACGATTGCAAAAGAGATTTAAAACTATACTCTTTAACTTTTTTTAATAGAAGAAGTAAAGTCTAACTATAAATTTTGTACTACTTTAATTTTGCACTAATATCACAAAAGCTATAACAAGTTAAATATATAAAGGAATATAGACTTTTTCAGTTGATAGAGTCATAAACTTACATGCACATGCTAGAAAAAAAAGTAGTAGCAGTATATAAAGATCGTCCGAAAATAATCTAGACTTAGTTCTTGGGAAGTAAGTAGGCGACAATAGACGAGGGTTTGTACTAGCTAATTAGTAGATAACTATAACAGTTTAAGGTGCGTTAGCATAATAAATAGATTAATATAGTAAGATAGAAGTTCGTATTAGATAGTTAGTTTGTAAATGATAAAAGTAATCGAAGCTCATTGCCTAAAACTATACACGTTTATAAAGATCGTCTGGAGAAAAGCTAAGTTGTTTCTTAGAAATAAATGAGTGCAATAGACAGTTAGTATACCAGCACGTTTAGTAGAGCGATGGAACAGTATAGGGTTATGTTAGAACATTTAGTAGAACAATGTAAATAATACAAAAGAATTAACAATTGAGCAGTAACTCTTAAATTATACAAGATGAAACACAATAAGCTATAAGAGCTTAACGCCTATTTTTATATACATAAAAAGTCCTAGAGATCCTAGAATGTGCTAAAGTCTTAATAATTCTAAGTCTAGTTAAGACTTTCTAGAATTCTTAAATGCTTATAGATCTAATGATTCTAAAGTCTAGTAAGAACTTTCTTAGGTTTTAAGACTTTAGAAATAGCTACGTAATCTCTTATTACTTGATTTCTTAGTTCTGAGTTATTAGTAGTTAGTACTGAAGATAGTAGTGCCCTACTCCAGGCTTAGGCTGTTACACTATTTCCTCTTTCTAAGCTCTATATTCTTATAAGCAATCTACTATTATATTATTCTACTAAGTTCTGTTATTGCGAAGCTAATTATAGAGAAACTATAACTATTTTTATCATAGATGTCTATATTGACTACACAAAGCGACAGTTGCGTTACAAGCTGTTTTTATTACATAAAAAGTATAAAAATTATTTTATTTTAACATTTACTTTTATAAGCTAGAAGCAGCTTTATTGCTTAACTACTGTTGTCTTGATAAATGAATAAGTTATTGAATAGAAATTGAAGATAGAAAAAACGCATTAAGATATAGAAGAAGATATTGTTAAAGCAGCTTTGCTGTATGTCTATTTAGCGTGTAGGAAGCTAGTAAGGCTATAAGAATAAAAAAATCTATATTGTAAAAAGGAGACGTTATTTACGTAGTAAAAGAAAAGGTTTTGTAAACAGGTTAGAAGCCGTTAAAGATTGCCAAAAGCTAAACTGTATATTTATTCTTTAGCTAATTTTAATGCAGTATTAGGTGCTGCCATCGTAACTTAGTTTATATCTTGAAGTATCACGAATATTGTACTAGAAGCAAGCGGCAGTTTGTAAGGTTTATGTCTAATTTCTCTATATTACTGCTATCGAAGTACATTGACTATTTAACAAGATATGTTTTGCTGTTATTTTGCTTTTACTGAGCAAGAACTCTATTTAATTTTAAAAAGAATTTCATTTCATATCTTTTACTAGAAAGACGTTTAAAGTAGCGTCTTTAAGTCCGCTTATTTTAATATATCAAATTAGAACCTTAAGTAGATCTTTGCGTCTAGTAGAGAGTGAGGTATATATGTATAAAGAGTCTCTTCCAGTCTAGAATGAAAAAATAGTTTAATATCAACGTTGTTAAATATCTTACTAGGTTGTTTAGTTCGGAGACTTTTTGTAAGCAAATATTCTATATTTCTCTTTTCTTAGCTGAAGTACTGTTCTTTGTTTCTAGTTAATTTATAAAACGCTTTAGCGTTGTATCTTTCTAGATATGATGTCAAGTAACTTGTGTAGTTTTTTATCTTATCAGCTACTGCAATAGCTACTTTTATTTCTTAACTTAGAAGTATACTTGTAGAGAAGTCTAAACGTCTTTTTTCATTTTGCTTAAAATAAAGTTCATTCTATAAACTCCAAAAGTTTGTTGTTGTATGCTATTTATGCTTTAAGTAGTAGTAATACTTCACGATTATATTGTTAGTTATTGTTCATCTTAAGGTAAGCCTTTATCATACTATTTGTTTTACTAGTCCGTCTATCTTTCTATAGATAATAAGCTTTTAAAATATTTTGTTTTGTTCTAATTGCTGCTAGTAGTTTTATCTATAGATTTAATGTAAAAAGCTTATCTCTATTACTTAGAATTAACTTTAGTACACTATGGTATCTTAAAGCTTAGTTATTTATAATATGTGTAAGCTGTACTGCTACACAGTCTTTTTCAAAAGCAATATACTCGGCTTGTTTAATAAATCAATTAAATGCTATAGAAATTGCATCGTAAAATACTTTAGTTTGCAGGTCTTTTAAGACTACTGGGTCTAGAACGATAGTAATAAAGATGTCTAATTATAGCTTATTAAGTAGCTTATTGCTTGCATTTGTTTTGCATTTCTTCGTTTCTGTCTAAACATGCGATACACTAATTGCGTACTAGTAATACTAAACAAGGGGGTGTAAGCCTAGATACCTGTTGTTAGCAATATGTTACACGGGATTTGGCTGTACTTCTCTAGGCTCGGTCCGTACTAAGGCGAGATAGACCAAAGCGGTAGCCTGTGAGGTTTGTCTAGCGATTCGTAGTAGAAAAGAGTTATTAAAGTCAACTAAAAGTAAGAACAATCTAACTCTACGTGCAATGAAATAACTAGTTAACAATCTGTATAAGAGATAAACTATTTTTGTTAACTACGATAAGTAAAATAATCAGATTTAAAATATTATTGAAATTATTGCTTTGTTTTTGTACTATTATTGCTATTACAACGCAACTCTTGCCTTGCCTAATATCTCTAATAGCTGCTATTACTTAGATGCTGCTATTACATACTAGCGCCTAATAGTTAGTCTTGGCGTAATGTTAATTACGTGGTCGTTGGCGCCCTGCGCATATTATTACCTTCTGACGTGGACGCCCTCAGGCCCTCTGGCTTCTCCTCTCTTTTAAAGAGAGAATCCCTTTTGTTAATTGTAACACAATAAATCTTTTTTTTACTAAAAAGGTGTCTACAAAATGCGTAGTCACATTAAAAGGGTATCTTAAAAGACCAAAGCTAGTGCTTAAACTTATACTATTTTAAATCAAAGATGTATCTTATAATTCTCTATTTATTAATTTCAATAAATCTATAAGAAGTACTACATAGATTTAGTTTAACGTATACTTATGTATATTAGTTAGGTCACGTAAAGCAAGTAGAATAATATATTTTTATAATTTATTAACAACTTTAAAAATTACAGTTCATAGAGGTATAAAGTATAAACTAAATTATTTTGTAATTATTTACAACTACGTTCTGTTGTTATAGCATAGTAGAATAAAGATAAAATTTATAGTTTTAGTAGAAACTTACTAGTTAATAGCTTAACTAGCTTACTAGTAGTATATATTATTACTTTATTATAAGTCTCCTTTGTGTTAATCGAATACAATGAATTAGTATAGTGCTAGTAAATATAGTAAATTTAGTAAATATAGTAAATATAGTAAATATAGTAAATATAGTAAATATAGTAAATATAGTAAATATAGTAAATATAGTAAATATAGTAACGTAGTTAATATAGTATATTTAATTAATATAGTAAATACTCTTTCCCCAATTACTGTATTGCGCTAGCTTTCTGTAGAAGGCCCTTAATAGTTCCTTAATGTTACTAATCTGTACTGCATAGGTTGATCGTCTTGATACAGACTACGCGGAAGGTTCGAGTCGTTTCTATGGCCTCTGCCTAAGAAACCTAGAAAACAGGTACCACTTGCACCTTGCATTATCAAATTGCTCACGGCACGTCACATCGCACTAGGCAGTTACTTGTATCGACGGCCTGAGCTCCTCAGACAAGCATCACTTAGCTTTTTCACCGGGGATAAGCACGGCCTAACCCTACCGCACTAGAAGAGATAGTGGTTGCACATTAGAGTTTAAAGGCCCGGGCACAGCATACTATGTACCCACCGACTGTCAGACGGGCTCATTGACGCGGCGATCTCGTTGCAGGTTGATAGAGAACGGTATTCGGGCGAGGTTTTTCAGTTTCATAGGCGAGCTGCTCTGTAACTTAAGCAACGCAGATTCGCTATTGAGAAATAGATAATACGATCAAGTTCTTTCTTTTCCTTCTTCAAAATGCAGCTAGGATGGCTTGTGTCTACTCTGCTGGCTGTTCTCCTTGCTGCTGACGCAAAAACCGCATGGCAACAGAGACAGTTTGACTCTGCTGTTCCTTCGACACCGAACACAACCTTCACCACTAGCAGCTTCAAGAGTAAGGACGAAGCCCTCGCAGCTCTAGTGCGCGCATTGGGTAAGAGTGCTCTGGTCACGCGGGCAGGCGATATTAAATACGGCGAGACCATCAGTAGAGTACAAACCTCTCTTACATCACTCAGCAGTGTTGACTTGTATACTGATCTTGGCTCATAGATATGGACGGAGCAAAACAAAATCTTTCCCGAAGCAATCGTCTTCCCCTCTAGCGCCGAACACGTCAGCACCATTATGCAATTCTACTCCCATGCGAATACCCTTTGGAAGGACGGCTTTGCTGTCATGGGCGGCGGTCATCTAGATACGGGTGGTGCCCAGTCACCTAGTGTAGTCATTGATCTTCGCTTCATTAATAAGACCGAGGTCATTTCCAGCAAACTCAATACTACCGAACCGCCCGTTCTGAAGATTGGAGGTGGGTCAGAAGCTGGAACTGTCTACTCTGCGCTTGAGGGTACGGGCTGGGCCTTCCTAGGACCTCGTGCGGCATCTATCGGTGTCGGCGGCTTCTTGCTTGGTGGTGGAATTGCTTTCCAAACTGGCAAGTATGGCGTTGCTGCCGACAGCCTGCTGGGTCTTGAGGTGGTTCTTACTGACGGACGCATCGTATTTGCTAACCCCTACAACAAATATAAGGACCTCTTCTGGGCGGCTACTGGCGGGGGTTGGCTTGGCTTTGGCGCCATCACCAACTTCTACATTCAAGCGTACCCGGATCCAGGCATGGCATATATCGCGACCATCGCCTGGGGTGAAGACAAGGCGGAAGAGGTCTTCACATTGACCACCAACTTCTTCCAGACCAACACAGATCCAAACGCCTTCCCAGCGCTCTTGTATTACTATAAAGATCCCAAGGCCATTAATAGCTTGGTCCCTGTCGCATCTCGTGAATTCACTTTCCAGCTCAATGCCCTCCACTTTGGCGGCGGATGGGAGGCGCTAAACGCCAGCTTTGCCAAATTTTACTCCAATGCCGACACCGTGCAGTTGCAAAACGTCACTATTAAGGAACTAGACCAGTATCTTCTGACTAATTACCCATATGGATACCATCGCGAATTCTTCGGCAAGAGCCACACTAATTCGACTGTGGATTTCTACCACAAAACTTTTGCCATCTACAAGGAGACCATCTTCGGCATGCTCGAGCGTGGGGAGGATCCAGGCCGTACCATCTGGGTCGACGAGTGTAAGTTGACAAGAGACCTTACTCCATCTCCCTTCCCCCCACATTCTAATTTTGTGGCAGATGTCTTCCCTGGCTGGGGAGGCGCCGGCCCCGAGCACGACAGCGATACCGCCTGGCCACACTCGACCAGCGCTCACATCACGTTGACTTCAGGCGAATGGAGTTCAGACAACACAACGCAATTTATGTACGACCGCGACCGCGACGGTATGATGGCGTACCTGCGCGACTTCCAGAACGGCCTAGGCGGGACTCCTATTTATGACTATCCCAACTACATGTAGGTTCCCCTTACTGTTTTCTTAAAATGTCTCCTCCGCTAACTATGAACTATTAGTTCACCATTTAGCAAGCCTGGGGAAGTCTGGGGTGCAGACAACTTTCGTCGTCTAATCTCTATTAAGGAGAAGTACGATCCTTCTTGCCTTTTAAATAGAGGCCGTATCCCTCCTACCTTAGCATGTGTGCGAAAAGGATTTGCGAACACCTTTCTTTAGTTGTAAAATCTTAGTAAGATTAAAGGCAGCTTAAAAATTGATAGAAGATAAATTCACTATTCTATAAACAATTATATGTTATGGGCAAAAGTTGTCGTTATGTGTAACTATATAAGAGAAAAAATTCTAGACAAATATTGAATGTAAACTACTACAGAGGGGTGACAAAAAGAAAAACGAATGGAAAAAGTTATAATTTTCGATTGTTGATAACTAGTTAACCAGATGAGCTAGTTCAAAAAGTGTTAGTGGTATAGAAAGCCAATAACTTCCTCTTAAGGTAAGGCTACTTAGTAAGCAGCTTAGTCAGTATCTTGTTGGCGATTTATTGCAGTGAGACTGAGTACTCAAAGAACGACAACTATAATTCATGATATCATTTTATTGCTAGTATTAAAATAGCTACAGGTTTTTGATATTACACAAACTGTTTGAACCAATAGTATTAATTAGTTTAGTAATTCTTAGATTATGACACAAAATGTTGTAAAGGAAAGCGCTTTTTTTTAATTGTAAAAGCTAATATTGATTACTAATACTTAGTGTACCAGCCTTGAGCTTCTTTTACGTCTTGATAACGCCTAGATAAAGATGAAATAAAGTTATCTATCACTTGTTCAGGTATCAGGTTCCACTCTTTAAATATAGCCTTTATAAACTTTGCTATACTTTTTTTGTTATTACCTACGCCTAATTAAGAAGTAGGCCTTTAAATAGAAGCATTTTTTAACAAACCCTAAACATTTTCAATAGGATTAAAATCCAGACTATAAGTGTAAGGCTCAATATCAAAGAGAGATACGGGATGCTAAAGATAGAGGGATAATAGTATATTGCCTGTGTATGAGAGACAAATCGATATCGTCCGACTACGATATCGTATCTCTACTTATACTAGGGTAATCTAAGGTCATATAACTTATTTAGACCTAACCTAGCCTTGTTTAACCTCAGCCGTGCCGAACTAGTCTAGGCTAGCTTAATAAGATGTCTAACCCTAACATTATCCCCTTTCTTAAGACTAATCCTCCTAAATTAGTAAGACTAGAGTAGAATAGCCTATTCTTAGCTACAGTACTGTAGTAGATGCTGTGTTATTAAGTAAGAAGTAGGCTCTTCTTAGAGTGTAATTATATAATTTTTAAAGACTTTATATTGTATTTTGCTTTTACTTTAAGCGTCTGTGCGCTAAAAGCTTCTAGAAGGCCTGCTAGCGTTTTAGCAGGGTTATATAGGCTTCTTTTAAGTTTTCTTACTCTTCTTTCTACACTCTACTTAACAACAACTAGTAAGTCCCCCTAAATCTTAAAAATCTGTCTAGTCCTAGTAAAAGGCTATTATATACTATTATAAGCTATAATAGGCTAGTATAAAGTTTAGAAGGCTAACCTTAGTTTAGCAACTTTTTGCAACTTATTAACTTAGCTTTTTTTTAACAAATTCTGCTATTTCTGCCTACTTTAGCCTTATTATAGCCTACTGTAGGGTACTATAAGTTAGAATAGCCTATATTAGCCTATACAATAGTTGCCTTTTCTAAGATAGACACTACTAAAGTTAGTAACTTTTATATTAGTATAAGTTACACTTCTACGTATTACTATAGTTATTACGTTAACTTTCTTGCTAGTAGAGGTATCTACATATTTAATAAAGTTAGCTACGTTTTTTTTATAGTTAATAATAATTGTGTAGAGCTTTTTAAGACTTAAACGTATAAGAATAACTCTAGTAAGAAAATTTAGTATATAAAGTGTCTTTACTGCTGGTACTTAAGTTAAGAGTGTTATGCTGTAAGTTAATAAGCTATTCTTAGTTATTATAAAGTATTTTAGCCTATGCTAACACAACGTAGCCCTCTGCTGCTAAGATAAATTTTTTTTATAGTATTAGTGTCCTGCTTAAGCAAATTAATACTAGTAAGCGCAAAGTAACTATTAAGAACTTTTATTATAACTTAAACTTTACTCCTTAAAAGGGAGAAATACTAGAGCCTTAATACTATTATTAAAAGGTCTTTCTTACCCTAAACAAAATTAAGGGGCTTTAGGCTAAGCTAATTATGTAGGCTTAGGCCTTAAATAAAAAAATTATAAAGTAAGTAGACTATTATAAGTTATTTTAGCCTATTATACTCTATTGTTAGCTTTGTTAACCTTCTTTAGCTAGTACAAGCTTTAGGCAGAGAAGCTTTTTTTATATAATAGTGCTATTTACTTTAGTTAAAATTTTAAAAGTAACTTGTATTTTAACTTTTATTCTTGCAACAACTATACTATTAAGGCTAAAGCTAAGGCTAATAAGTTCTTAGAAAAGCAAAAAATAGAGAAGCTAATTTTAGGTACTTTTAAAAAAGTATATATATCTTATTATTAGCTATAATAGGCTGTTCTAACTTAGTATAGTATAGAATTACTAAGAGCAGCTATTTTTTGCTTAAGCAGAAGGTATATTATATAAATACAGAGTTATTAGCCTTAGAGTCCTAACATGCAAACGCTAAAAGCAACAATAAGAGTAGCTTAACTAAGTTTATTAAGAAGCTTAAGGCCTAGATCTAGGAGGCTAAGGACAAGGTAAATAAACTTTAAATAAGTTAATATAGGCTATAATAGGCTACTCTAGGCTATAATAAGTACCTAAAACTTTTAGTATATATATATAGAATGCACTTAAGAGGTGCTAGCTTCTAATAAAGCATTATAGGTTAAACTAGGCTATAATAGCTTAGTCTAAGGTGTTCTAGTAGATACCTTAATCTGTATAAGTTAAATAATAACATAGTTTCTTTTAGACTTAGTAATTCCTTGCTAGTATAACTTTTCTCTTTTATAAATTTAAGCTATTTAGCTTTAATTATTTTTTAGTTTTATTGCTCTGTTAGCCTTGTTGTACTTTAGTAGGCTATACTAGGCTATTACAGGCTAGTTTAGGTAGAAGTTAGGTATATAAAAAATATTTTTGTTGTTTTAGGCTAAAATACTATTAAACACTTAATTAAAAAACCTTTTGTAAAAAAAAAAAATAGGTAAAAGTATACTTTAGTTGTCTTCTTTTAATTTACTTAGAGTTATTCTCTTTCTTTTTAAAAAGTTGTCTTTAACCTCTTTTAAGTTTTACTTTCTTAGTTTAGCAATATAAAAGTATATTATTATTGTCTTAGAATTTCTTAAGCGCTTTTGCGCTTAGGTTAGAACTAAGTTTCTAGAAATTCTCTTTCTTAAGATAGCCTTTCTAAGAAACTAAGTATTTCTATTAGTTAGCTTTATTTTTTTTTCTTTTTAGTATACAATTTACTTTGTACACATTATTACTTAACTTTCTTAAAGTGTTTACATTTTACCTCTCTAGGTGTAGTATTGTCCCTGTTAGGTTGTATAGCTCTAACAATAAAGCATAAAAGACTAAATAAATATTCTTTAACTCTAGCATGTCTACTTTAAACGCAGATAGCCTAATCTAGGCTATAATACATCTAAGTTTTATAAACTTCTAGTCTATTTTTTTTTTAGCCTTGTTAATTGTATGTAATAATTTAATACTAAGACCTAGTCTTTTAATTTAAAAATAATAAGTAACCTTTTCTTGTTAGTATATACTTTTTAGTAGGCATTAGCTATAATAATTTTTTATTTGCATTTGCTTTACAAACTTAGCACTCTAGAGGCAGTTTATAGTCTTATAGAGCTTTCTCTATCTTTTAAGGCTATACTAGGCTATTCTACGCTAATTAAGTTTATTTTATAGTATACTTAGAAGGGCGTAGTTTTTGTAGTTGCATGTATGCTGTTGTTGTAGGCAAATTTTCTAATAGAAATCTATAAAGCCTAATTATCTTGCTCTAAAGTATAGTAGCACTAAAAGTATTATTTAAGCGTTTAGTTTTACCTTTCTATCTATCTATCTATTTACAGATAGAAAGCAGATATAAGAACCCTTCTTAAGTTTATATAATATTAAAAAGTGTTTTAGTGCTTTACATTTATAAGTAGGCTTTTGTTTAAAATTACCTGCCTTAGTATGCTATATAATTTAATTACTTCGCGTATTTAAGCTTAAGCTAGGTTAGTGCTGTCCTAATTAGCTCTTACTAGGATATAATAGGCTATTTTAGTTAATTAGCACACTACTACAAGTATTACATTATACACTTAGCTTAGTATTCTGTTAGAAGGCAATTTTGTAATAAAGTCTATTGTTACGTCCTCCTACAGCCTGCCTAGTAGGGGTAAAGGTTTAAGAGAGCTATAGAGCTTATAACGCGCTAGAGTTAACTTCCTGTAGGTAAGGTAGTTACAACAATACTCTATTACATCTTTCTTTATACTTTTTTAGGTATATTGCTATTATAATTTCTCTAGTATTTTTCTAGAACTAAAATAACCCGCAAGTAAGTTATTATAGTATTTTTTTAGTACTTATAACTTGCTCTAAGTGTTAGTAAGCTTCCTTAAGCGTAATAAGCCTATTCTAAGCTTAGATAAGCTATTTTAGTCTAGTTCTATATTAGGTTTGTCTAATGTAGCTTCTATATTCTTATTAGTAATATTATAGTTTTCTAAAAGTTCTAAATTTTTAAGTGTAGTTTTATCTGCCTATTTAAACTCTCTTAGTACTTTTTTTTAAAGTAGCTAGCTACTTTGTCTACTTGCTTAACTAAGTAAAGGTTGCTGCAATAATTAAGCTTTATTTACTTTTATTGCTTAAAATATCTTTTATTAGTTATACAAAAGCCTTATTGTACTTTTATTCTAGTTTTTGTAACTTAGCTATGTAGTTATGACAGTAAGATAGGCTGTTTACTAGATTTGTACTCCTAGGGCAGTAGTTTAAGACAAAATTGTAACGTATTAGTACTAGGTACAACTGTACTTAGCAGTAGCTAAAAATCTTAGTTTTTATAAACTATTTAAAGTTTTAATAATTTATTAAGATTTTAAAATAGATACTCTTTAAATAGTAGCGCTAGTGTTCTAAACTCTTAACTATTGCAAGAAGTTTTTAGTTATAAATATTATAGTTATATTTAGCTACAATTAGCTTACGCAAATAGAAGTTAACTAGCCTTTATTATTTTGTAGTAGGTAATACTAGGACATATTAGCTTAGAATACCTAATATTATACTACTAGAGGCGTCTACTTCTACCTTTGTCTTCCTGTCTCTCTTAAAATGCGCTAGTATAAGTACATTTAAAAAGGAATTCTTAAGTTGTTAGAATGCCCTTTTTGCCTCTTTACTAATATCTAGAGTTTAACTTTCTTCTCTTCTTATGGCGTAGCCCTTTCTAGCTAAGCCTAGGCTTTTCTAAGTTAATATAGTTAAAGGTAGGGCTAGCTTAGAGAATCCTTTAATAAATCTTTTATAATAGTTTATAAAACTAATAAATATCTTAATATCTTGTACTGTGCGTAAGACAAGCTAATCCTAAATTGTTTTAATTTTATTTTTGTTAATCTTAACACTATTTAGTGTAACTATGTATCTTAAGTATTCTATGCGCTAAGTATACTATTTATACTTACTAAGCTTTATGTATAGCTTAGCTTTGCGCAATCTTTGCAATACCTCCTTAATATAAGTTTTATGTTCTTTTCTTATCTTAGAAAATATTAAGATATTGTCTAAATAAACAATACAGGATACATTAACTAAGCTAACTAGTGTTTAGTTTATATAGGCTTAAAACTACGCCGGAGCGTTTGTTAGGCTAAAAAGTATAATAGTATACTTAAAATAGCTGTATTTTGTGTAGAAGGCTGTTTTTTATTTATCTCCTTTCTAAATACGCACTTTATAGTACGCTTCTCTTATATTAAGCTTAGTATAGTACTTAGCTTACACTAGTCTATTTAACAACTCTATAATAAGTAAGAGAAAGTGCCTATTTTTTACTATAATCTTATTAAGACTATAATAATCTATACATAGCTTTATAGTACTATCTTTCTTTTTTATAAAGAGTATTAGTGCGCCTGCTAGGGACTTAGATCTTCTTATCTATCCTCTTGCTATATACTCTATAAAGTATTTCCTTAACAGCTCTAACTTTATCCTTAATAAGTTGTATAATAGCATGTGCAGTAGATTTATACTAAGTAGTAAGTTAATTACTAGATCCTGTAGTCTATGCTCTACTAAAACTGCAGAGTCTTTCTCTAAACACACATTTACATATTTAGCGTATTATATAGGAAGCTAGCCTATTTTAGCTAATTCTTAGCTATTCTAGCTTGTAGACTCTACAATACACGTATACACGTCTACTATAAGATTACGTATACTCCTTTTAAAAGTTTTTGCGTCTTCTACGCTAACTTTTTAAAAACTACTTAAATTTTAAAACTTTTTACTTTAAAAAAGCATGCGTCTTATTACGTAGCTTATTTTTAAGTAACAAGAGTTAATTTACAGTAACTTAAAGTAAATTAGATACTTTTTTAAGTTTAATACTATAAATAGAATACGTTGCGTCTTAACACGTCTTTGTAAATTTGTAATAGTTACATCTACTTTAGTTATACTATAGATAGTAAGCTTACCTCTATTTACTCTTTCTACTAATAGGCTAGGTAAAGAATTAATAGTTAAGTCTTATTTCTTTACTAATATAGTAGATATAAATTTAGTTGTAAGCCTTTGTTAACTATAGCTTTTATAAGCTTTAATGCCTTAACTATACACCTTATAGTTAAAAGCTGTACTAGTTTAAGTAAAATTGCTTTACGTAACGTGCTTAAGTCCTTGTTCTCTTAGTAGAGAGCAATATAGGCAGTAAAGTAGGACTTAAGTTTTTTTACCTTTAGTCTTTTCCTAACTTAAGTGTAGTAGCGCTGTCTATTGTCTTTTTTAGCTTACTTAGCTTATAGTAGTTAGACTTATAATATTTAAGTTCTCTGTACTTGTAACACTATAAAGTATATTCTTTAGTACTTTTCTTGCCTAGTTTACCTTACTTTAAGCTATAATAGCTTATTCTTGCCTACTTAGTAGTTTTTAAGGTTTTTTCTATATTCTTTAACTTTTTCTAGTCTTGTAGTGCTTTTGTTCTTTTTTTTTTAAAGTATTGCAGTTTAAATTCTACTTCTTAAGCCTTTTGCTAGTAAATAAAGTTTATATATTTTTCTACCTACAGTAATATTACTTGTTGCTTTACTAAAAGTAAAAAAAGACTTTTTTTAATATTTTTACGTAATACTGCTATATATTCTAAAACTTAAATATTTAGTATTTAATTTAAGCCTAATTCTTCCTAGAATAGTTTTATATAGTCTAGCAAGTTTGTATAATTCTACTTTAAAAGTTAATATGCTTATTTTAAATAATTGTAGGCCTATTATTTACGTTCTTAAAGTAATTCTAGAAAGTTTAATTTAACTTTCTTTAGATTAGCTTATTTTAGTGTTTAAACTAGCAACTTCTATTTCTCTGCAGTTTAATATGCGTCCTACAGCGTTTTTAGTAGTTCTAAAATATATATTATTCTAAAGTTAATTTTTTAAGTTTTATTTATAAAACTTTGTAGTATACAAAGAAAGTATAATTTGTAATCTCTTTCTTATTAGTTGTATTACGCACAGCTAGCCTTTAAGAACATATATAGTAGTTCTAAACATAAAAGGCTAGATAATAAAGTTAAGTTAGTTTGTTTACTTAAAACTATATCTTTAAGATCCTTATTAAGTGCGCTTAAGTCTCCTAAAGTTACTTTATTGTATATTTTTTTAAGTTTAGCTAACTTGCGTTATTTTAGTTATTCCTCTTTCTATGCGCGCAATTGTGCTAGTTCTTAGTCTAGAGTAGCCTTTTCTAGGTGTGTATAGACGTTGTAGCATAATTAGAGATTAAGATACTTTAGTTTCTTTATCTTTATTTATCTCCTAGTTAGTAGGTGCCTAGTCTTGTTTTTCTTTAAGAATTAGTGCTAGTTCTAACAATTTTGTCCTTTAGGTTCTTAAGTTAGATAATCCTTCCCTATTATTAGTAAGAGTATAGGCGCGGCTATTCACACGCGTAAATTAAGCACTTATTATATAGCACAAGCGTATCTAAAGAAGATTAATTTAAATATAAGGCTTAATGTTAAAGAGAAATACAGGATGCTAAAGATAGAGGGATAATAGTATATTGCCTGTGTATAAGAGACAAATTAATATTGTCTAACTACGATATTGTATCTCTACTTATACTAGGGTAATCTAAGGTCATATAACCTATTTAGACCTAACCTGGCCTTGTCTGACCTCAGCCGTGCCGAACTGGTCCAGGCTAGCCTAATAAGATGTCCGACCCTGACAATAAGGAGGTTGCTTAAAAAGAGCTACTTTATTTCTAGAAAACTAAGACAAAACCTCTGGAGTTTAATAAATCTTGGCAGTAACCTACTAAAACTTCCACCCTATATACTAGTTAGTAAGGCCTACAACGTTAAAAAAAAGATATCAAATATATTAATAAAGAATAAAATTATATTACTTAGAATAAGAAAAATAGTATAGTTACCTTACTATTTTTTATAGTAGGTTTTGCAACTAGTATTAGAATCTTACTAATATAGTCTATATTCTTAAAGGATGTAGTAGCTCTAGGCGTCCTAATAACTACTGATTTTAATTTTTCTCCTATGTAAATTGCTCCCCAAACTTAGATAAAGATATCTCAGCCTATAGATTGATTAGTAAGCCTTCTAAAAATAATTTTCAATACTAGAAATATACTTTACATTTTAAAGTAACTTTAAGTATTATATCATGTTTTAAAACTTACTTCTACTAGTTATAGAGACATATTCCTTGCTAAGACGCTTGTTTCAACGTTTTTAGCAATAATCTGTCCTAGCACCTTGCCCACGCTCGATAGCTGACTTATTAGAAAATATAACTTTATTAAAGTTTATATTTCCAATTTTAGTAAGCCTCTCTTTAGCTTGTATTAGACAATTATGAGGTTTTTTCTTATTTAAAAGCTGTTTCTTCTTAGAAGTGTTAACAGAGTAATTCTCCTCTGTTAGTAAGCAATGTAGGCTTCTAGTAGAAAGAATTAAGCTATTTTCGTCTAATATACGCATCTTTGTTTTTTTAGGACTTCTAGTTAAGTCTCTTTTAACAGCTCTTGTTACTCTTCTTATGAATTTTGTAGTGCGGCCTATAGTAGGCGTAAAAGTAGGTAAAATATTATTATTTCTTAATTAAATTCGTCAAATAGTATCATAAATGCTACTCAGAGGCTTTTCTAGTATAATACTTATAAAAGAGATTAATTACTTTTGTGTAATTAAGATATAAACGTCTTCTTTAAACTTTGATAGTTGAAGTAACATTGTAATGGTAATTAAGAAAAAGAAAATTAGAAATAGAAAGAGAAAACTATATAAAACAGGATTAGTTATCACTTTAAGTCTACTTCTTTACCTAAGCAATCTCCCCTTTTTTTAAATTACTTATTAAATGTTAAAGAAGTAAGAAACTATAGGTTCAAATCAGCTTACATAATACTTTCGTTATTTATATAAGCTTAGTTTATTCTTAGAAATTTTGATTTGCTCACTAATTAGAAACGATAAGTTCTATTTTTATGTTTTTCTTTCTCTATTTTCAAGTTAATTAGCGTGCGTACTAGTGCTAACTAATCTGCTTACTAAGTGGCCTTACTTTGAACGGCAGTTCTTGGCATTTTAAATCACTAATATCATTCAGACTAGCTCATTCAGTTACTTAGTTATTAGCAATTGTAAATAATAACTTTTCTCATTTGTCTTTCTTTTTGTCACCTCTCTGTAGTAGCTACTTTATAATTCTCTTAACTTTTTTTCAGCTAGGATAGCAACCTTAAGAACTAAACTTATAGCCCTTATTAGTTTTATAAGTGTTTAGAATGCTGTTATATTATTTCTTTCTACATGTAGTGTAATTTTTCTTGTATCCTAAATCTATATTTATAAGTTATATAATTTTACATTTTACAGATCTATAAATATAATTATTCACTATTAATAGTAGGTTTGTATCTAATATAGTAACTGTGTTTATTCTTTGTCCATTGCTAATACACTAACCGCCTTTATTATTCTTTAGTACTAGGCGCTTCAGATTTTAATACTAACTATTATATTATGTTCATGTTCCTTAACTTAGGTAGACGTTAACTATACTTACTACTTAAAATTCCAAGGCCTTTAGAATCGCAAAGCCTTACACTTGCTAAGCTTTGTATAGTATTATCTGTATCTTATATAGTAGGCATGCATTACAATAGATCTTTCCCAATTCCTTAAATGACTATAAGAGAGACACTTCTTCATAAAAAAGCATATGTATTAATATCTCCTTTTTAATTTATTTTTGAGGTGTCAAAGGTGGTGGTAGCTGTTGTTGTAGTTAAAATAGGGTTTCTAAAAAAATTCAAAGCAGCTACTTTCTACTAATTAGTCGCAGAAGTCAAAAAAGATTGTGTATAGTTAATAAGATTCGCACAGTAGGTAGATAAGTTCTATGAGAAAAGCTTAGACTACTAAGCAATAATTAGAGTTAAAAAATCTGCTAAAGTACTAAAAAACAACACTAGTTAAAACGTGTCTAATAGCAATTGGTAGCCTATAGCTAGTAATAAGATTATAGTAAGATTGTAATAGAATTATAATATAATGTAGTAGAGGAGAGAAAAAACATTTACGTACTGCAGCAAGAGCCTACAATACTTTATAAAGCTAAAGCTCCTACATCTTACCTACTACTTATTACTTTTTAAATAGCACTGAATACGAATAACTTGCATATAATACACTATAATAGCGTATAACTTTTGTAGTAAGCATTTTCTTATTCTAGGCTTTTTCCTAAAGAAAAGCATTTTTTGCTACAGTCTACTTAGTACCTAATTTAGTCGAACTTAAACTGCTTATATAAATACTTATATTTATTATATGTCTTAAAACTTAACTACTTAGCTAGACTTCTAAGTTTCTAGAAATCTTAAACAAATTTTCTATCTATAATATTTTTATATATAAAGTGATTATCAAGCTTTAAGTCAGCTAGTAATAGAAGGTAATTTGCGTTTTTGTCTTACTTTTCTTCGTTTCTGCCTAAATATGCAATACACTAATTGCGTGCTAGTAATACTAAACAAGGGGCCGTGAGCCTAGATACCTGTTATTAGCAATAAATCTTTTTTCACTAGAAAGGTGTCTACAAAATGTGTAGTTACATCAAAAGTGTTACAAATAACAGGAAGGATTCTCTCCTTGACGTACGAGCGAGGGTTGAGGGTCAACCAGCCACGACGCCAGAAGGTAATGATCCGCGCGGGGCGCCCATCACGTGATTGCTATCCCGCCAAGGCTAGCCATCTAGGATGGCCATGCATGAAGGGATGGCAGCGCTATCACAAACCTCCCTCTTAGAAGGGATGTACAGAATAGCAGGACAAAGGCAACAGATATAAGGATGTAATAGATCTTATTATTACACTTGTTGTAGTTAACTTGAATAGTTTATCTCTTACACAGATTATTAACTAGTTATTCTATTCTTTATAGAATTAGTATTGCTTACCTTTAGTTAACATTAATAACTCTTTTTCACCTGAAATCACTCCTACAATACCTCACGGACTACTGCTTTAGTCTACCTCGCCCTGGTACGGACTGAGCCTAGAGAAGTATAGCCTAACCCCGTGTAACAAAAAGGTTGTCTCAAAAGGCTAAAGCCAATCTCCTTTCTTATAAGCTAGAGAAAATCTCTAATATGTAGTTTGTTTACTTATTCATTAGTAAGCTTTATCTCTTCTAGAAAAGCAGTATCTTTTAGTTTCAATAAATAATTGTGTTTTCTATTATTATAATCACAAATGTTTTTTTTAAATAGCTGTTATTCTTTAGCATTTTTTTTCCAATTTTGATATCTTAATTCTATTAGTATCTCTTGCTAAGGGATGTTAACAGGTTGTATTTTCTTGCTTACAGTCTTGTACATAGTATAGAGATTATAGCGTTGTTAAGAGATATCAAATAGTCTTTCTTACCATAGTTGATAGTTAAGCTTATATATGATTCAAAATTTACCTCGTTTCTCATTTCCTGTATTGTCGTTTAATTATATAACTACGTGTATTAGTATTTAGTCTATCTAAATTATTTAATTATTCTTATTATTGGTTGTGTACAGTATGTTAAAATTGCTAAATTTAATTGTAAGATCTAACTATGCAGCTTTATGTATATACTCTACTGCAGCTGCTTAGAGTCTGCTGTTTATCGCGTTAGTAACTACATATACTTGTATATTACCTGCTATCTTTCTAGCTAAATTATTGTTCGAGACTTTATTCTTAATTTTCTGCGCAAAATAACTTAGTAATAAATTAGTTTCAAGAAAGACTACTTCTCTAGTACTGTTTTTAAAGAGAACTTAGTATGTAATTTGTCTAAATGTATTCTACTGTGTTGCTAGCCTTGCGTATACACACTATGGTCCCTCTAAAATTACAGATTTAGTAACATTAGCAACAATCCTAAATAGAGTTTTAATAGTAACTATTCTTATTCATATAAGTATATTAAACGCTGTTCTAACAAACAGATTATATGTGCTATTAGCTAAAGTTACACCAGGAGATAGCTGTTATAGTCCATATTTTGTCATTTACGTAGTATCTTTAAAGCACATGCTACACTCAGTTTTAAGATATTTATTTATACTCTAGTATTAATGAGACACTCTAAGAGGGTGCTATTAACATTTAGTTAGCCACTTAGTCGGTTTGTTTAAGCAAAGACTTGTCTATTCTTCTACTAGACTTCTTTAACTACCTTAGTAGGTATTCTATTGAGTTTATAAAACTAAAAATTACTTTCTCTATATACTTTGTAGTAGGTTAAAGCATTTAATTTATACAAAGTTAATATAGTATAATACAAGTTTATAATAGTTAGTACAATCAATAAAATCTTGTTAGTAGAGTGTTCTAGGTCTGTGCGCTAGTTTAGCAAATTAGCAGCTAGAACAAATTCTAGGTGTGGTAAATTACACCTAGATTCTGTAATTTTTCAATTTATTATAACGTTAAGCGGACTTAAGCTATCTACAATATTGAGATTGTTATTAAGAATATTACGTAGTTGTTTATAGATGTTGTCTTATCTTATAAGGTCTAATACAGTAACCCCTTGTACTTTCTATCTAAGCTAGGCATTTGTAAAACAGTTTAGCTAACCTTATATTATCTTTCTTAATTGATAATTTAAATGCGCATTTATAAACTTTACAATTTTTATTATTCTTGCTATAAGTGCTTTAAATTAGCTAATATACTGTTGTCTTGTTAAGATAACTGTAGCAGGCTAATGATCAAAAATAGTATTTTATAAGGCTAACTTGCAAAAAGTATATTACTGTCAGAGAGGGATTGGTCAACCTTGTTGATATATACTATCCTGCACAACATGATCAGTAGTTCATTGATCATATCTACCCTTTTGTGGTTGTTATAGCGTAGTGGTGCAGGGCTGCGTTCTGACAATTGCTTTATATTTTTTTTTATAAAAATCACATATCTATAAGCTGCACGTTAAGGATTAGAGTATTATTTTAAATTCTTTCATTACTTTTTCTGGTACTTATATTCTTGCTCATCCTTGCAAGTTTTTTATTTTTCTATTCTAAACACAATTAATATTTCATAGGAAAAAAGAGCTATTTCCTCCTAAGCGCGTAGTAGTATTTAACTTAAAAATGTTATACAGAGCATTTTGACCGCCTTTTAGCATAATATTAGCAGCATTAATTTTATTAAGGTTATTAAGGTATTTGTCTATAGCAAGATTATATCGCTGTTTCTAGAACTGTTAGAACTGGTAGAAAACATTCTTAAAGTAACTTTAGTTTATTAAACTAGTTGCTACGTTTGTAGAACTAAAGACTTTATCTTGAAACCTTTAGCTTAGTTAAAAGTCTTTTCTAGTAAGCTTTTTAAGTATTACACTAGAGGCTAGCAATCTAAGTACGTTATTAGTACTATTGTAGAACTCTTAGATCTTTGCCTTTAACTATAACAAGACTTAGTTTAATAGTAGTTATCTTAAAATCTTTTCTAGACGTTAATGTAGTAGCCTAAAGTAGTAAGTTCCTTTCTTAGCCGCAATATTCTAGTTAAAACTAACATTTTCTATCTTCTTTAGGGCGTAGTATAGCTTATAATCCTTTAGCATGTATTCTATATAATATTACATACAGTAAAAGGTGTTTGACTTTATATTATTTAAATATGCTGTACTTGTCTTAGTAGATAGTCCCTTTGGAGCATTAGTAACAAAAGTACTATTATTTCTCTTATTCAAAAGTTTAGCATTCGTTACTTGTGCAATAAAGTACACATAGTTAGTGAGTTTTTTTAAAAGTTTTCTAGTTGTAAAATAAGCTATAAATATATTAATAGTTCATAGCTTAAGCTTTAAAACGCCTGGAGATTTAATTATGTTCTTTACTTCTAAGTTAATATTTACTAGCGTGCTTATTTTCCTATATACTGTGCTAAATTTAATTGCTACCTCACTTACATTCTTAGGAGTAAAAGTCGCACGCTAGTTTAACAACATAATCTAGCGCATATTAGCATTAGCGCCTTCTTGCTCTAGTTTATAAATCTTGTCTAGGCTAGTAATTTTCTTATAGTGGAATTTAAGAAAAAATCAATCTCTTCTAGTTTATACGTATTCTAATTATCTTTATTCAAAGCAAAAAGCATGTAGTATTGTACGGGTGTTGGAGTGTATGAAGACATACTGCTACGAGGGCAAGAGATCACTGGAGGCTAGACTGTGCAAGAACGAGGTTGGTAAGATAATAATCCTATTGTGGGTTGAGTATAAAGACTATTAGTAGAAGAAGAAGCCCATTCCATAGTACAGTACAGGAGCTCAATTGTGGAGAGCACGAATGATGAATGGTGTCCCCTTTTCGTGAGATACGGAATAGGTTATATACCTTAGGATCTGGTGGTTGAGCACAGACTCAGTGTGCAGTAGGGTATTACCCTGTGCACCGGCACAGTATATAACTGCCTCTTTGTCTATTTGTAGTAAACCTCAAAAGAAGAGAATACCTTTTTTTAAGGGATTTGTTTATTTTTAATGTATACATTAACAACAGAAGTAAAGTATATATAACAATTTACTAGTTTGGGCTACTTTTGTACGTATATATAGATGTAAGCTAAAAAGTAAAAGCGTTTACCGATTTTAATAGTAGTATCCTTATTTTTCTACTATTCTTTTATGTGTATTCGTCATTTAGACTAATCCTTTTCTACATATCTAGGTAAGTGTTTTAAGATACAAAAGAGCAATTAATCTTTATTAAAAAGATCATTTAGTAAAATAAAGACTCTTATAGCATTACCAATACCTCTATTATTAGCTTAGTAATTCAAGTGTTTTAAGAACTTAGTAATATTCTTTTTAGAAATAACTAATATACTATACATTAGTTAAACTATAGACAACTCTAAGTTATGGGTAGGAGTAGATATAGTATAAATAACTAAACAGAATAATGTTGAGAGTAACTTAGGACTAGCAGCAGTAAGTCTAGAGAAAAGAAGCGTTACGCCTTCCTGCCCTTTACCTGTTTTTTAATCTTTTTTCAACATCTACAGTATAGTTTATGTAAATAGTTAACAGTAGCTAGTAAAGTAATTAACAAAGTATAGTCTTTAGAAAAAAGAAAATATCTCTTTTCAAGTCTAGATAGTGTAAACTTGTTTAGCTGTATTGTATTAATTCTTGCTTTTTTCGTATCCCTTATTTTGCTAATTAGGCTAAGATTTATACCTAAAGCTAGTACTTATTTAGCATTTAAGTATTAAGTTGTAAGCTTTTAGTACTATTTTAATTTTGCTAAATAAAACTTCAGCTTAGTATTTTTTACACATGTATTACTGTCTTTATTTCGCTAGGTAAGTTGCTACCTCTTATTTGCTAAGTAGACTTTAAATTAGCGTTCAAATACATAAATAGTTGTTCTTTTTTTCCTAATTAGTCTCGTGTTTTTACTTTACTAAACAGACTTTAAATTAGCATTTATTTACTTGTAATGTTATATTAGTAGAGTTCATTACTATTCTCTATTACTACTGGTGACTTAGGTAACATAGTCCTTGATGTAGTCTTTAGTAAGGGATAGTACTTATCCTCTAAAAGTATATCCAATACTAATTCTAAATATTCTAGCCTTTTTAATATTCTTTTAAATTTTTTACTTTTATAATATTGTTGTATTAATTTTGCAACAATTGTGCACTAGTTCCTTTGCGTACTAAGTAGTAAAGTATAAATTTATAGGCTTTGCTATTTGCTTAGGTGTTAAACTGTATAAAGATATACTACTTCAAGGGTAAGAGATCACTAGTAGTTGAATTATGTAAGAACAAGGTTAGTAAGATATTAATCTCATTGTAGGTTAGTATAGAAACTATAGGTAGAAGACGTCCATTCAATAGTACAGTACAAGGGGATAAAGAAGAGTAGTTGATAGTTTGTTCTCCCTTTCCGCGATACACGGAAGAGGTTATATACCTTAAGATCAAGTAGTTGAGCACTAACCTAGTGTGCAGTGGAGTATCACCCTGTGCACTAGCACACTATAGCTAACATTACTTTGTATAAACTACTTATAATCATTATATTCTCTGACTTTTACTTTTATAAATCTTTTCAAAATAAATAATACAATTTTATGAGTTACTATAAAAACACTACATAAACTTAAAAACTGAATATATTATAGCTTATAGCACGTTGTACTTACGACTAACCTGAATTTTAAGCCTATATAAGTTGCATGTAGAATACGCTTCTACTATGCTACTTTATATATATAGTCTAGAGTTTTAGATCAAAGGATGTTAGGATGTTAACCTAACGAGAGAGGCTTTATTACAGATAGCTATGTATTAGCTAAATCTGCTAAGCTTGCTTATTGTTAGCTTGTCTAACTACAATTGTGCTTATAAGCTGTTCTTTACCTACAAGAATACATATAGATATTATTACTTAAAATACACACATGTTATTATTCTAAGCTATCTCTTACTAGCTTCTGTAGTGTGAAGCAAGTACGATTGCCTAAAGCCACCACTTACAAGAGGCCTTTAGTAGGCGTAAAAATAAGTAAGGAAAATTTATTCTGAAATTTAATTGATTAAAGAGTATGATAAAATATACTAAAATGCTTTTCTAGTATAGTAATCATGGAGAAGATTAATCAGTTTTGTGTAAGTAATATATAAACGTTTTCTTTGAACTTTAAAAGTAAAGAAGACATTATGAAGATATTGAAAAAAGGACAAAAAAGAAAGAAAAACTATATAAAAAAGAATCAGTAATGTATATTAGACTAATTGCTTACCTAAGTAAACTTTTCGTTCTTATATTGCTAATGAAACTTCAAGTAAGTAGAAAGCTATAGGTTAAAATTAGCTTACATAATGCTTATATTAGCTACTTGAACTTAGTCTGTTTTTAGAGATTTTGATACTCTGTTAAGACCTGGTTACGAACCCAAGTCTCACAGAGTATTACCACAACTAACTAACAAGGAATTAGACGGCTAACCTGCAAGGACACCGCAGCAGGTAGTCACGTAACTAATTACTCTGCCAAGAACTATTGCTAGGAGGTTACGCGCACTATCGTTAGGAGCAATTACAACTGTTACAGCTATCGCTGGGAGCAATCACGACTATTAAGGCTATCGCCTAGTATATAGTAATAAGCAATGTGCGCTTATAGCTTCTTGTACTTAACTTTATACAAAACTTAAGTATTTATTCTAAGAATTATACTTTTTTTTTAACCCCTTATAATATCACATTAATCTACAAATAGTGCTATTACAGCCTCCTCTCTATCTATCGCACTTACTTATCCCTAAGAACTAACTCTTAGATTCTCTTAGGACGATCTTCACACTTTAAACACCTTCTAAGATAAGTAACACTGCAATAAACACTCCTACTAACTTCCTAACTATAAGATCAACTAGGCGTGCTAACAAGCCTAACACCTACTATAGTAATCATAATAAGCTTAAAGCATAGCTGCTCTAAGTTAGCAGATACTTCTATATTAAAGCGACTAAGATTAACAACAACAACAACAACAACAACAACAACAACAACAACAACAACAACAACAACAACAACAACAACAACAACAACAACAACAACAACAATTATATAGGTCTCTATATTTCTATAAAGAGGTGCTTAAAGATAGACCAACCTTATTTTACGCTAATATATTAATATAACTATTAACAACAATACTAATAAAGCACATGTTAAGCACTAAGACAATTTTAAAATAGAAATAAAAAAGGTATTCTTACCCTTTCAGAAATTAGTGGTAGCAGAATGATAAATCTAAAGGTTACAACAAACCCGCTCTGCAGCTAAATATATAAAAGATTTTTAGCAGTATTAAATAGCTGTTAAATAAGAAAACAACGCTTTAATGTAGATACACTAACAAGGTCTTAAACTAGCTGTGTATATAAAATTTAAACAAAGCAGAGCTACTTTTAACACACTTTACAAACTTATAGCTAAAGCTATTTAAGTAGATAATGATCTCTAGAAGCTTAAGTTAGAGGAATAACTATTTGTATAGGGAAATTGTATACCTAGAAATATTAACGCTTATACTTCAACTAATAGCTTCGGCCTTTTAAGACAACCTTTTAATGTAACCACACATTTTGTAGACACCTTTTAAGTAAAAAAATTTATTGCTAACAACAGGTATCTAGGCTTATACCCCCTTGTTTAGCATTGCTAGCACGCAATCAGTGTGTCGCATGTTTAGACAGAAACAAAAATGCGCAATATCTCTCTAACTAACTATCTTAACTAATAACTATTTACTAATAACTACAACTTCTATTGTCTCTGTTGCTATCCTAGCAGTGTTGTAGTCGCAGCGTTTCTAGTATACGCTTATACTTAAATGTAAACATACAATAACAGCGTTACTATCTAAGCACAGCTTTCTTATTTCTAGAGGTAACTTACAAAATTCTCCTGCTTGTTAGTTTATTTTAGCTACTTAATAGCTATTTTAACACGCTTTTACTTCTTATAAAGCTACTATAAGGTCTTTTTACTAAGGCTACATTTACGTAGGAGGAGGTTAGTAAGATAACACACTATTACTGCACTTAAACTATTAATATACGCAACGTATTTAATAAACCTGCTACTTAACAAGCTTTTTACAACTTTTATTATAACTTTAATATTTATAATACTAGACGCATTAATAAAGTATTAATAAATAATACAATTTAACTTCTGCGTCTACTTAATTACTTTAAAAGCTACTGCTAATAGCTTCTCTTTAGCTAACTAGGGAGGCTGCTTAACAAAGGTAAACACAGGCTTTATAATATACTACTATAGCTTTTTATATAGCAACCTACTAAAGTCTAACTTTACTTAATATAAGTTATTAGTCTTTGTGTTAAATAAAGAAAAAAATAGTTTAAGTATTATATTAATTGTATAGAAGTTATTTATATGTAGTACTATATAGTGTAGAAAATTCTAAAAGTAGAAAGTAGTAGGTAGAGAGCTTTTATAAAGTATTATAGGCTCCTGCTGCAGTAACATACGTGTCCTTACCCTCCTTTACCTTCTCTACCTCTATCGCAATCTTGTTGCTAGCTATAGGCTAGCAATTGCTGTTAAATACGTTTTAATTAGTATTGTTTTTTAGTACTTTTAGAAAATTTTTTAAGCTTAATTTTGCTTAGTGGTCTAAGCTTTTCTGCTCTAAGCGCTTAGCGCGTAGTCCTTATCTACTTTCCCTTTAAATTTTGTTAACTAGACATAATCTTTTTCCAACTTTTGGAAATAATTAGTAAAAGGCAGCTGCTTTTTACTTTTTTAGAAAACCTATTTCAACTACAACAATAACCACCACCTTTGATACCTTAAAAATAAATACCTTAACTAAGGTTAACTATAAAACAACACTCTTAGAATCCTTAAATATTATGCAACTAATAGCTATAAGCCTATATACTGTACGGTTGTTGGAGTGTATAAAGACATACTACTACAAGGGCAAGAGATCACTAGCGACTAGGTTATGCGAGAACGAGGTTAGTAAGATAACAATTTTATTGTAGATTAAGTATAAAGACTATTAGTAGAAGAAGAAGCACATTTGATGGTACATTACAGGAGCTCAGCTATACAGTAAAACAGATAATAAATAGTGCCCTCTTTCTGTAATACATAGAAGAGGCTATATACCTTAAAATTACGTAGGTAAGCACTGACTTAGCGTGTAGTAGGGTATCACCTTGTGTACTAGCACAAACTTCCCCTTCCTGCAAGCTTAGCTCTATTAACCTCTTTACTCTGCAGAAGGAAACAGAGAAGAAAACTCAAATAACAAAGAAAACTAAACAAAAAAAAATATAATGTAAAATCTTAGGTCGCCGCCTAGTATTAATAAATCTTATATCTATGTAGTAGCTACAGAATCTAAGTGTCTAGAGAGCACCTAGATTCTGTAATCTTAGCGGCTTAGTTACTATACACCTAACAAGGGTATATCTTTACTATATTACTATCTTTTAATTCTTTAAACGTTTACTTGAACAAAGTTCTTAAGTAGTAGTAATTAAAGTGCTTAGTCTAGGTATAAGTATAGTAGTAGTAATAGCAGTAGCTTAGGTCTTAAATATTAATCAAAAACAACTACAACAAAGCTACTTAGTAAAAGATAAAAGTACTAAAATATTATCTAAAATTAATATGCCTAATTGAAGAATAATTTAAAAAAGGCGCTGCGTAAAGAAGAGCACATTAAGTTTTTTATTGTTTCAAAAGACTTAGTGCCTATTAGCCTTTAGGCTAAGCTTTGTTCACAGGCGCTAAAGAGAATTAGCTTAAAAAAATTAGTATCTTACTTATTTAAGTCTTTTGTTGTAAAAAGAGGGTTCTATCTAGAGTTAGTAAAGTGGAATTAGTTAGGAAAACCTTAGACTAAGTCTATATAAAAGGCTTTCTAGCTTCAGCCTTTTAAGACAACCTTTTAATGTAACCACACATTTTGTAGACACCTTTTTAGTAAAAAACAATTTATTGCTAACAATAGGTATCTAGGCTTATGCCCCCTTGTTTAGCATTACTAGCACGCAATTAGTGTGTTGCATGTTTAGACAGAAACAAAGATACGTAATATCTCTTTAACTAACTATCTTAACTAATAACTGTTTACTAATAACTGCAACTTCTGTAGTCTCTGTTGCTATCCTAGCAGTGTTGCAGTTGCAGCATTTCCAGCGCCTATACTTAGATGTAAATATATAACAATAGGTTTACTATCTAAGCACAGCTCTCTTATTTTTAGAGGTAACTTACAAAATCCTCTTACTTATTAGTTTATTCTAGCTATTCAATAGCTATTTTAACACGCTCTTAATTCTTATAAAGCTACTATAAGGTTTTTTTTACTAAAGTTATGTTTGCGTAGGAGGAGATTAGTAAGATAATATACTATTACTGCACCTAAACAATTAATATGCGTAATATATTTAATAAACTTGCTGTTAAATAAGCCTTCTATAGCTTCTATTATAAATTTAAAATTTCTAATACTAAACGCATTAATAAAGTATGAATAAGTAATATAATTAAACTTTTACGTTTACTTAATTACTATAGAAGCTACTACTAACAGCTTTTCTTTACCTAACTAGAGAGGCTACTTAATAAAAGTAAACGCAGGCTTTGTAATTTACTACTATAGCTTCTTATATAGTAACCTAGTAAAGTTTAACTTTGCTTAATATAGGCTTTTAGTTTTAATATTAAATAGGAAAAAAAATAGTGTAAGTATTATATTATTTATATGTAAGATGTTTATATGTAGTACTATATAGTATAGGAAATTTTAAAAGTAAGAATTAGTAGGCAGAAAGCTTTTATAAAGTATTGCAGGCTCCTGCTGCAGTATTATACGTGTCCTTACTCTTCTTTACCTTCTTTACTTCTATTACAATCTTGTTAATAGCTATAGGCTAGCAATTGCTGTTAAATACGTTTTAATTAGTGTTGTTTTTTTAGTACCTTTAGCAAATTTTTTAACCCTAATTTTGCTTAGTAGTCTAAGCTTTTCTACTCTAAGCGCTTAGCGCGTAGACCTATATTAACTACACATAATCTTTTTTTGACTTTTGCGACTAATTAGTAGAGGGTAGCTGCTTTTCACTTTTTTAGAAACCTATTTTGACTACAACAACATCCACCACCTTTGATACCTTAAAAATAAATACCTTATAATTAATTACGTTATTGCTTTTTAAAGTTTCTAGTTTAAGAGTAAGTTTTAAAGTAGCAAGACTAGTATTCTACTACTAATTTACTCAAATTCCTAATAGTATACTAAACTTATACTCTATTTGCTTAGCGTCTTCTAATATACTTTTATACTTAGTAGGTAGGCCTTCCTTAGTACTTAAAGAAGTAAATAAATTACTTCTAAATTTTTCAGTAGTTAGCTGCTTTTTTTAATTTACTTTACTACAAAAGGCTAATAGGACTTGTAAGTTAATTTTTAAATTAACTAGCTTACTATTATAAAAAAATTATATAATTTTAGTTACTTAGTTTTTTAGTAGCTCTTTTTTAAAATTTTTCTCATAAAATAACTATTCATTAAACATTATATTATAAGTAATAATTACCTAATTAAGTGTTAGTACTTATATATAGTATATATTAGAGGCTTAATTTATTTTTAAGGTATCAAAGGTGGTGGTTATTGTTGTAGTTGAAATAGGTTTTCTAAAAAAGTAAAAAGCAGCTGCCTTTTACTAATTATTTCCAAAAGTTGGAAAAAGATTATGTCTAGTTAACAAAATTTAAAGGGTAAGTAGATAAGGTCTACGCGCTAAGCGCTTAGAGCAAAAAAGCTTAGACTACTAAGTAAAAATTAGGGTTAAATAAATTTGCTTAAGGTACTAAAAAACAACACTAATTAAAACGTGTTTAACAGCAATTGCTAGCCTATAGCTAGCAACAAGATTACGATAGAAATAAAAAAGGAAAGTAAGAACACGTACGTTAGTGCAGCAGGAGCCTATAATACTTCTTTATAAAAGCTTTCTGCTTGCTACTTCTTACCTTTAGAATTTCCTACACTACATAGTACTGTATACAAACAACTCGCATATAAATAATATAATACTTAAACTATTCTTTTCTCTATTTAACACAAAGACTAATAGCTTATATTAAGTAAAGTTAGACTTTACAAAGTTACTATACTAAAAGCTATAGTAGTAGATTATAAAGCTAGTGTTTACTATTTTTAAGCAGCCACCTCTATTAGTTAAAAAAAAAGCTAGTAGTAATAGTCTCTATAGTAGTTAAGTTAGTATAGAAGTTAGAATATAACTGTAGTTAAGACATTTTTAATACGTCTAGTGTTATAAATGTTAAAGTTATAATAAGAACTATAAAAGACTAGTTTAGCTAGTACACTATATATACTGCGCATATTAATAGTTTAAGTGTAGTAAAAGTATATTACTTTAGCAATCTCCTTCTACGCAAATTCAACTTTAGTAAAAAAACTTAAAAGTAGCTTTGTAAGGAGCAAAGGCGTGTTAAGACAGCTATTAAGTAGCGAAAACAAACTAACAAGCAGGAGGATTTTGTAAGATGCCTCTAGAGATAGTAACGAGAGCTGTGCATAGATAGTAATGCTGTTGTCGTTTATTTACATCTAAGAATAGGCACTAGACACCGCAACCGCAACACTGCCAGGATAGCAACAGGACAACAGAAGTTGCGGTTAGCAGTAAATAGTTATTAGTTAAGAGGGCTAGTTAGAGTGATATCGCGCATCTTTGTTTCTGTCTAAACATACGACACACTAATTGCGTGCCAGCAATACCAAACAAGAGGGCATGAGCCCAGATACCTGTTGTTAGCAATAAATTTTTTTTACTTAAAAGGTGTCTACAAAATGTGTAGTCACATCAAAAGGTTGTCTTAAAAGGCCGAAGCCAATTAGAGGCTTAATAACTTACTATATAACTAATATAGCTGTAAGGATTAATGTTTAATTTTTAATAATTATGCCTAGCTGCCTTCTCCCTATCTAATAGGTACGCTTAGTAGCTATAGACATAGATTCTACTCTAGTTTAGGCGTAGATTAGCAGTCTAATGTCTAATTATAAGTAGTTAATAGTATTAGAAATATTTCTTAAACTATTCTTTAAGTACTTAGTTAAGGGATTAGTAGCTATAAACTTTAGTAGAGCTTAATTTATGCAAGTAAGCTGCTACATTTATAATTACTAGCTAAAGCTTAGCTAGTAAATTAGCGCTTGTGCGCATTCTAATAGCTTTTATAATTAGCTTTTAGCTAGCTCTTATTACGAAGCTATTAGGCTTATAAGTATATAGCAGTATCGTTTTAATTGTGATCTTTTTCTTTATTGCTTATTCTATATATCTTAATTGCTCTCTTTAAGGCAGTGTAGCAGTGTTGTTATTATAATTAATTTTTATAATATTTTACTAACATATCCTATTTTTCCTTGCAGTAAAGCCTTTAATTATAAGTGTAATATTATTTAGTATTTTTAAATAGATATTATAATTATATAGCTTGCCTAAGTAGTGATATTTAATAATTAGTGACTATTTCTTAAGTAGTAAACTAGTTAGGAAATTAAATTTTTTTTATAAAATTTTGCACAAAAGTTAAAGTAATTTTTCTTTTAAGTTGTTATAAAATTACTTATAAAGTATAAGCTATTATATAGTAATTATATTCTAACAGCTTCTTGCTAGTAATCTTAACATACTACACTAAGTTAACTAGAGCTTTAATAGCTTATTGTTCTAGTTATTCTAATAATTAATGCTATAGATCTTTATTACTAGTGCACACTTAAAGTTTCTTCAATTATGCTACAGCGTTTACTTGTAGTAGTTAAGCAATATAGTAAGAGAATTGCTTGTATCTCACAAATAAGAAATTAAAGTAACATTTTAAGTTAATTAAAATAATATTTTTCTCAATTATTCTAAATTTTATAGTATAATTATATCCTAGAAAATAAATGCCTACCTGCTTAAGCTATGCTTTAGAGACAAAATTAATATAAAAGCTTAGTATAAACTTAATATTAGTAAGCAGAAGATTAGCTATCTTAAGGCTAGCTTTGCTATACAAGACGTTCTTAAGCTGCTTGTTTTCTATTGTAGCAACTAAAAGAAATTAAGTGCCTGCCTTAACAGTCTTATCCTTATTATATTTGCAATAGGTGCCTAGTACTAGTTAATTTATACGATTAATTAAGTAGACTGCTGCTCTACTATTTATAATTATTTAAAGAGACAACGTATAAGAAGTAAAGGCTGCACTAAACATATTTAAACTAAATTCCTTAATTAAGTTTCTTAAGTTTATAAGTGCTAAAACTAATAAGCTAAAGTACGCTTTACTTAGTTTATTAGCAACTAATTTACTAGTGCTAGCCTTCTAGCCCTTTTTCTTAATCTAGGTCTGTAGCGTTACTTATCTATTGCTATTCTATTGCTTAACAATCTTCTTTTAATTGTTGTCTATTAGTTGAATTAGTATCTTATTAGTAGGCATTAATCCTGTAATTGCAGTTTAAAGTTAGAAGTAGTTATACAGTGTTTAGAAGTGCTTATTCTCTAAAATTTTACTTAGCTTATAAAGATAAGGATGTAATTACTTACTACTCTTGCTTAGCTATAAGACATTTAATAATTATTAAGCTATCCTTAATCTTGATCTAGTCTAGAACACTCTATATCCTTGTTCTTTTAAGGAAATAATTAACTTATCTTACAATAAAATACTAAAAATCTTTTTTAGATTATTATAAGTTAATTAAGCTTTAATAAGCGCTAGTCCTTATAACAGCTTATTACGCTTCTTGCGCAACTAGTTTCGTATAATCTTAGTGCTTAAAGTGTCTAAAAAATTAGTAACTACTAATAGCCTAACAACCTTAAGGAGCAAGTAAATTGTTACTTATTAAGATAGGAGCTGCTACTTAGTAAACTAACCCTTAAGGCCTATTTGTCTCTAGTAAGCTTTATCTAGGTAGGATTTATATTACGCCCTATGTAAATACTAAGTATTTTAGTTTATAGAGGCAAGATTTTTCTTTAAAATTTTAACTAAGGCTTAAAGACTAGTAAAATTTTAAGTAATTATGCTTATTAAGGCGTTTAACAGCAGGTCTAAATATATAGTCTTGCTAATTAAGTTCTTAATATTAGTAATCTTAGTAACTTTATTTATCTATTAAGTAGTGTGTACTTTATACCTATTAAGTAGCTTATTATAATTATTCTTTTATACTTAGCGTTAACTATATAATCCTTGTATTTGCATCAAGTAGTTTTATAGTCCTTTTATTTTTAAGCGCTTGCGCTAGGTAGTAAAGCTATAAGCTTTTTTATATTTTTAGGCAACTTAAGATACTAAAGCTTCTTGTAATTTATTAAGTACACGTCTAGGAGATTAAGATTAACCTAATTCTAGATACTTTTCTCTAAGCAGTGCAGTCTTAACAGAGCAAACTAAGTTAGCTTGTTTAATCAAGCCTTAAAGATTACTCTTAAGGCAACAAGTAATATATTAAAAAGGTCTATATTAGTAGAATGCTTTGTAGAATTGCGATGTGTGTTATTATTAAAGTAAGCGCGGGATTAGTTAGTTAGTAGCTATGTTAATAACAACAGTAGCCTATAAGTTATAGGACAGATTAGTAGGAAGTTAATTGTATAATCAAGTAGGTAAGAGGTACAGCAGCCGCAGCAATCTGCTAGCCGTGCTGTAGGTAAGTAAAAGAAAGTAGGGTATTAATTAAACAGCTAACCTTCCAGCTTGCTAATTGCGCAGTAGGAATTAAATCTACAATTAAACAGCCGGGCTTATAACTGTAAGAGGTAATAAAAGGCAACTAAAATTAATTAGATAGAATGAAATGAGTGTATTAATTAACTAAGTGCTACAACAAAGTGCCCAATAACTACTAAAAAGACATAAGACGATCTGGCCCGTTTATATAGACGCTAGCGGGGCCGTCACGTGAACAGCTTACCAGGATCATCCGATCAGCAGGGTGATCCGCATGTCAATACTCCAACATATATTATACACAAATTATTTATATACAATGCTGTTTATAAGGTAAGAAGTAGTAAGTAAGAAGTAGTAGCTTTAGCTTTATAAAGTATTATAAGCTCCTGCTGCAGAACATACGTGTCCTTTCCCTTCTCTATTACATTATGTTGTAATTCTATTACAATCCTACTGTAATTCTGTTGTTAGCTATAAGCTGGCCATTGCTGTTAGATACGTATTAACTGGTGTTGTTTTATAGTACCTTAGCATATTTTTTAACTCTAATTATTGCTCAGTGGTCTAAGCCGCCCTCTGAGAACTTATCTACTTACAGTTTAAATCTTGTTAACAACATACAATCTTTTTTTTTACTTTTGCAATCAATTAGTAGAGAGTAGCTGCTTTTTACTTTTTTAGAACCCCATTTTGATTACAACAACACCCAACACTTTTAACACCTTAAAAAATGAATAAACTTATCAAAATAACTAAAAAAATTATAGAAACTAGTAGTAAAATTTTAATAAGCCTTATAAATTCCTTTGCAGGTTCTTATAGCAGGCATCTTTATTATACTATTGTAAACTATAACAAACTAAAGGAGAATAATACAGCAATTATAAGTAGTTAGCCTAGTAAATCTAAATAGCAGAAAAGGTAATAAAATATGAACTTATCTCTTTTCGCAAATTTGCTTTGCTTATTAAAAGTTTAAAACTACTATTTATATATCTTTTGATTAGTTAGTCTTATCTTCTTATTTTTTAATAAGGCTATATAATAATTTAACGCCTGCGTCTTTGCGCTAGCGCAGGTAATCTAGCACATGCTTATAAAATCTTAGTAGTATCTTTTTATAGTTATTTTTATTTTTATTATTAAATAAGACACTACATTAGATTATCTTAGCAGTAAGGCCTTCTACTACAGCACGCTTAAAGTTAAAGTTAATATACTTAAAGTAAGTCTTATTGCTTCTTATAGCGTACTTAGCATAGTATAAGTAAGAAATTAGAGTATAATTTCTATAAAGTACTATGTATTATAGCGAATATTCAGAGTTAGTGCGTAAAGCTTATTAAATAAGTAAGTAGTATATATTGCGTAGGTACTTAAAGTTTAGTTTTCGGTTTATGCGTTGCAGATAAAAGCAATATATTTAAAAAGTCTTAATAATAATATTGTTAACTTAAGAATTCTTAAAAAGCAATATATAGGCGTTAGTAATAATGCTTTTTATCTACCAGAATTTCTTAGCCTGCAGTCAAAACTCTTTAATATTAATAATCTTGTTCTAAGTAGCAATAAAGTAGAGACCAAGTTTGAAAAGTTAATATTAGTAGCTTAGCAGATCTTTACCCTACATTACTAAAAAATACTTGCTAGTAAAAAGCTTAAAGATAACAAGGTCAGATTAGAATTTCTGCCCATAGCTCTGTCCTATATATAGTGAGAGTAAACACTTATTAAGTATATAAGAAGGTATAGCTCTCTTAAATAGACTTATAACACTTACAGTAGTACGCTTATAAATAAAGTACACTTAATTATATAACAAGTTATTAAAAATAAGAAGTTACTTAATAGTAACTTTTAAATACTATTTCTAAATAACGTTAATATAATAAAAATCAGTAATTAATTTCTTATGTAGGCACGCTTAAGTAGCTTAAGAAACACTAAAGTAAAATTTATATAATAGTATTCTACCTTAAAAATCTTAGTCTCTTAGTCTATAATATTAGGCTCTTTATTTACGTAAATAGCAATATTAAGCTTAGTATTTAGTTATATAGCTACTTATTAGTATACTAGTATTGCTTTAAGAGCACAAGAGCTTAATAAAAGTTGTAGAGCAAGAACTAGTTAGTTACTAGTCTTTGCCTTTATACGTTCTGCTTAGATGTTAGTAGCTTTACACTTTTATTATATAACAGTCTTTTTACTTATGAGTTTAAATGCCTTAACTATTACATAATTATTAACTCTGCTTTTTAGTAATATTTCTAAGGATCGCCTTAGTTGCTTAGTTATAATTAATAGACTACAACTTCTTAGAGTGCAGGTCTTATATGCTATAAAGTAACTATAGCAATTTATAAATTAAGCTTTAAACAAAGTTCTTTTAAGTTTTATAGCTATTAAAATAAGCACTTTATATATTAGATACACCTACACTTTTTTATTTTATAGTGATTTTTGTTCTTGAGAAATTACGTAAAGTAGATTTAATTATTTCTAGAGCTCTTAAATATGCTATATACTTAGAAATCTTTTGCTAGAAAGCATAGTAAGAGTTGATTTTCTCTTTATTATTTTTAGCTTTAGCGTTATGGCGAAGCTTCTATACACTGTAAGTACTATTATCTTCTTTAAATTTTTACTGCTACAGCAATTTTACGCAAGTCCTTTTTTTGCTATTTATTAATATCTAGAAGTAGTCCTTTGATGTCAAGACTATCTTATATAGCAAAAACATAAATATCCTTATATAGTAGCTTAATAGTCGCCCAGTCTACTAGTAATATATAGAGTTCTTAACTCTAGTTCTCTAAGTTAAGATAGTGTAGTGCTACTATATTAAAAAAGTAGGTAATATCCTTAAGATCTATATATTATAGTATAAAAGCTATATTTATTAATTTTTAGTAGATAAGTAGTATATAAAGTATATACGTACTAACAAGTTTTTTAATAAATTCTTTTGCTAGCTTCTTTACTATTAAGACTGTATTGCTTGATTCTTTAGCTTTTCTATTTTGCCAAAAAAATGCTCTACTAATAATAGAATAGTATTTTTAAAAACTTTTAATACTACTATAACGTGTTTCCCAGGTTAGTAGCTAACCCGGTATGTGGCTAAGCGAACACTAAGCGTGACACCTGCGCTTTAACTTCGCACATTACAAACACAATATATTAAAAAAAATATAGTAAGCTAATCTATTCTTTAGACTTATTGCTATCCTTAAGATCCTCTATTTCTACCTTATAAGTGCGGGAGCTGTGTCTTTTCTTACTACAACGTCTACAGTGCGTTACACCGCACACCTTACGCATAGGTCCTTCGCCAGCATTATAACTACTACTATCCTTCTTAGTAATTAAGTTACTTACTTCCTCTACTATTAAGGTTTTCTCTATTTAAACATATTTTATTTTCTTAACTAATACTTTATAAGTTTGTTAATTGCGCTTTGTATACGCGCTTATTCTTTTTATAATAATAATATATTATATATAATTTCCTACGCGCCTTTACTTAGCTTGTAAATTTTTGTATTTTATAAGCTTTTAAAAAATTTATAATAGTTTTAAATTCTTTATTAAATAAGTATAGCTTACGCCTTAATTTTGCGCATATTATGTAGTGTCTGCGCCTTTTATGCGCTCTATCTTACTAGTAATAGTGCTAAAGTCTATAACTTTATATTAAGCTTTAATAAAATAGCTTATAAGTTATGTAGAACTAGCCTAGCACCTTTAAAGCTTACTTTAATATTTTTTACTATTAAAAACTACTTAAAAGCTAGTTTAAATACTTAAAAGAAGGCTTTTTTACTAATAAAGTATATATAGTTGCGTGCTAAAGCTAAAATCTAGTTACTATACTTACACTTTAATAGCGCAAAAAAGCTAATATTAAAAGGCTGTAGTAAATACAATAAGTGCAAAAGTATATAAAGAAAATTTTTATTATTTTTATAAAACTTTTAGAATTTAAGTAAGCTATAACTCTTATGGCTATTTATAATAAGTAGCTAGTACGTACTTATAGTGCTCTACTTTATATATATATTAAAATACTCTAACTAAGTAAGAGTAAGTTAGTTATTAGTCTAGCCATTAAGACTTACTTTAAAAATTTAATTATAAAGTAAATTCTTAAACTAGATATTAATAAGTACGCTGCTTATAAAAATAATAAAAAGAAAAAGTTAGTACTTTATAATACCTATACTTTAAATAATAGTAATTTACTTATAGTTACCTAGCTAAAAAAAAAATTTAATTTTTTTAAGCTAATAATAACTTTTTCTAATAAAATTTTACTGATTATAAAGCTAGTCTTATTAAAGTTGTAAATATTATAATCTTTAATTTTTTACTTTTATTTTGTTATCTGCACTAAGCTAAACTAGCGCTTAATAAGCGCTAGATCTTTACAGGTAGCACGCTAGTAATTATATAGCTAGCTCTAGCGCGTATAGAGCTTAGAAGTCTTTCTAATAAACTTATTAACTTAGTTTTTTTTAATAGGCTTACTACTACGCTTATATAGTTGTTTATTAGCTATTTATTAAATAGTAGTCTTTGTAAGTGCAAATGTTTTTATAAACTTATTAAAAATATACTTTATAATAGCTTTTTTTTTAATATATTTATACGCTTTATATGCGCTACTTAGTTACGTTACGTGCGTTTCTTATTATATTATTAGGCTAGCGTTTTTTAAAAAATACTATATAGCTTTGTAGCTTAATTAACGCTTTAAACGCGTCTTGTATTAAGATTAGAGATAGTAAGCTGTATATTAGCTTTAGTATAGAACGAATGACGCGCTTGTGGTTGAGACATAACGCGAAGTTAAAGCGCAGGTGTCGCGCTTGGTGTTCGCTTAGCTACATACCGGGTTAGCCACTAACCTAGGAAACACGATATTTGTTTAGAAGTCTTAAACGTTAAGTATAAAGATTGCCTATTCTTGAAACAACTTTAAAGATGAGGTTAAATTAGTAGAAAGTACTATTAACTTAACATGAGCGGCAACCGAGCCAGTCAGGCAACCAAGTCGGACACTTTGCTAAGACTACACTACTTTCTACTACCTATTACAATGTCTTAACAACCTAATCTTAAATTGCTTTCTTATAAAGATAGGGTTATCTTTGCTATCTAAGCTATAAAATCTAACGCGTCTTTAAGCTAGCAACGTGCTACTATAGTCTACAACGTTCTCTAAAGCACTTTTAGTAACTAACACGCTAAAACTACTTTACAACATAATTCCTATTCTAATATGTTAAGGCTAAAGAGGGACAAAGAGCACATAATTATATAATATATAAAGAAGCTTAATACGCGAGGCTTTGCCCCTACCTTTAGCTATATACAAAAAATAGCTAACTAACTTCTAGCTACCTGCAGTAGACACTAGGTTAGAAAAAAATAGGCTAGAAACTTAGTTAAGTAGAAGCTAAAAGTTAAGTCTTAAGTAACTAGACAGCGTAATTATTAAAAAGTCCTATATAGTAATTTAGCTATTATTAGCTTCTAGTTTAACTGTATACATAAAATTAAAGCTAAGTACAGTATTTTAAATAAAAACACTTACAACTTTAATAAAACTAGCTTTTAAATAGGTATTAAAAAGTTAGTTAAGGTAGTAATAGTATCTAAAAAACATCTAAAACTACTTAGAGTTTAGCCTAGTAATAAAAAGTAAGTAACTTTAATTACTACTATTAACGCAAAGGGCTAGGTTGTCCTACTCTTTTTTATTTTTAAAGTAAAGTACTATAACTAAGTATAGTACCACAACTCTAAAGACTAAAAAATAGGCGTTAGTAATAATAGCTAAATAATAAATAAGCTTAGTTTTACTTAGTTATAGCACTTTATTTAGCATATAAAAGTAAGAACAGTAAGTAACTACTAGCTATTAATTTTAATAGCTATAAAAGCTATAAGTTGCTTACTTTTTAAAATTTTTATAAAAAAAGTAAAATTATTACTTTTTATATACTTTTATACTTATTATATATTTTATAGCTACTTAACATAGGTTGTTTTGCTTTCTTAAAGTAAGCATATAAAAAAAATTAATGTCTTAGTAAATAGCTATATTAACTATATTAATAAGAAAGCCTTTTTAACTGCCTTTATATAGGTGTTTAAAAAGGCGTTTTTAAAAAGAAATATTACATTAAGCTTCTAAGCAACTAGTTTAGTTCTAATTAACTTAAAAGTAGTGCTATTAAAGCTTAAAGTAAAGCTTTTTACACTATTACTACCTTTAATAAAGCCTACTACTTAGTAACTAAAAATACTAAGTAGCGCTTAAAAGATAGAGGTCTAAACTACACTAATTATTAAAAAAATACGTAACTATAAGAGCTTATTACTTAATTTTATTATTAAAATAGTGCTATAGTTTAAAAAAAAGTTAATAATTAAAGTGCATTTACACATATTGCTTAAAGCTAAAGTAGCTAGTCTTAAGCAAGTAAATTAAGCTACAAGTAAGTAAAGAAAGCGCAAAAAGAAGTAGATTTAGAAAAGTAAGACTTTATTATAAGTAGAAGTAGAAGAAATAATTACCTAGAGAGATGCTAAGACCTAGCTTAAAGTAAAGGAGCGTAAGCAGAGGGTCTAAGCAGGTACTTATAGAGGGGGTACTTGACGCTGCAAGAGGTATAGCGAGACAGGGCATAATAAGCGCACATGTAAGAAAGATGTAGTAGACGTAGAGAATTTATTTAAGCTACTACGCACTCTAAAAGCTTATTATGGTGTTAAGTTATTAATGTGTAGAGGTACAGAGCTGCATAAAGTGTCTAACTTAGTTGCCTAACTAGCTTGGTTGCCGCTCACGTTAGTAGGTTATAATAATACGCTATTACTATAAAGCATTTAACAGAATTTTGTCTACTAAAGTCTAAATATTAATAACTTTAATACTATTACTAAGTTTTATAAGCTCTAGTACCTTTTCTTAATACTAGACAACTTTAAAAGTATAGACTATAATATAGTTCTATTTTCTTGTACTTGCTTTAAGGTTCTTAGAGACCTTTAATAAACTTAGTGTCTAAAGTAGTTACTACTATAGCTACCTACCTTAAGCCTTGTCTTACAGAGGCTAAACTATTACTTAAGTAGGTTAGTTAGTAGTATATATATTATTCTTAGCCTTTATTAGACTAAGAGAGAGGATATTACTAGAATTATTTTCTTTAAAAGTTAATACTTAGGTAGAAAGGTAGTAAAGTTAGTGTAAAAGAAAAGTTAGTTAGTTAGTAGCGTTATAGTTTAACTTTTCACGTAGTAGTAGTACTCTACTAGTAAGTAAGTAAAAGTAAAAGTAAATAGAGTTTATACTACGCTAAAATAAGCAAGTTTTCTAATAAAAATAGTTACTATAATTAGCTGTTGCTTTGCGAATGCAAGAAATGAGGTGTAGAATTAGTATAGTAGTAAGGTATTATAAGTTTATAAATTCTAGGGGTTTACTATATACTAAGATTTTTTAAAATAAGCGGCCCATACCTAAATTTAACATAAGAAATCAGTAAATAAGCAACTAAAAGTAAAAATAGATATAGTATAGCATCTCCTCCTCTCCTTAAGAATATAAGCTATCTTATAGCTTATAAGTTGCTAGCTATAGTAGCGTTATAAACTACTTAAAATTAGCAAGGGCCTACCCTAGTCTAGCGTAAATTTTTTAATTAATTATAGCAAGCTTTTTAGTACCTAATTAGCAAGCTTATAAGAAAACAAATGCTAGAAGTTAAGTATTTTAAAGCAGTGTGTATAGTTTTTAAATGTAGTAAACTAAAGAACACTTTAGTTAACTTTGTCCTACTTTAGATTTTTAATAACAAAGTTTTTATTGCCTAGCATAAATTGTTTTTAATTAAAAACTTTTATAAGTTTGCTGTAATATAATTTTTCTAGTAGATAGTTAAGTTTAGTAAGTAAACTAATGTGTTAGTTAGTAGCTTTCCTAATATAAGCAATGCTATAAGTGCTAGAATTAGTAATATCTGTTACTAGTAAATAAGTGTTAATAAGCAGGCTAATAGTAGTTAGTCCTACATAAGTAATAATTTGCTTAAAGTTTTATAGGCCGTCTATTTTAGCAAAGAAAAATAGTTAGGCTAAGGAAGTTAGACTTATTCTAGAAAGCATTGTTTATATTATTTTAGTAAAAATAGCTACTCTGCATGCTATACTATACCTTAGTACTACGCTAATATACGTCTTATTATATAACTTTGTTAAAAATCTTTAAGAGCTAGAAGGTTAGCACTAATACTATTGCTGTTTGTAAGGTGCTAAAGGTCTAAAATTAGAGGAAGTAAGATAATAGCACTTAGTTTTAGTATTAAGCCCTAGGTAATACGTTCTGCATGCTCTCTATATTCCCTACTGCAAACAGTAGAAACTAGAGCTTGTAAAGCATTTTTCTTTTAAAGTATTAGCTAGCATTAAGTTAATGTAGACTTTAAGCTTAAAAGCTCATACTATATACTTATAGCAACATAGCTAGGCTAACTAGCGCTACTTTTCCTAGTAAAAGAACCTACTATAGTAAACCTTTACTAGCTACTATATAAGATAATGTGTTTCTTAAGCTAGTTTTACGTAACACTAGGCTTAAAGTTAAAGCTAGCAATAGTGTTAAGAATTGTAGAACGTATTGTGCTGTCTATAGTATAGCACTAACAATAAAATATTATTAGCAGCTCTTACTTATTTTTATCTTACTAGTATAGTAGGCGTAATTTAAGTTTTTGCAGTGCTGCTAATAGTCTAAAATTACTAAGCTTATTTTGTTGTAGTACAATGTTATTTATATTATATAGAGTTACTATGCTAAAATTTAAAGTTCTTTGTACTCGAGGCCTAGGTAGCATTTTATTTACACTAGAAGAATAGCTCGCTATTCTAATTTTAAGAAGACTAGCAGTTATAGGCTAATCTGCAAAAGATAAGCAGCAATTTAATTATAGTAGTATGCTTCTAGGTGCGTAATCCTTAAGTAGCTAAAGAAACTACTAAGTTAATATTACTTTCTAGCTTATTCTTTGTTTCTTAGTTTAAAGAAACTTTCTTTTAAAAAAAGCAGTTATTTTTACTTACTATTATTATTACTATTGCTCCTGCTAGACAAAAAATGCTTAAATAATAGCTTTTTCTAATTTATATAACTTTTATAGTGCTGTAGTAGTTGTAGCTTCTATTACTAGTTCTTAGCGCATCACGCTAGTGCTTGCTGCCTTCTATATATATCTTATTATTATAGAACTATAAAAGGTTACTACTTTAAAGGTTGTTAGCTACAATTAAATAAGTAAGCTAGCCTATTTAATTGCAATGTACAAGAATTAAAATTAACTTAAGTTAGAAAATAAAAAGTAATACTCTACCTAAAAAGCTTTTGTTTTTAAGTTAACTAGCTTAAGATATATAAGACAATTAAAATTATATTTAAATACTAAAGAAGCTTATAAAAGAGCGTTTGTTGTAATTTATATGCAATGTTGCGTATTAAGGTGTAATAGATCTATTAAACTTAGGTGTTTTTAGCATACCTAGAATTTATAAGATAAATAGCTAATACCTGCTTTTAACATAAAAAATCTGTAATAAAGTAGCTAAAAGTAAAATTAGACACTAATAGCATAGTATCTTCTTCTCTTTCTAAGTATATAAGCTGTTTTATAGCTTATTAGTTATAGACTATAGTAGTGTTAAAGTCTAAGTCTAAGCTTTTAAAGTCTTAGCTATATGTATAGTATTCTTCTTCTATAAAACGCTTAGTAATAATTTCTTAAGTATAAAAGTTATCTCTTATTATAAGAAGTAAAGGCGTTTATAGTTTAATAGACAGCTTAAGTAAATTTAGAAAAATATAAATATTTGCTACTAAGCTAGTTTATTCTTAATACTTAAGATCTTGTAGCTTTATATTTTATTTATTCTGCCTTATAGTATTTTACACGTGTTATTAATAGAAAAGCTTTAATTACTATCTAGGTGTTGTGTGTAGAAAGCGTGTACTATTAAGGTTTTTAAATTAGTAGGTTCTTCTATTAAATTTAAAGTTATAAATATAATATAGTCTTAACTACTTTGTGTTTAATTTGTAATCTTAAAATATATTAATCTCTTTAACTAAGCTGTAACAAAAGAATAGGTTTCTTAGCTTTATATTCTTATTCTATTATATCTTCTTAGTATTATGCTACTATTCCTTCTTAGCAGCTCTTATACTATTAGTATAAGCAACAGCATTTTAAGTAAATTAATTTTTAAAATCTAACTATATTGCTTATATAGTAAGTATTTATATATTGTCTTTTACTTATTTAGAAAGAAGCGTTTACTGTATAAGTAGTGTAAGTTTAATAGAAAGCACTATGTTCTATTTTATAACTAGTTAGTACAGTAAGTAGCCTAACTGCTTTTATACTAAAATCTTTTCTATAAGAGAAACTATAAAAAAGTTTTTAACTTAAAGTCTTAGTAGCTTTGCAAGAGCATTTATATTTAGTTTATACTTCTATTTTATTTTTTTTATAGCTTAAGGATTATGTTTAGATAATTAGACTTAGTTAATTTTGTATATTTTTAATAAATATAAAACTACTTTAGCATAGTTAAGTTCTTATTAACTATAAGTTTGCGTGCTGTGCTTTATCTATATATAACATTTTTATATATAAACTCTGCAATTATTTTAGACAAGTTGCTTCACAGCACTTTTGCTTTAGGCTAGCTACTAAAGTAGCTTTTTATAATTATTAGAAACTTCTTTCTTAAATACTAAAGCATATATACTTTATTAATAGCAATAGTTTTTTAATTAGCAAGAATATAAGTATTAGTAAGCATATAAACTTTTTTTTTATAGATTGTAGTTAATATTCTAGGCAGGTTGCTAGTTTCTGTTATATCTACTTCTATATTCTTTTCTACTAGTATTGCTGTGCGAGTATAAAGTATATTATATTATCTTCTTAGTGTTTAACTTACGTGTGCACGCTTTATACTACAGCTGTTCTTTAATATATATTATCTATAACTTATTAAATTACAACATTTCTAAATATTTTCTTAAAGAGTTTACTATCTTGTACAAAGAAGTTTAATATTTACTTTTTCTACGCTTATAGTTCTTGTAGTTCTATTTCTTTAAAAGCTTTTAACGTTAACTACAAACTTAGTGTCTTACTTTAATATTATAAAGAACTTTTAATAAAGTATTTTAGCTTATCCTGCTAGTACTATTTTTTTTTATTTCTAATTATATAGTTAATAAACTCCTCTAAGTCCTCCTTAGGTTCTAGAAATAGTTTCTAGTTATTAGCTTTTCAATACCTAGAGAATGCATCTATAATAATATTCTTTTTTTCTAGTATATACTTAATATTAAAGTCCTATAAAAAGATTATTAATATCTACTTATTAATAACTAATTTATGATTTTTAATTAACAATTAATTTAGTTAAGTAGTAACAGTTGCAGCATTAGTTTTTTTAGTAAAATAAATACTATAAAAATAAATGCAAAACTTTTTAAAAGCTTATAGTATAGCTTTATATTGTAACTTATTAAATTGCTATTCCTTTTTTTATATTAAACATAGCGTGCTTTTAAACTATATTAGGTGTAATTTATTATTTTTTTTAAGTTGCTTAATACAAGCTCTTGCACTATCTTAACTAGTATTAGTTATAAAAAATATTTTGTAGTTTTTAGTATTAGTGTAGTTAAGATTTACTAGTATAAGTATATTATATATAGCCTATTTTAAAGTATATATTGCTGTGTCTTAAATATTTTCTTATTTAAAAAAAGAGTTGTTTTGTAAAAGTGTAAATAGAGGTTAAGTAATCTTAGTAAAGCTCTTTTTTTATATATAATAGTAAACATATATACTTATAAATAATTACACTTCTTTTTATTTTTTGCATAGTAGCTAGCTTATAATCTTTTTAACTTTTTTTTAGTTTAGAAAGCAACTTTAAAAACTAACTTTAAAGCCTACAACCTTAACTTTTTTTATAATAATGTAATGCTTTTTTTCTTAAATAGTACTTTAAGCTTATTAAATATTAGATAGCACTTTATCTAGCTATATAATATGCTTAAAGATATAATGTTGTACTTCTAGTATAGTTCTTATCTACTATAATTAGTCTTTAACTTTCTACATATAATGTTATTTATAAAGAGCATAGTATTAGGCTAGTAGTCTTTTAAAATCTTTATTATAACTTGTTAAAATACTACTATAGAGTTTGTAGCGCCTATTACTATTATGTATAACTATATAGGTTTTATTAGTGTTTAAAATACTGTTATATCTTTACTTTCTAGATATTGAATTATCTAGTTATATCTTCAAAATAAGTTTATAAGTAATATAATTTTATATTCTATAAATTTCTTAGAGAATTTATTAGCTATTAGTAGTAACTTTATATCTTATATAGTAACTGTATTTATCTTTTATATATTGCTAATCTATTAAACGCTCCTGTTTTTCTTTAGTACTAGGTGCTATAGATTGCAATACTAACTATTACATTATTTCTATATTCCTTAATTTAGGCGGACATGAACTTTATATACTACTTGCAATTTTAATACTTTTAGGAGAGTAAAGCTTTATATATGCTAAGCTTTGTATAGTATTGTTTATATATTATATAGTAGGCATATATTAAGATAGATTCTTCCTAATTCCTTAAATTGCTATAAGAAAGGTTTTTTTCTATTAAGGGGTCTATGCGTAAATATTTCTTTTTTTTATAGGCTAGAAATAATCTCCTATATATAGTTTATTAGTTTCTTCTTTTAGTAGATCTTGTCTCTTGTAGAAAAGTAGTATATTTTAGTTTAAATAGATAATTATATAGTCTAGTATTAGAATTACAAATACTTCTTTAAAGAAATTATTATTCTTCAGCTTTTTTTTTAGTTTTCTTGTTTAGATTTATTAGTACTTCTTACTAAAGGATGTTAATAAGTTAAACTTTTTTATGTACAGTTTTGTGCAAAGTATAGAGATTATAGTACTATTAAAAGTTTTTAAGCTGCTTTTCTTGTAATTATTGCTAGTTCAACTTATATATAATTAAAAATTTACTAAGTTTATAGCTTTTTTTAAAGTTTTCTAACTTTCTGACTACGTGTGTAAATACTTAGTTTATTTAAATTATTAAATTAGGCTTATTGTTGTTTGTGTATAGCATGTTAAAATTACTAAAGCTAGCTGTTAGATCTAACTATATAGCTTTTTATATATACTTTACTACAGCTGCTTACAGCTTATTATTTATTAGCTTAGTAATTTTGTAAACTTATATATTACTTACTGTCTCTCTATCTAAATTATTGTTAGAGAATCTATTTCTAATAGTCTGCGTAATGTAACTTAGTAATAAGTTAAATATAATAAAAACCATATTCCTAGTATTTTCTTAAAAAAAAAACTTAGTATGTAATTTATTTAAACGTATAGTACTATATTGCTATCCTTTTGCATGCGCACTAAAGTTCTCCTAATATTTTTAATTTAGTAATAATAGAAATAATTCTAAATATAGTTTTAATAGTAACTGTCTCTTTTTGTGAAAGTAGATTAAATGCTAGCTAATTAAATAGATTATAAGTTTTATTAGCTAAAGTAACGCTAGAACATAGCTATCCTAGTCTATATTCTACAATTCTATATAGTACTTTTAATGCGTATACAGTACTAAGTTTTAAAATATTTATTTATACTCTAGTATTAATTAAGCACATTAAAGAGTTACTATTAATAATAACAAAGTATTCTAGTAGATTTATTTAAGCAAAGACTTGCCTATTGCTTTACTAGACTAACTAAACTTTTTTAGTAAGTATGTTATTTAGCTTATTAATTTAAGCTATACCTTTTTTATGCACTTTATATTAAGTAAACGTATTTAATTAATAAATGTTTATTATATTGCAATAGAAGCTTGCAATAGTTAAAATAGTAAGTAGAATTTTATTAGTAAGGTAATTTAGGCCTATACACTAGTTAAGCTAATTAGCAGCTAAAATAAATTTTAGGTACGCTAAACTACACCTAGATTCTGTAACTTCTCTACTAGTTATAAAATTAAGCGTATCTATTTTGTTTATTATACTAATTTTGTTATTTAAAAAGTTGCGTAGCTATTTTTAAATCTTATTTTATTTTATAAAGTTAAATATAATAACCTTTTGCACTTTAAATCTAAGTAAAGCAGATATAATACATTTCTACTAACTTTATACTATGTTATTTACCTTAAAATTAAACACGTATTAATAAACTTTGTAGCCTTCTTCTTTTATTTTTATTTTAGGTGCTTTAGATTAGCTAATGTATTATTATAATGCTAAAATAACCGCAGCAGCCTAATAATTTAAGATATTATATTATAAAGCTAATTTGTAAAAAGTATTTTACTTTAAATTTTTTTATAGAAACTGCTAATTAATAGACTATAAGTTAAGAATTAGCATATTAGTTTAAGTTATTTAATTACTTTCTTAAGTACTTATATTCTTGCTTAGCCTTCCTTGTTTTTATATCCTTCTATCCTAGACACAAATAATATTCTAGTAAAAAGAAAATTCTTTTCTTTTTAAGCGCATAGTAGGATTTAACTTAGAAATATTATATATAGCAGTTTCTCCGCCTTTTAGTATAATATTAGCAGCATTAATATTATTAAGCTTATTAATGTATTTGTCTATAGCAGAATTATATAATTATTTCTAAAACTATAAGAACTACTAAAGAACATTATTATAGTAACCTTAGTTTATTAAACTAGTTGCTATATTTACAACGCTAAAGGCTTTCTCTTTAAACATTAAGCCTTGTTAAAAGTATTTACTAGTAGACTTCTTAAGTATTATACTAGAAGCTAGTTAATTAAGTACATTATTAGTAATGTTGTAAAAATTTTAAATCTTTGCCTTTAACTATAGCAAGACTTAGTTTCATAGTAGCTGTTCTAGAACTTTCCCTAAACATTTTATAGTAGCTTAAAGTAGTAAGTTTTTTTCTAAGCTGCAATATTTTAGTTAAAACTAACTTATTTTATCTACTTTAGAGCGTAGTATAGCTTATAATTTTTAAGAATGTGTCTTAAAATACTATATATATAACAAAAAGTGTTTATCTCTGCGTTATTTAAATACATAAAACTTATTTTAGTAGATAATTTTTATTTAGTATTAGTAACAAAGAAACTGTTATTTTTCTTACTAAAAAGTTTTTAATTAGTTGCTTGTGCAATAAAGTACGCGTAGTAAGTAAGTTTTTCTAGAAGTCTTTTAGTTATAGGGTAAGCTATAAGCATATTAATAGTAGATAGTCTAACCTTTAGATTACTTAAAAACTTAACAAAGTCCTTTACCTTTAAGTTAACGTCTACTAGCGTGCTTGCCTTTTTATGTAATTTGCTAATCTTAACTGCTATTGTTTTTACTTTCTTAAGAGTAAAAGTTACGCGCTAGTTAAATAGTATAACTTAGCGTATCTTAGCATCTACGCCTTTTTATTCTAGCTAAAAAATCTTATTTTAGCTATTTATCTTCTTATAGTGTAATTTAAGAAATACGCAAATTAGATATAATTTATACATATTCTAATTATTACTATTAAGGGCAGTAGGTATATAGTATATAACTACCTCTTTGTCTATTTGTAGTAAACCTTAAAAGAACTAAATACCTTTTTTCTCTTAAGAGATTTGCTTATTTTTAACATATATTTATCTTTAAGGTGTCAAAGGTAGTAGTTGTTGTTATAGTCAAAATAAGGTTTCTAAAAAAAGTAAAAAGCAGCTACCCTCTACTAATTAGTCGCAAAAGTCAAAAGAAAGATTATGTATAGTTAATAAGATTAAAATAGTAGGTAGATAAAGTCTACGCGCTAAGCGCTTAGAGCAGAAAAGCTTAGACTACTAAGCAAAAATTAAAGTTAAAAAACTTGCTAAAAGTACTAAAAAACAATACTAAATAAAACATGTTTAACAGTAGTTGCTAGCCTATAGCTAGCAACAAGATTGTGATAAAGATAAAGGAGAAAAGTAAAAATACATACGTTACTACAGTAGAAGCCTATAATACTTCTTTATAAAAGCTTTCTACTTACTACTTTTTACCTTTAGGATTTCCTATACTATATAGTACTTTATATAAATAACTTGTATATAAATAATATAATATTTATACTATTCTTTTTTTTTTTAATACAAAGACTAATAGCTTATATTAAGTAAAGTTAGACCTTACTAAGTTACTATACTAAAAGCTATAGTAGTAAATTACAAAGCCAGCGTTTACTCTTTATTAGTTAAAAAGGAGCTAGTAGCAATAGTCTTTATAGTAGTTAAGTTAGTATAGAAGTTAGAATATAACTGTAGTTAAAACATTTTTAATACGTCTAGTGTTATAAATGTTAAAGTTATAATAAGAACTATAAAAAGCTAGTTTAGCTAGTATACTATATATACTACGCATATTAATAGTTTAAGAATAGTAAAAGCATATTACTTTAGTAATCTTCTTCTGCGTAAATACAACTTTAGTAAAATAACTTAAGAGTAGCTTTATAAGGAGCAAAGGCGTGTTAAAACAGCTATTAAGTAGCTAAGATAAACTAACAAGCAAGAAGATTTTGTAAGTTGCCTTTAGAAATAAAAGAGCTGTATATAAGTAGTAATGCTGTTGTTGTTTATTTACATTTAAGAATAGGTACCTAAAACTAAGTTGCAGTTAGTAGTAAATAGTTAGCAGTAAATAGTTATTAGTTAAGAGGTTTAGTTAAAGAGATATCGCGCATCTTTATTTCTGTCTAAACATGCTAGAGCGACACACCAATTGCGTGCCAGCAATACTAAACAAAGGGGCATAAGCCTAGATACCTATTGTTAGCAATAAATCTTTTTTTACTAAAAAGGTTTCTACAAAATATATAGTTACATTAAAAAGTTGTCTTAAAAGGCTAAAGCTATTTTAACATATATACTAGCAACAAAAGTAAAGTGCGTATAGTACTTTACTAGCCTAGGCTAGTTTTGTACGCATTTATAGATATAAGCTTAAAGGTAAAAGCGTTTACTTATTTTAATAGCAGTATCTTTATCTTTTTACTATTTCTTTATATTTGCTTATAACTTAGGCTAATCTCTTTCTACCTATTCTAGTAGACGTTTTAAGATACAATAAAGTAATTAATCTTTGTTATAGAGATAGTCTAGTAAAATAGAGACTCTTATAGCATTATAAATGCCTTTATTATTAGCTTATTAGTTAAAGTCTTTTAGAAATTTAGTAATATCCTTCCTAGTAAAGACTAATATACTATGTCTTAGTTAAACTATAGACAACACTAAGTTGTGCGTAAGTGTAGCTATAGTGTTATTAACTAAACTTAATAAAGTTAATAGTAGCTTAAGACTTATAGTAGTAGGTCTAGAGAGAGAAAACGTTGCGCCTTTTTATCCTTAACTTAACTTCTAATCCTTTTTTAACATCTATAGTACTATAAGACTAATAAAAGATATTGTTTAGATAGTAAACAGTAGTTAGTAAAGTAGCAAATAAAATAAACTCTTTAAAAAAGATAATATATTGTTCTTTAAGTCTTTATAATATATGCTTGTTAAGGTGTAAGTGTATAAGTTCTTGCTTTTTTAGTACTTTTTATTATGCTAGGTAGACTCTAATTTATACTTCTATTATCTTAATTATTAGTAACGTCTCTATTTTGCTAAACAGAAACTTTAAATTAGCGTTTTAGATACATTTAGTTATAAGCTTCTAGTTTTATTTTTATTTTTACTAGATAAAACTTTTATATTTTATTATTAACGTATATAAGTCTGTTTCTATTTTGCTAAATAAGTTGCTACTTTTATTTTGCCTAGTAGACTTTAATTTATTATTTAAATAGATATAAAACTACTTTTATTTTGCTAGATAATTTGCTACTTTTATTTTACTAAATAGACTTTAAGTTAGTATTAATTTACGCATATTATTAATTAGTATATTTTTCTTTTTTTTCTTGTTGTTAGTACTAACTTACGTAATATAGTCTTTAACATAAGTCTGTAGTAAAAGATAGTATAAATTCTTTAAAAGTATATCTAGTAGTAATTCTTAGAGATCTAGTAATTAGTTAAATTATAAAGTTTTTATAATAGTTATGCACTAGTTTTTTTAAGCACTAAGTAGTAAAGTATATTTTTATAAGCTTTGCTATTTATATAAGTGTAAAAGTATATAAAGACATACTACTACAAAGGCAAAAAATTACTAGCAACTAAGTTCTATAAGAAGAAAGTTAGTAAAATAACAATTTTATTATAAGTTAAGCATAAAGACTATTAGTAGAAGAAGAAGCCTATTTAATAGTATATTACAGGAGCTTAGCTGTAGAGTAAAACGGATAATAAATAGTGCCCCCTTTCTGTAATATAGGGAAGAGGCAATATACCTTAAAATCACGTAGTTAAGTACTAACTTAGTGTGCAGTAGGGTATCACCCTGTGCACTAGCACAATACCTTAATAACTTTAATAAAAACTAGAAAAAAGTAAGTTTTAGCATATTAAGAATAGCAAGAAAAAGATTACTTGCTATATATATAGCAAAGAAAGTAATATAAAAAGGGACTACTAAAGCTAAAGCAAAATAACTTAATAGTTAAGTTTTATTTACTATACAGCACCTAACAATAATCTAGAAAAAAATTATAACACTATTACTCTACTTACTGTTACAGTCTAAGAATAAAAGAAGGTAATTATTAAAAGACTAGATAACTTAACTATAATAATACTAGAGAAAACTTTAAATAAAAACGTTTCTAAGATAATACTTTAAGAAGAAGTAACCCTAGAAGACTAAACTAAGTATAGCAAGATAGCTAGGTTTTTAGAAAACTATTAGCCCTCTACATTAATTAATATAAAGTAAATGTTTCTAATAAGTTATACGTTATAGAACAAAGATACTATTTTACTAGAGGAGCTTAGATAACCTAAAGAAAACTCTACTAAACTCTATAGTAGAATATTTAAAGAATATATATACTTTGCAGACATATATAAGGAACTGTAGAAGAAAGAAATTACCTTAGCAGCTAACGTAAACAAAATAGATAACTTTATATAAAAATAAACAAGAGATGCTAAGGCATTATAAGATAAACTAACGCATAAGCTCTTAAACAAAAAAATATTAATAAAAACTTTTAAGCAATAAGCTAAAAGTATAAGGCATAAGAAGTTAGCTGTAATAGTATGTACTATTAAATAAATCTATATAACCTAGAATACGCAAAGTACTCATAGACTTTATATATATATAACTAGCTTTAGCCTTTTAAAACAACCTTTTAATGTAACTACACATTTTGTAGACACCTTTTTAGTAAAAAAAGATTTATTGCTAATAATAAGTATCTAGGCTTATGCCCCCTTATTTAGCATTACTAGCACGCAATTAGTGTGTTGCATGTTTAAATAAAAATAAAGATGCGCAATATCTTTCTAACTAACTTTCTTAACTAATAACTATTTACTGCTAACTATTTACCGCTAACTGCAACTTCTGTTGTCCTATCGCCATCTTAGTAGTATTGCGGTCGTAGCGTTTAGTACCTATTCTTAAATGTAAATAAATAACAACAGCATTACTATCTATATATAGCTTTCTTATTTTTAAAGGCAACTTACAAAATCCTCTTACTTATTAGTTTATTCTAGCTATTTAATAGCTATTTTAACACGCCTTTACTCTTTATAAAGCTACTTTTAAGTCTCTTTACTAAAGTTATATTTGCGTAAAAGGAGATTGCTAAAGTAATATGCTTTTACTACACTTAGACTATTAATATGCGTAGTATATATAGTGTACTAGCTAAACTAGCCTTTTATAGTCCTTATTATAACTTTAACATTTATAACACTAGACACATTAAAGATATCTTAACTATAGTTATATTCTAACCTCTGCACTAACTTAACTACTACAGAGACTATTACTACTAGCTTCTTTTTAACTAATAGAGGTAGCTGCTTAACAATAGTAAACGCTAGCTTTATAATCTACTACTATAGCTTCTAGTATATAGAAAAAGAATAGTCTAAGCATTATATTATTTATATGCAAGTTATTTATATGTAGTACTATGTAGTATAAAAAATTCTAAAAGTAAAAAGTAGCAAGTAGAAAGCTTTTATATAGAAGTATTGCAGGCTCTTACTACAGTAACGTATATATTTTTACTCTCTTCCTCTATCTCTATTACAATCTTATTACTAGCTATAAGCTAGCAATTGCTGTTAAACATATTTTAATTAGTGTTGTTTTTTAGTACCTTTAGCAATTTTTTTTAACCCTAATTTTTGCTTAGTAGTCTAAGCTTTTCTGCTCTAAGCGCTTAGCGCGTAGACTTTATCTACCTACTGTTTAAAAAGTGTAGCTGCTTTTTACTTTTTTTAGAAACCTTATTTTAACTACAACAACAACTACTACCTTTAACACCTTAAAAATAAATATATACATAACAGCTGTACTATACACTATTTAAATAAGTACAAATTAGGATAGTTTTCTAAGAAACTATAAGGAATACTTTAATAAAAGTACTTATAGTATAACTACTTACACAACAAATGCGTAATTTATATATATAATAAAGAACATAGTTTAAACATTTATTAATATAATATTTTAAAAAGACTCTCTAGACGCACATAACGCAGTAAAAGAATTATTAAAATAGAACTCATATATAAAAGTGCAATTCGCTCTTATAGCATACATGCTTAAATATAAAATATAAACTATATATAGTTACTAAAAAGTTTTGTAAATTTAGTATAAAGTCTTTTTTAGATAAACGCTTAAAACACCTAGAACTACTAAGGAGATTAATATAATAAATTTCTAAAGTCTTTTTTAGCTTCTAGTAAAGCTTAATAGATACTTAATAAGTATTAGTAAATTTTAGCTTTTAAGCTAACTTTGTTTTGTTGCGTATTTAATCTCTAAGGCTTAGTTGCTTGTTCTACTATTAACTTAGAGGTAGAGGTCTCTGCCTTCTACTTGTTTATAGTAGACTTAGAGGTAGCCTAATATAGGCTTATAACCTATTTGAGATTAAGGAGGAGGTGTAGAAGTAGAACGATAAGAATACAAGAATAAAATAGAGACTAGAGGAAGAGAGTGCTAAACTAACTTATATTATGTAGTTGCTTATTGCAATTTGTATTATTCTCTCTTAGTTTCTAACTATAAGCCTAACTACAGTCTATATATACTATTAAATAATATTCTAGAAAGATCTATACTTTTGCAATAGCTTGCGTAGTAGATAATATAATATCTTGCAATCTTATGTAATCTTACGTAATAGATTGCGTAGTTGCTATTAATTAATTAATAACAATAATAAGTAGTACTAGTAGCGTAATAGCTTCTAGTAATTAATTAATTATAGGTTAATTGTAGATTCTAGGTGTAATTTTAAGCACCTAGATTCTGTAGAGAAAACAGCTAAGTAGCTTAATCTCTAGCAAGTTATACTTGCAATTACCTTAGAATCAACACACTAGAGATAATAACTAGTGTTATTTAATATAAATATCTTATAGCAGTTTTTGCACTTTTAAAAATAGGTTGTAACAAAATTTACTTTTACTTTTTTTCTCTTATATTTTAGGCAAGATTGCAGGCGCAACTGCGCTAACTAAGTAGCTTACTAAACTGCCTATCTTAAAGCAGAAGTTTTTGGCTCTCTAAATTACAAACTATTTTTAGTATAGTATTTCTAGTTATAGAAATATAAAGCTTTAAAAAAAAAACTTTTTTAATATCTTTTTTTTTATTACCTCTCTATATTTATAGAATAATTAATAAGTTTCTTATTTATTTGCGAAGAAAGCGTTGCCTGCATTTATTAGATTTAGGCTATAATAGTTTCTATATTAGATTGCATCCTATCTTGTCTAATAGAGGTACATAATTACTTATTTAATAGCTTTTATATACTAATTACTTAGGTTTGTAAGGAATTGTAAGAGCTTTAAAATTAGGTAAGCAACATCTAGTTATAGTATAATAGCTGTATATAGCACTAATCTAACTCTCTCTTAGTAGACCTTAATCTCTTGCTTAGTTGCTTTGCTAGTGTACCTAATTAGCTTTTCTAACAGTAGTAGAGTCTTTAGAAAGCTACTATTCTCTAGCTTTAACTTCTTTAAAATTTTGTTAATAAATATATTATACACAAGCGTGATTATTTGCTTCTTACAATCTTTAATTACTTAAATACTAAAGAACTATTTAACAAATTTTTGTTTTTACATTTTATACTTTTCTATAATTTTTAACTTAAGATCTAATGCTTTCTACTTATAATCTTTTGCAAAAAGTATTAGAATATTATCTATTTATTTTTAAGGTGTTAAAGGTAGTGTACTAGTGCATAGGGTAATACTTTATTGCACGCTAAGTTACTACTTAACTATCTAATCCTAAGGTATATAACCTATTCCGCATCTTGCAGAAAGAAGGGGGCATTTACTATTTATTTACTTTATAGCTAAGCTCCTGTACTGTACTATAGGATAGGCTTCTTCTTCTACTAATAGTCTTTATACTTAACTTATAATAAGATTATTATCTTACTAACCTTATTTTTGCATAATCTAGTTGCTAGTAATTTTTTACTCTTATAGCAGTATGTCTTTATACACTCTAACACCTATATAAATAGTAAAGCTTATAAAAATATACTCTACTACTTAGTACACAAAGGAACTAGTGCACAATTATTACAAGAACTTTATAATCTTACTTATTACTAGATTTTTTAAAATTACTATTAAATATACTTTTAGAGAGTTAGCACTATCCTTTACTATAGACTACGTTAAAGACGTTGTTACTTAAGTTAGCACTAACAACAACTAAAAAAAAAATCTATTAATAAAATAAACATATATTAATAAATACTAACTTAAAGTCTATCTAGTAAAATAAAGGCAGTAAACTATTTAGTAAAATAGCAATAGTTTTATATATATTTAAATGCTAATCTAAAGTGTACTTAGTAAAATAAAGGTAGTAATCTATTTAGTAAAATAAAGACAGGCTTATATACGTTAATAATAAAAAGTAAAAGTTTTATCTAGCAAAGTTAAAATAAAACTAGAAGCTTATAACTAAATATGTCTAAAACGCTGATTTTAAGTATCTGTCTAGCAAAACAAAGACCTTACTAACAATTAAAATAGCATAAGTATAAATTAGAGCCTACTTAGCAAAAATTAAAGTATAAAAAATGCAAAGATTCTTGCAACAACTTCTAATTAAGTAATTAATTTAAATATTTAAAAATAAATATCTTATTTTGCTTAAAACTAAACTTTGTCTACTATATTAACATCTTACTACTATTAAATATTTCAATAAAGCACTCTTAAAAGCCCTATAATACTATAGATATTAAAGAAAGATTAGAAGTTAAGTTAAGAATAAGAAGGCAGAACGCTTTTTTTTACTAGACCTATAACTATTAGTCTTAAGTTACTATTAACACTATTAAACTTAGTTATTAATACTATAGCTATATCTACGTACAACTTAGTGTTGTCTATAATTTAACTTAAATATAGTACTTTAGTCTTTACTAAAAAAGATATTACTAAATTCCTAGAAGACCTCAATATACAAGCTAATAATAAAGGTATTTATAATACTATATAAGTTTCTATTTTACTAGACTATTTCTTTAATAAAGATTCAATACTCTTTTACATATTAAAACGTTTACTTAGATATAGTAAAAGAGATTAGTCTAAGTTATAAATAAATATAAAAAAGTAGTAGAAAAACAAAAATACTACTATTAAAATAAGTAAACACTTTTACTTTTAAGCTTATATTTATAAATACGTATAAAACAAGCTAGGGCTAGTAAAGTACTATACTTATTTTACTTTTGTTGCTAATATATGCATTAAGAACAAGCAAATTCTTTAAGAAGAAAAAAGCATTTTTTTTTAATGTTTACTATAAATAGACAAAAAGGCAGTTATATAGTATATACTTACTACTTTTAATAGTAATAATTAGAATACGTACAAACTAAATTTAATTTATTTATTTTTTAAATTTTACTACAAGAAGATAACTAGCCTAAATAAGATTTATTAGTTAGAATACAGAGGCGCAGATACTAAAATGCGCTAGATTATATTATTTTACTAGCGTACAACATTTACTTAAAAGAAAGTAAGAAAGGTAGTAGTTAAGATTAGTAAAGTATATAAGAAATTAAGCACGCTAGCAAAAGTTAACTTAAAAGTAAAGAACTTTATAAAGTTTTTAAGTAATTTAACGCTTAAATTACTTACTATTAATATATTAATAGCTTACTTTATAACTAACAAACTTTTAAAGAGATTTACTAACTATGTGTACTTTATTATATAAGCAACAAATGCTAAACTTCTAAGTAAAAAAAATAATAGTTTTTTTGTTACTAATGTTAAATAGGGGTTACTAAAAAAGAAAGGTAATACATACTTAAATAATATAGAAATAAACAATCTTTATTATATATATAATGTTATAAAACACATACTTAAAGATTGTAAGCTATACTACACCTTAAAGTAAATAGGATAAGTTAGTTTTAACTAAGATACTGCGGCTAAGAAAAAAACTTACTACTTTAGGCTACTATATAAACGTCTAAAGAAAATCCTAGAATAGCTACTATTAACTTAGGTCTTGTTATATTTAAAAGAAAAGATTTAAGAATTCTATAATATTACTAACAATGTACTTAATTAACCTGCCTCTAGTATAATATATAAGAAGTTTACAAGTAAAGACTTTTAACTAAAATTAAAGTATAAAATTAAAGCCCTTAGTTTTATAAATATAGTAACTAGTTTAATAAACCAACGTTACTATAATAATACTCTCTAGTAATTTAAATAGTTTTAGGAACAGCTATATAACCCTGCTATAGACAAATATATTAATAGGCTTAATAATATTAATACTGCTAATATTATACTAAGAGGCAGATAAAACACTTTACATAACATCTTTAAGTTAAATACTACTATACACTTAAAGAAAAAGAGTTCTTCTCTTTATTAGGATATGAATTATGTCTAGAGTAAAGGAATAAAAAATAAAAAAAGCTAAGTATAAATAAAAGCATATAAAGAAGTAATTAACTAATTTAAAGTAATATTTAAATTCCTAACTTATAGCCTATAAATATGTAGTTTTTATAAAAGAAAAGATAAAGTAAAATACTTTTTGCAAGTTAGCCTTATAATATACTATTTATAATTATTAGTCCGCCGCAGATATTTTAGTAAAATAGCAATATATTAGCTAATTTAAAGTACTTACTATAAAGGCAAAACAAGAAGGCTGTAAAGTTTATAAGTTTGCTTTTAAATTTTAAATTAAAAAAGATAATATAAAGTTAGCTAAACTGTATTACAACTACTCTACTTAGATAAAAGGTGTAAGAAGTTACTATATCTAACTTTATAGCATAGAACAACATTTAGAAACAACTACGTAACTTTCTAAATAATAATATTAGCATTATAGATAGTTTAAGAATGCTTAATGTTATAACTAGTAGAGAAATTATAAGATTTAGGTGTAATTTAGCGCACTTAGAATTTGTTCTTGCTGCTAATTAGCTAAACTAATATATAAGCTAAGAATATTTTACTAATAAAACTTTACTAATTATACTAACTATTGTAAACCTATATTGCAATATAATAAATATGTATTAATTAAGTACTTTAATATAACATAAAGTGTATATAAAAAGTAATTTTTAAATTAATAAGTTAGATAGTATACTTACAAAGTAAGTTTATAAAAATTAGCAAAAGAATAAAAAAGTTATTACTTAAGTAAACTTGCTAGAATACTAAGTTATTATTAATAGTAACTTCTTAACGTACTTAATTAATACTAGAGTATAAATAAACATTCTAAGACTTAGTGCTGCACGAGCATTAAAAATACTATATAATATAATAGAATAGAAGCTTAGACAGCTATCTTCTAGTGTTATTTTGCTAATAGAACTTATAATCTATTTATTAGGATAGCATTTAACATACCTATACAAATAGAGATTGTTGCTAATATTACTAAATTTATAATTCTAGAAGGACCTTAGTGTACATGCGTAAGGATAGCAATATAGTATAACGCGTTTAGATAAATTATATACTAAGTTCTTTCTAAAGATTGTACTTAAAACGCAGTATTTGTTATATTTAATTTATTACTAAGCTACCTTGCGTAGATAATTAAAAATAAAGCCTCTAATAATAATTCCAATAGAGAAATAGCAAGTAATATATAAACATACGTAATTACTAATATAATAAATAATAAACTGTAAGCAGCTATAGTAAAGTATATAAATAAAGCTGCATAGTTAAATCTTATAGCTGGATTTAACAATTTTAATATGCTGTACAAGAACAATAATAAGCATAATTAAATAGTTAAAATAAACTAAGTATCTATACACATAGTTAGACAATTAGAAGTCTTTATAAAAAACTATAGTTTTAGCAAATATTTAGTTATATATAAGCTTAACTAGTAATAATTGTAAAAAAGACTACTTAATAACTTTTAACAACGCTATAATTATTATACTATAAATAAAACTATAAATAAGAAAGTTTAACCTATTAATATCTCTTAGTAAGAGATACTAATAGAATTTAGATAAAAAAACTAGAAAAAAAAACTAAAAAATAATAGCTTTTTTAAAAAAACATCTTTAATTCTAAGATTAGACAATATAATTATATGTTTAAACTAAGGTATACTGCTTTTCTGCAAAAGACAAGACTTACTAAAAAACAAATTAATAAACTACACGTAAGAGATTATTTCTAGCTTATAAAAAAAGAGATATTTATATATCTACTCTATAATAGAGAAAGAGCTCTCTTATAGTAATTTAAGAAGTTAGGAAGAATTTATCCTAATATATGCCTACTATATAAAATATAAATAATACTATATAAAGCTTAGTAAGTGTAAGGCTTTACTATCTTAAAAGTATTAGAATTATAAGTAGTAGACATAGTTAACGCCTGCCTAAACTAAAGAATATAGGAATAATGTAGTAGTTAGTATTATAACTTATAGCACCTAGTACTAAAGAAGAATAAAGGCTTTAACAAATTAGCAATTCGCAAAAAATAAATGCAATTATAATATAAGATATAAACTTACTACTAATAGTAAATAAATTTTCTAAGAAATTTATAGAATGCAAGATTATTTTAATTATAGACTTATTTTTAGGATATAACTAGATTACACTATATTTAAAGAGTAGAAATATAATAGCATTCTAAACGCCTGTAGGACTTATACAATTATGTATAATAGTTATAAGTACTACTAACTTAGTAGCTGCATTCTAATAAGTTATAAAAAAAATTCCAAAAAACTACTAGCCTAATATAATACTCTTTATTAATAACATTACTTGTAGAGGTTCTAAAACTAACTATAGTAGAGAAGAATTAATACTAAAAGTATAACATTATATTTTTAAGCATATTATACAACTAGATAAAGTGCTAGCTAATATTAAATAAGCTAGAAGCACTATTTTAGAAAAGAAGTGTTACTTTCTAATAGAAAAACCTAAAGTAGTAGGCTATAAAGTTAGTTTTTAAGGTTGCTATCTTAACTAAAAGAAAGTTAAGAAGATTTTAAACTAGCTACTATGCAAGAATAAGGGAGAAGTGTAATTATTTATAGGCATATGTATTTACTAATATATATAAGTAAAAGACTTTACTAAGATTGCTAAACTTCTATTTACACTTCTACAAGACAACACTCTTTTTAAATAAAAAAATATATAAAACATAGCAATGTATATACTAAAATAAGTAATATATAATACACTAGCACTTATAAGCTTAGACTACACTAATACTAAAGAATATAAAATATTCTTTATAACTAATGCTAGTTAAGATAGTGTAGAGGCTTGTATAAAGCAACTTAAAAAAAAATACTACTTAGTATAGTTTAAGAGCACGCTATAGTTAGCTTAAGAAAAGTAATAGCACTTTACTAAGTTAAAATCTAAAACTATACTATAGGCTTAAAGAAGTTTTATACTTATTTTTATAGTGTTTAATTTACTATAAAAACTAACGCTATAACTTTTATTGCTTAACTAAATTAATTATTAAATAATAATCTAAGATTAGTTATAAATAAGTAGATACTAACTATCTTTTTGTAAGATTTTAATATTAAGCATATACTAAGGAAAAAGAATATTGTTGTAGATGCATTGTCTAGGTATCTAAAAGCTAATAATTAAGAGCTTTTTTATAAACTTAAAAAAAGACCTAAAAGAATTTATTAACTATATAATTAGAAATGTAAATACATTAGTACTAATAAGATAAGCTTAAATTCTTTACTAAAAGTTTTTTAAGAATTTAAAGTAATATACTTAGTTTTTAGTTAACTTTAAGACTTTAAAAAAAATATAACTATAAAAACTATAAGTATAAAAAAAGCAAGTATTAAACTTCTTTATATAAGATAGAATACTCTTTAGAACAATATTAAAGAACATTGTAATATAACAAGTTGTATATAATATAGATTTAAGAACAGCTGCAGTATAGAACGTATATACTTAGATTAGACACTAAAGAGTTAATGCAGTCTACTTTATACTTGTGTAGTAATACTAGTAAAGAGAAATATATAAGCAAGTATAAAAGAAACTAGTACTTTACCTAGACTATTAGCTGCAATTTTCTAAAAAAAAAGTTTAATATGCTTACTAATACTTATTATTTTGCTATTTAGAAAACTGTTACTATTAATTTAGTATATATGCTTTAGTGTTTTAGAAAGAAGTTTTCTATAATTGTAAGAGACTACTTTAGCAGCTAGCCTAAAGTAATAGCGCTATTAAATAACTAGTCTAAAACAATTGTAGAATTTATATATAAGTATATTATATATAAGTATATTATATATAAATAGAGCACAGCATGTAAGCTTATAAGTAATAAAAAGCCTAACTTTACTAAAGTAGTTTTACATCTATTAAAAACTTATAAAATTAACTAAATCTAATTATCTAACCACAATCCTTAAGCTATAAAAAAAATTAAAAAAAAGTATAAACTAATTGTAAATACCTTTATAAAGTTACTAGAACCTTAAGTTAAGAACTTACTAATAGTTTTTCTTATAGACAAGATTTTTATATAGAAATAGATAAGTTACTTACTATACTCATTAGTTTTAAAGTAGAACTTAGTACTTTTTAATAAGCTTACACTACTTATATAGCAAATACTTTTATTTAAAGAAGTAAAGAACTGTGCACAATTACTTGTAATATAAGTAATATAGTTAAATTTTAAAAATTAGTTTACTAAAAATGCTGTTGCTTATACTAATTGCATAAGAGCTGCTAAGAAGGAATACTATAACAATACTAGAAAAATACAACATAAAGATATAAAGCTAGAAAATTTAGTTCTTTTTTAAAAATTAGTTTAAGAAATTAATGTGTCTTAAGACTGTAAATTAAATACAAGGTAGTTAGGACTATATTATATTTATAATAGTAAACTTAATAAAAGAACTTACTGCTTTAAAGACCTTAATAGTACATGCTTTCTACACATAACACCTAGCTAGCAATTAAAGCCTTTTTAATAATAACACGTGCTAGATATTATAAAAGAAGATTAAGGAAATATAAAGTTATAAAATTCTAAGTATTAGGAACAAACTAGTCTAACAGTAAATATTCTTGTTTCTTTAGACTTACTTAAGCTACTTACTAAATTTTAACTATCTCTACCTTTTATAATAAGAAATAATTATTATTCTTAAGTTATTATAACTAAGTGTTTAATAAAAGAAAATTGTTGTGTATATATACAAAACTTTAGAAGCTTAGACTTTAATTCTAACACTGCTATAGCTAGTAACTAATAGGTTACTAAACGGCCTATTCTTTTAGAAAGAGGAGAAGATACTATACTATTAGTGTCTACTTTTACCTTTAGCTACTTATTTACGAATTTCTTATGTTAAATATAGAAATTAGTTATTTAGTCTACAAATTCTAAGTGTGCAGTAAGCACCTAGATTCTATAGTTTTTTTACACTTTAATACGTAACGCTTTATTTTTGTTATAATAAACACTCTTTTATAAACTTATTTTATAATTAAATATAATCTAAATATTTTTATACGTTTTAAGCTAGTTACCTTAAAAACAAATTGCCTATTAAGTAGACTATTACTTTTTCTTTTTTAACTTTAGCTAGTTTTAAGCCTTACATATTGCAATTAAATAAGCTAGCTTACTTAGTTAACTATAACTAACAACTCTTAAAGCAACAACCTTTTATAGTTCTATAATAGCAAAACATATATAGAAGGTAATAAGCACTAGCTTAATGCGCTAAGAACTAGCAATAGAAACTACAACTACTAAAGCACTACAAGAGCTACATAATTTAGTAAAAGCTAAAATATAAGTATCCTTAGCTATTAGGCGTAATAGCAATAATAATAAGTAAGAACAAGTGCCTCTTTTAAAGAAAGGCCTCTTTAGACTAGAAAACTAGGAACAAGCTAGAAGGCAATATTAACTTAATAACTTTTTTAGCTACCTTATAATTACGCACCTAGAAGTATACTACTATAATTAAATTCTTGACTGTTTTTTACAGATTAGCCTGTAAGCACTAGTCTTCTTAATATTAAAACAATAAGCTAACCTTCTATTGTAGATAGGACGCTACCTAGGCTATAAGTACAAAAAACCTAGCGTATTAACTTTTTGCAATATAAATAATGTTGTGCTACAATATACTAGCTTTGGCCTTTTAAAACAACTTTTTAATGTAACTACATATTTTGTAGACACCTTTTTAGTAAAAAAAGATTTATAGCTAATAACAGGTATCTAGGCTTATATAAGCCCCTTTATTTAGTATTGCTAGCACGCAATTAGTGTGTTGTATATTTAGATAGAAATAAAGATGTATAATATCCCTCTAGCTAACCTTCTTAACTAATAATTATTTATTACTAACTATTTACTGCTAACTGCAACTTCTGTTATCCTTTTATTATTTTAGTAGTATTGTAGTTACGGCGTTTAGTGCCTATTCTTAGATATAAATAAATAATAACAGCATTAGTATCTATGCATAGCTCTCTTATTTCTAAAAGTAACTTTTAAAATTCTCTTGCTTGTTAGTTTATTTTAGCTACTTAATAGCTATTTTAACACGCCTTTACTTTTTATAAAGCTACTTTTAAGTTTTTTTACTAAAGTTGTATACAAAAAAAAAATGCTAAAGTAATATATATTTACTATACCTAGACTATTTATATACGTAGTAAATATAGTATACTAGCTAAACTAACCTTTTAAAGTCCTTATTATAACCTTAACATTTATAATATTAGACGCATTAAAGATATCTTAACTATAATTATATTTTAACCTCTACACTAACTTAACTACTATAATAACTATTGCTACTAGCTCTTTTTTAACTAATAAAGGTAGCTGCTTAATAATAGTAAACGCTAGCTTTGTAATCTACTACTATAGCTTTTAGTATAGTAACAATATTAAAAAAAGAGAAAAATAGTTTAAGTATTATATTATTTGTATAGAAGTTATTTGTATATAGTACTATGTAGTATTTAAAATTCTAAAAGTAAGAAGTAGTAAGTAAGAAGCTTTTATAAAAAAGTATTGTAGGCTTTTACTATAGTAACGTATATATCCTTACTCTCCTCTTTTATTTCTATTGCAATCTTGTTGCTAGCTATAAGCTAGCAATTGCTGTTAAACATGTTTTAATTAGTATTGTTTTTTAGTACCTTTAGTAAATTTTTTTAACCTAATTTTTGCTTAGTAGTTTAAGCCTTTCTGCTCTAAGCGCTTAGCGCGTAGACCTTATCTACTTACTATTTAAGTTTTGTTAACTACACACAATCTTTTTTTGACTTTTGCAACTAATTAGTAGAGAGTAGCTGCTTTTTACTTTTTTAGAAAACCTATTTTAACTATAACAACAACCATCACCTTTAATACCTTAAAAATAAAGTAAATTATTACTTACGTATAACTAGCTACTATTAGCCTACTTGTTAACACTTATATACTAGCAATAGATATTACTAATTCTAGCACTTATAGCATTGCTTATATTAGAAAGATTACTAATTAATATATTAGTATGTTTACTAAACTTAACTATATACTAGAAGGATTACGTTACAAAAAACTTATAAAAGTTTTTGACTAAGAATAATCTGCGCTAAGCTATAGATACTTAGTTATTAGAAATCTAAAGTAGGACAAAATTAACTAAAAAGTTTCTTAGTCTACTATGTTTAAGGACTATACACGCTACTTTAGAATACTTAATTTTTCGCGTATTCTTTCTAACAAAATTGCTAATTAGATTATTAAAAAGCTTTTTATAATTAATTTAGAGATTAATGCTAAACTAGAGCAGGCCCTTGCTTATTTTAAGCATTTTTTTTAAAACAACACTACAGCTAGCAACTTCTAGGCTATAAAACAGCATAGATTATTAGGAAAGAGAGAAGATACTATATTAGTGTCTACCTTTATTACTAGCTACTTACTTACTAATTTTTTATATAAAATTTAGGTATAGGCCGCCTGTTCTATAAATTCTAAGTATGTAGTAAGTACTTTAATTTTATAAACTTACAATACTTTACTACTATACTAATACTACACCTAATTTCTCGCATTTGCAAAGCAATAGCTAATAATAATAACTATTTCTATTGCGAAACCTGCTTATTTTAGCGCAATATAGACTTTATTTACCTTTACCTTTACCTGCCCGCTAGCAGTATACTGCTACTATACATAAAGTTAAACTACAACTCTACTAACTAACTAACTTTCTTTCTACACTAACTTTACTACCTTTCTACCTAGGTATTAACCTTTAAAAACAACAATTATAATAAAATCTCTTTTCTTAGTCTAGCAAAGGCTAAAGATAATACACATACTACTAATAGACTTACTTAAGTAATATCTTAGCCTTTATTAGACAAGGCTTAAAGTAAGTAGCTATAGTAATAACTGCCTTAAATACTAAGTCTATTAAAAGTCTTTAAAAACTTAGAAGTAAGTATAAGAAAAGAAGACTATATTATAGACTATACTTCTAGAGTTGTCTAGTATTAAAATAAAGTATTAGAACTTACAAAACTTAGTAATAGTATTAAAGATACTAATATTTAAACATTAGTAGATAAGATCCTTTCTAACAGTCTACAGCAATAGCGTATTATTATAAACTAATAGTTTAATAGTACTTTATACTAATTTAATCTAATTCTTAAAGTTATCCTTAAAATAGGCAATTTCTTTACTTAACTCCTAAGACTTATAGATAAATATAGTAGTGTTAAAGATTTCTAGAAATACTATTCTATTATTAGTATAGTATCCTCGTTGTAAGACAAGAAAGTAAAAGAACTAAGTAATGCAGTTTTAATAGTAAAAAAGCTAGTAGCAGAATTTGTTAAAAAATGTGTTAGTATTTATATACCCTACATATTACTTAATTACTAGAGATTAATAAATATAGCTTTTGTATTACAACGTATAAATCTTAAAAATGCTACCTATTTTCTTAATATAGCAGCACTATACTGTCTTAATATAAAGAACTAAAAAAAACACTACGTATTACTAGTAAACTAGGCAACTGTTAAGCTACTATGTAAAAACATTTATACTTTTACTGTATAAAATAGCTCTTACAGCAAAGAACTACTTCTAGCTGTTAGTAAATAGTAAAAAGAGAACTTACATAAGATTATTACAGCTATAGAAGTTAGAAAAAACAATATAACTTATAGCGCGTAGAAACTACGCCCTAACGCTAGAGCTAAAGATAATAGAGAGAACAGTAACTCTTACTATACTTTCTAGTAAAAGATCTTTAAGTACATAGCTATATCTAAGAACTTAGAAACTAATTTACTTTACTTTACGCAATTTGTAAAGACATAAATTACTATAAAGTAATAAAAGTATAGGTGCATTTAATATATAAAGTACTTATTTTAATAGCTATAGGACTTAGAAGAACTTTATTTAGAGCTTAATTTATTATTTACTATAGTAACCTTATAGCATCTAACACTTGTACTCTAGAGAGTTGTAGTCTATTTATTATAATTAAGTAACTAAGGTAATCCTTAGGAATATTAGCAAGAAGCAGAGCTAATAATTATATAATAGTTAAGGCATTTAAACTTGCAAGCAGAAAGACTGTTATACAATAAAAGTATAATACTGCTAATATCTAGGCAAGACGTGTAAGGGCTAGAACTAGTAACTAACTAGTTTCTACTTTACTACTTCTACTAAGCTCTTGTACTTTTAAGGCAATACTAGTATACTAATAAGTAGCTATATATTTAGATACTAAGCTTAATAATACTACTTATGTAGATAAAGAGCCTAAAACAATAAATTAAAAGACTAAAATTCTTAGAATAAGATGCTACTGCATAAATTCTACTTTAGTGTTCTTTAAGCTGCTTAAGCGTGCCTATACAAAGAAGCTAGTTACAAATCTTAATTATATTAAAGTATTTAAGAAATAGTATTAAGAAGTTAATATTAGATAACTGCATAACTCTAACAACTTATTATATAATTAAGTATACTTTATCTATAAGCGTACTGCTATAAATGTTATAAGTTTATTTAAAATAGCTATGCCTTTTAATATACTTAATAAGTATCTACTCTTACTATACATAGAATAAAGCTGTTAGTAGAAATTCTAATCTAATTTTATAATTTTTAAGCTCTTTACTTACAAATATTGCTTAACTAAGTAAGATAAAAATCTACTAAGCTACTAATATTAACTATCTTAACTTAACCTCTACCTTATCTCTACTTAAGGTTAAATTAATAATACTATAAAGTTTTAACTATAGGTAGAGGAATTTTAGTATATAGAAAGCATAATTACTAACGCCTATATATAGCTGCAACAGTGTAGCAATCTAAAGAACATTATTATAGAAACTTTTAAAATATATAAGTTTTATTTATTTATTTTCAAGGTATTAAAGGTGGTAGTTGTTGTTATAGTTAAAATAAGTTTTCTAAAAAAGTAAAAGTAGCTGCTCTTTACTAATTAGTTGCAAAAGTTAAAAAATTAATTATATGTAGTTAATAAAATTTAAACAGTAAGTAGATAATGTCTACGCGCTAAGCGTTTAGAGTAGAAAAGCTTAAACTACTAAGCAAAATTAGAGTTAAAAAATTTGCTAAAGGTACTAAAAAACAACACTAATTAAAACGTGTTTACTAATAGAAGTAGAGGAGGTAGAGAAGGGTAAGGACACGTACGTTACTGCAGCAGAAGCCTGCAATACTTTATAAGTTCTATTTATAACGCATAAATAGAAAACTAAACTTTTAGTAGCTACGTAATATATACTACTTACTTATTTAATAAGCTATACGCACAGACCTAAGATACTACTTATAATACGTAATGCTTTATAAAAAATATACTTTAATTTCTTACTTTTACTATGCTAAGTTTACCTAGAAAGGCAATTAAGTATACTATAAGTATATTAATTTCAACTTTAAGTATATAATAATAGAAGGCCTTAGTGTAGAAAGAATTTAAAGTAGCGTCTTATTTAATAATAAAGACACAAACAACTGTATAAAGATGCTACTAGAATTTTATTAGTATATACTAGCGTACTTATAGTAGCATAAGAATACAGGTATTAAATTATTAAATAGTTTTATTAAAGAGTAGAAAAACAAGACTAACTAGCTAAAAAATACGTAGTGGGTAGTTTTTAACGCTAAGTAGATAAAGTAAATTTATAAAAAAGAACAAGTTTAAACTTTATTACTTTTTTTACTCTATAAATGTATAGAACTAACTACGTGCAACTATTATACTATACTTTTTTACTTTATTATAGTTTAAATAAGTGTAATAAAGGTGCCTGCTATAAAAACTTATAAGAAGATTTACAAGGCTTACTACAACTTTACTACTACTTTTTATACTTTTTTTAGTTATTCTAATAAGTTTCAAAAAAATTAACTAGCTGCTTTTTATAGATGTGTATATTAAATATAGATTTTAGATCTAGAAGGCCCTTATAAGATAAGCTAAGTAAGATAATCCTCTTGTTTACAAAGAGCTAAATAATATACTATAAAATACTACCAAAGGATAAAATAATAATTATATTAAAAAACACTGTAACTATATTAAATAACAAATTTTAGACTTATAGCTAATAGTATAAAAGTTAAAAAAGAACGCCTTTTATGCTAGTTTTATTTAAGGTTTTTTTAACTAATTATACTTCTCTAATATTAAAAAAAAAAATTTCATTATAATAAAGGACTAGAACAAATAAAATACTAATTTTTTAAGCTAATTCTGTAAAAACATAGCCTTTATCTACTTACTACTATATACCTTATAGCTAGCTTTAAGGTATGTAGCTAGAGATAGAGGCCTGCCTTACTACTTAGTAAGCACTAGTCCTAGCTAGGCATAGCACTAGGCTTAGTACCTACTACGCTAGCACTAGCCTCTTTTCTCTACTATATAGCTGCCTGCATACTTAGCCTCTTCTAGGTCTATATCTACTATTCTCTACTCTAAATACAAGCTATTTTTTAACTAGCCTTTCTTTTATGCGTAAAGTCTACCTTATATAATAGTAGACCTACAAGTAAAAAGATTGCTATAGGCTTCTAGCTTAAATAAAAATAAGTAGTTCTTACTTATTCTTAGTTATTATATAAAACTATAGCTTTACTAGCTAGCTTTTAAGCTAAGTCTAGCGCCTTTAGATAGTAAGTTACTACTAAAATTACTAAATTACTAATATTTTTAGAGAGCCTTTACTACTAGCGTAGGTAAGATTTAGACTTTATCTACGCAGTAGATAGCTTACTATAAAATAGCCTTTTACTACTTAATAGCCTAAAATATTATAGCTATTACTATACTTACCTACTACGCACACATCTAGTAATTAGGACAAAGTATATTTTAGTAGTAGAAATTTTAAAAAAAGTATACTAAAAAAGTAAAACATTTACTTACTATAAAGTCTTTGCGCACCTATTTTTGCGTATATATCTAGTAATTAGAACAAAATATATTATAGTAGTAGAAATTTTAAAAAAAGTATGCTAAAAGAGTAAGAAATTTTACTTACTATAAGGTCCTTGCATACAAATTGAGCACAAAATTAATAAATTATTAAAAAAATATATTATAAACTAGAAATTTTAGCTTCTACCTAGAATTGCCTTACTTAATCTACAGTTTAAAATTCTACATACTAAATATTTATTTCTTTTTTAACTTTATACTTAAATAAATTAACTATGTTTTATTATAAGTAATTTTCTCTTTAAACTTAACTAAACTAAAAATAGCTAATTTAAAAAATAAAGAAAATATTTAAAACTAACTATTAACGCTATATATAGCGTAATGCTGTTAATCTAAAATAATAAGTAAATAAATAATATGTTTAATATCTTAAGCTACTTTTTAAAACTCTACTTATATAATTAATCTCTAGGCTAACACTAGTTCTAACACTAATATAAAGAAACTACTACTAACTACTAAAACTAATTTTAGTAAGCTTTTTAGCTAGCCTCTTTATTATATTAATATAAAAACTAATAAAGTTACTGTAGTCTGCCCTCTTAGAAAGTTATCTAGAAGGACTACGTTTAACATAACTTTAGATCTTCTTTCTCTCTACTAGGTAGCTACTATAGACAAAAATAATAAATACTAAGCTACATTAATTAAACTAAATTTATCCTTATTTCATTTAATGCTAGGCACCTTTAAGTATACAAAAGAACTAATTATAAAAGCTACTAACTCTTTTTACTTAAATAATATATTACTACTAGAAAGACTAGACGCGCTCTAGCTGCTGCACTAAAAATACTAAAACATAAGTTATATGCGTTAAGTTATTAAGTAAGTAAAATAAAATATATTAGTAAACTTATAAATTTTCTATAATACTTACTTTACTAAACAACTTATAACTATAATACTAATAAACTTCTTTAAACTTCTTTATAATAAACTTACTAGTATAGTAGCTAGATTTTACTATACTCTATTTACTATAGTAAGAAATAAGCTAAATGCATAAAAAAAAGCTTAAAATTAACATAAGTACTTTATAAATAAGTAACTTATATAAATTAAAGTAGTAGATAATAAATAAGAATAAAAAAACTAGTTTTTAGCTATTTATAATAAGCTTATAGACGTCTAAAACTAGCTATATATAACTTAACGCAACGCACTGCTAAATATAGAATAAACTAATAACTTAACTATTTTACTTCTACGTTTTATAGTCTTTACGTTTATAAACTTACTTACTACTATAAATAAGCTTTTTACTATTTTAGATTATAATAACTTTAAATTACAAGTACACCTAAATAACTTTAGTTACTAGTCATACTACTTTTTATAACTTACTACTAATAATAATTTATTTATTATAGTTAAAAGTAATATAGTTCTAATTTTATATAAGCTTTAAAAACTTAAGCGTATACTTAACATAATATTATAATTTAAAAATACTAATAATTATAATACTATAAAGCTACATACTTTTAAAAAAAGTATAAAAGCAGTTTATAAATTTATCTAATTTTTCTTTAGCTACTAGCGTGCTAAAAGTAAGCATTTTTAGCACTTAGCCTAGCGCGTTTAGTTTCTTTTTACTTATACTTTTAAAGCTGTAAAAAACGCCTTATTGAAAAAAATACTATCTTCAGTTACTAATATAAAATAGAAATAGAATGCTCTATAGCACTTTTTAAAGTTTAAAGTAACTTAAATCTTTATACTATAAATAGAGCAGCTATAAATATACTAGTATACTTTTATATTTTAAAAAACGTAAAGTCTAACTAAGAAGCTTAAGTATACTTTAAAGTTAAGTTTTACTTTATTACTAATAAGCTAAATATTTTATACCTTTTATATAGTATTAAGCTAATATAGAAGCTTCTTAAATAATATATAGCTAGCTTAAATATATTAAATTATTTTTTATAAAACATAATTTTATTTTTTAAACGCTTACTTAATATTTTATTTTATATTAATAACTACACTGCAACTTAGCTAGACAGCTATTTAGCTTAATAAGCTTAACGCAGCTATAATAAACTTAATACTAGTTTAAATATTACTTTTTTAGTAAATATTAAGTTAAAAAATATATTAATACTATATAGTATAAGCTACCTTAAGTAAAGTAAAATATTATCTAAAAGGCTTTAATCTCTTAAGCCTCTATTTAATAACTTTAACTATTTTTATTATAAGAAACTTAAATATATTGCCTATAAATACTTTAAGAAGCTAAATCTTTTTAAGGCAGAAACTACTTATCAACGTTACATTTATATATATATAGAAAATAAATTTAACTTAGAACTAGAGTAAAAATATAAAGCTAAAAAGTATTTTAACTTTACTAAATTAAAAAACTAAAAACTTTAAAAAATAAGCTACTTTTTAAAAAAATTAATAGCTATAGCAAGAAGACTTAGCTAATTTCTTTATAAGTATAATAAATTTAGAGTTTAATACTTTACTTTAAAAAGTTTAAAATTTAAAAAAAAACTTATTTTTATAAAGAAAAAACTTTATATAATGTACTTTTTGAACGTTTATTAGTAATAATTATATAGTTTTATATAGCTGCAAAATACTGAGCAATAATAGTATAAATAATAACTTTAAATTATAATAAGTTTTAAATTAATTTATGCCTTTATACTAATTTTACTAGTTTAACTAATTTTTTACAAAAGCTATAATAAAGAAGCTATAAAACTAATAACTTACTATGTTAAGTTTTTTTTTTAAAATAGATACTTATATTAAATAAATAATAGCTTATATAGTAAAGACTTATATAAAATTTAATTTTATACTTAGTTTTAAGTAGCGCAAACTTTACTAGCTTAAGCTTAATTACTATAAAAGTATAATTAAGTTCTTTAATTAGTACTGTTAACTAAATTATTAGCTTAAAAACACTATGCTAAAGGCAGTTTATAGTAGGCGTAGATAATTAAAAAATAAACTTTCTAAATATAACTATATTAATAATTAAAGTTTAGAAGCACAAAGTTCTACTAACTTTTACTTAAGTAGTACTTCTAAATAAAATTTTAAACTAAAGCCTATAAAAATAGGCAAACTAAGTAAAAAATATATACTTTTTTACTATAATTTTTAAACTAGGCAAGTTTCTCCTAATAAGGTTAAAAAAAAAGTACCTACTTCTCTACTTAAGACTACCTACAAACTACTAGTAGATATTAAAATTATCTCTTTTTGTGCTATTTAGATATATATAAAAAAATAAAAATTTAACTTTTACTTTATTACTATATATAGTAAATAACTTGCCTAGTTTTAATAAGTAGCTATAAATAAAAACTTTACTAAGTTTATAAATAAACTTAAGAAAGTTACTTTTAAGAAAATCTTTATACTAGAACTATATAAAATATACGCTAATTATATTTTAGTATTTAATAAAGAAGCTATATTTAAATTACTAAACTATTTAAAATATAACTATAAGATTAAACTAACTTTAGGCACAAAAATTCTAAATTATTATTTACAGCTATTCTTAGGCTAATAAGAAGAGGCTATTGCTACTTATGTTTATAAAATAAAAAAACCTAGATATATTAGATAATATAACTTACTAGCGTATAATTTACATTTAATTATAACTAAGCTAAATAAAAGTATTTATGTTTGTATAGACTTTTATAACCTTAATAAAGCTATAATTAAAAATTAATATTTAATTCTTTTTTTCTATAAGATGTTAGCTAAACTTAATCAAGCTACTATCTTTTCTAAGTTTGATATTATATATATATTTTATTAGATTTGTATAAAGCTAAGCTTTAAATAGCTAATTATATTTACTACTTAGTAAGGAACATATAAGTATAAAGTTATACTATTTAGATTACATAATACTCTAGCTTTTTTTTAGCGTACTATTAATAGCGCACTTTTTAAATATTTAAATTAGTTTTATAATATATATTTAAGTAACATCTTAGTTTTCTTATAACTAAAAAAAGTATATATTAAGTAAGTTAAGCTAGTTTTAGCTTAGCTAAAAGCTAAAAAATTTTATATAAACTTTAAAAAGTGTAGATTTTATAAAACTAGTGTTAAGTTTTTAAGTATAATTATTACTAATAAGGGTGTAGAAATAGACTTAGCTAAAGTCTTTATAATCTATAAATAAGAAACACCTTAATATATAAAAGAACTACTAGCTTTTCTAGGCTACACAAGCTTTTATTAATAATTTACTAAAAGCTACTTATTTACTACTTTTCTTTTTATAAAACGTATTAAGGCTAAAGTCTTTTTTAATAAAAAGCTTAGTTAAAAAGAACGTACTATTTATAAAAACTTATAGTAAAATAATAAATACTTAAAAGCTTTTAATATACTTAAAGCTACTTTTAATAAAAGCTTAGTACTAATATACTTTAACTTTACTAAACTAATTTATATCTTTATAAACACTTTAGCCTAGGCTACTAGTAGTGTTATAAAATAACTTAACACGTAAAATATTTTATAGCTAATTATATTTTTTTTAAAAAAGCACTCTGCTGCTAAATATAAGTAGAATATTTATAATTTAAAACTTATAAAAATTATTTAAGTATTGAAAACATAAGAACTTAAACTTATAAAATTTAAGTACTTTATTTATATTATTTTAGACTATAGGAACTTAAAAACATTTACATTAAATAAAACACTTACTAGACGTTAAGCTTAATAGTTACTTTTTTTATTTTAGTTTAACTTTAAAATTATTTATAGCCTAAAAACTAATAATAGTAAAGCTAATACTTTTAGCTATAAACTATAAAACATTTTATTAGATCTAAACAACTCTTAACATACACTAAACATAGTTATTTTAAGTTTAAAAGTATTATTTTTTAGTATAAAACTTACTATTGCAACAGCTTTATAAGCTTTTACTTTAGCTAGTAAAAATATTAATACTATTACTTTAAAAAAATACCATATATTAAAAACTGCGTTTACTTATAATTATAATAATGCTAAATTTAAAGAACTAACTCTACTAAAAAGTATTACTAATTTAACTTTACTTACTTATAAATAAGACCTTTAACTTATAAAAGAGCTACTAGATAAAGCTTATGCTAATAATAAAATAGCTAAAAAAGCTTTTTAAGCTATTAACTTTTACAAAACTAGGCTCTCTAAATAATTTTATAAGTATAAATACTATTTTAGTGCTACTAATATTACTTTGATAAAAATAGGACTAAGCTATTACTTATTTATTAATAAAACTAGACTTTATATTTTTATAGATACATAACTTTAGCGCTAAATCTTTAATTTTTATTATAACTACAAAATTGTAGAGTATAAAAAACTTTATTCTACTTTTTATTTAATATATAATTATTACTACTAGCTTTAGATAAGTTAGTTTATTATAAAATACTATAACGCCTATAGTGTATATAAATAGACAAAGTCTCTATGAAATAGTAAATATAGCTATTTATTACTACTACTACTTTTACACTAATAATAGTTAGACTTTACTATAAATTTTATACAAGATTTTCTCTTTTTTAGAATAAATAGTAGAAAGTTTTATAATATTTTAGTTATTATAAATTACTTAACTAAAAATTGCTACTTTTACCTAACTTATAAACGTACTATAGTAAAAGCCTTTAAATATTTAATAAATATATTTAAGTATTATAGCTTACTTATTAGTATTATATTTAATTATAGTACTGATTTTATTGCCTTATTCTAGAAGAATATTTGCTAATAGCTAAATATTAAGTAAATCTTATTTACAGCCTATTACCTAAAAATAAATAAATAAATAAAATAAGTAAATTAGTTACTAAAAACAAACTTATACTAATATAACAACTATATATAGGACAACTAGGCTTTATAGCTATATATTACTAAATTTTAAGTTAATAATACTATCAACTCTAGTATAAGTATAACTTTATTTTTTACTAACTTTAGGTATTACTTTTGCAGCAGAATTTACTTTTATAGAAATATAAATACTAATTTACTATACCTAGCTTATAACTAGGCTATTTAGGCAAAAAAAATAATAAATTTATATATAAATTTAGTTACACATCTAAAAAAGTAACTCTAATAAGCTTAGTAAGAGTAAATAGCTTAAGCTAACATAATATATTACACTATACTACTATATAATATTTAAGATTAAGTTTTTATTTTAATAATAAACTAAAGTATTTTATAATAATTAAAAAAGCTTATAAACTGCTAGGCTAGCTTTTACTTAGTAATAAAAATTATTTATAAAAAACGCGCTTCTAAACTAAACTTACTTATAGAAATAATTTATAACAGCACATTTTTAGTATTTTATCTTTAACTTTTTTAGCTAGCAGCTACTAAAAGCCTACTTAATTAAGTACTAGCTTAACTAGTGCTAGTAGAAGTTAGAAATAGTAATAGTAATACTTATATAGAATAGCTTGTAAACAAATTTATTAATATTACCTTACTTAAAATAAGCAAGATAAAAGAACGCTAAGTATATAAAATTAAATAAATAAATTTTCTAAAGCCTACTTAGTATAATACTAAAGACTACTTTAATTATTATAATACTAAACTTTTTTACTAAAAATATTTTAATAAGCTTACTTTTCTAGATCTTACTATAACTTTTAATTAAACTTTTCTTTCTAAAGATGTAAGCAATAAACAAAATAAATATGCTAGTATAAATAAGAACTTAGCGTAAAAGCTTTAAAAGCTTATATATATAATAGTAAAAGCTACTAAAAAAGACACTTAAACTACTAAACTTTACGCTATTAATGCTTACTTTACTATAATTATTAAATAAGCGCTATAGTTAGTTATTTACTAATTATATAAGTTATACTTATAATAGCAAACTTCTTTAAAGTTAGTAACTAAAAAATACTTTTTTTTATATAGTATAAGAATACTATTTACTTTAATTTTTACGTTGTAAAGTTAAAGTAGTAGAAAATAGCTTAAAAGTGTATATTTTATATAAAAATTTATATGAATATGCGCAGCCTTATATAAACTATAAACTAAATTTAAAAATTATAAAGTTTAGTAGTTTATATAAGCTTTTACTTTTTTATTTTTTTTCTTTAAAATTATAATTTTTTTTTTATTTTTCTTTTGTACTAGCAACTATAGCTAAAGAACTAGCAACTTTTTTTTTAAAGAGAGGTACATATAAAGATATAGCCTTTATTTACTTACTACTAGATACTTTATAGCTAGCTTTAAAGTATATAGCTAAAGATAAAGGCCTACTTTACTACTTAGTAAGTACTAGTCCTAGCTAGGCATAGCACTAGGCTTAGCACTTACTACGCTAGCATAGTACTAGGCTTAGCACCTACTACGCTAGCACTAGCCTCTCTTCTCTACTATATAGCTGCCTGTATACTTAGCCTCTTCTAGGTCTACATCTATTATTCTCTACTCTAAATATAAGCTATCTTTTAACTAGCCTTCCTTTTATACGTAAAGTTTGCCTTATAAATTCTTTCTAGCGCTTTAAAGAAAAACTTAGCTTAAAAGCTAATAAGCGCTAAGTCTTTTAAAAAAAGTAAAAAACATATTATACTTTTCTTTACATAAAATTTTTTACATATTTATTTTTAATTAAGTAAAGTAATTCTAAATAACGTTTTAGTACTTTTAACTTTAATTAAGTAGCCTTGTTATAGTTGTTTTTAATTAATATTTAAGACTTAAGCTCTTGCTACTATTACTATAACTATACTTATACTTAAACTAAGTACTTTAACTACTACTTAAGAACCTTGTTAAAATAAACGCTTAAAGAAGTAAGAATTAGTAATATAGTAGAGATATGCCTGTGTTAGGTATATAGAGAGAAAACCACTAAGCCTACAGAATCTAGGTGCTCTCTAGACACCTAGATTCTGTAGCTACTACAAGGATATAAGACCTACTAATACTAAGCAGCGTCCTAGTTAATTAAATAATGTTTCTTCTATTCATTTCTTTTATTTTTACTATTTTTCTTTTTTTTCTTTTTGTAGAGTGTAGAGCTTAATAGGGCTAAGCTTATAGGAAAAAGAGGTTTATACTAGTGTATAGGGTAATACCCTATTGTACGCTAAGTTAGTGCTTAACTATCTAATTCTAAGGTATATAACCTGTTCTGCATCTTACGGAAAGAAGGGGGCATTTACTATTTATTTACTTTATAGCTAAGCTCCTATACTGTACTATAGGATAGGCTTCTTCTTCTACTAATAGTCTTTATACTTAACCTATAATAAGATTATTATTTTACTAACCTCGTTCTTGCATAATCTAGTCGCTAGTAATCTCTTGCCCTTGTAGCAGTATGTCTTTATACACTCTAACACCTGTATAGTAGTAGTTGTTGTTGTAGTTAAAATAGAGTTTTTAAAAAAAGTAAAAAGTAGCTACTCTTTACTAATTAGTTATAAAAGTTAAAAAAAAGATTGTGTGTAGTTAACAAGATTTAAATAGTAAGTAGATAAGGTCTATGCTCTAAGCGCTTAGAGCAGAAAAGTTTAGACTACTAAGCAAAAATTAAAGTTAAAATAATTTGCTAAAGATACTAAAAAACAACACTAATTAAAACGTGTTTAATAGTAATTGCTAGCCTATAGCTAGGAACAGGATTGCGATAAAGATAAAAGAGGAGGGTAAGAATGCACACGTTACCTTAGTAAAAGCCTATAATACTTTTTTATAAAAGCTCCCTACCTACTACTTTTTACCTTTAGGATTTCCTACACTACAAAGTACTATATATAAATAACTTATATATAAACAATATAGTACTTAAACTATTTTTTTTTCTTTTAATACAAAAACTAATAGCTTATATTAAGTAAAGTTAAACTATAATAATATACTATACTAGAAGCTATAGTAGTAGATTGTAAAGCTAGCGTTTACTATTATTAAGCAGCTACCTTTATTAGTTAAAAAGAAGCTAGTAGTAATAGTCTCTATAGTAGTTAAGTTGGTGCAGAGGTTAAAATATAACTATAGTTAAGACATCTTTAATGCGTCTAGTATTACAAACGTTAAAGTTACAACAAAGACTATAAAAGGCTAGTTTAGCTAGTACACTATACATACTACGCATATTACTAGTTTAAGTATAGTAAAAGTATATTACTTTAGTAATCTCTTCTTACGCAAATATAACTTTAAAAAGAAATATTAAAAGTAAATTTATAGAAAGTAAAGGCATGTTAAAACAGCTTTAAAGTAGCTAAGGTAAACTAATAAGCAAAAAAATTTTAAAAATTACTTTTAGAAATAAAAAAGCTGTGTATAAATAGTAATGCTGTTGTAGTTTATTTATATTTAAAAATAAGCATTAAATGCTGTAACTACAACACTGCTAAAATAGCAACAAGACAACAAAAGTTGCAGTTAGTAGTAAATAGTTAGTAGTAAATAGTAATTAGTTAAAAGAGTTAGTTAAAGAGATATCGCGCATCTTTGTTTCTATCTAAACATGCAACACACTAATTGCGTGCTAGTAATACTAAATAAAGGAGCATAAGCCTTAATACCTGTTATTAGTAATAAATCTTTTTTTACTAAAAAGGTGTCTACAAAATTTATAGTTACATTAAATAGTTGTCTTAAAAGGCCGAAGCTAGAATATTATCTATATAAAATAAAACTAGAATGTTCCTTTTTTAATTAAAGAACAATTAGGACTCCTCTAGTAAGGCAATTAGTCTAATCTCTTTTAGTAACTCTAAGAACTCTATATACTACAGCAGTAGCGAGTCTTGTAATCTATATAGTGTGCAGTTAAGCTATATATACTTCCTAGGCTTTTTAAAGCTATTTAGCATCTTATAAATTACTAAATTGTCTACTATAATTAATGCATTAAGAATGCTTTTATAATATTATATTACTTAATCTCTAAACTATCTTTAGTAGTAATAGCTATTGCTGCTTAAAAAGACTTAGCCATTAACATAGCAGTATATATTAAATTAATTAAGTTCTTTTTTTAAAAATTACTATTTACAATAATCTGCGCCTTGTATTTAAAAAAGAAGCTATCTAGATTAAACTTAAATTTTTAAACCTAGTTTATAAGTATTAGCTAATTATTTACTTTTTCTATTATCTTTTTAGTCTAAGTTTTATTTTTACTTAACTAATTAATTTCTTTCCTGTAAGCATTATTAAATAAAGCTTTTACAAGATGCTAGAGTAATTACTTTTATAATTTTAGCAGTTTAAGTAAATTATTATAATATAGTTAAGTATTTTTTACACTTCTTTTATGCTTACTAAGCAAAGCTGCTATTACTACGTAATTAAAAGTCTTATAGCTTACTTAGTTTTTCTAAGCTACTTACACACCTAGCAGGTAAGTATTATAAAAATTACTTTATAATTTATTAAAAAACTTACAATTAATGCATTAACACTACTTATATTTTTACTTTTTAGTTAATTATTAAGATCTTACGTTGCGTTCTTATGCTTACGCCTGCTACTTAGCTTATATAGTAAAAGATAATAATTTATAAGCTAATTTAAGCTTTTAGTAGCAATTTTAGCACTACGTCTAGTAAGTAGAAGTTAAGCTTATAATTACCTACTTTGTTTACTATTTAAGGCTTAAGATCTTAACTTATAGAATAATTTACGCTTTATAACTTGCTTGCTCTAAGTAAAGTCTTATTACAATTAGCTAGCGTACTAAAGTCTTTAGGCATATTCTATAAAACTAGTAATAAGCTATTAGGCTTATTATTAAAAGAAGGCTCTCTACTTCTAAGTATTAATAGCTTAGCTTCTCTAAGTAAGCGCACTGCTATTTAACTATTAAATACTCTGTAATTAATTATATTATTGCTCCTTAGAGTCTCTAATTTACAAGTTAGTTCTAGAGTAGTAAAACTAGTATTTTACTACTAATTTAAGTAAATTCCTAATAGTTGACTAGCCTTATGCTCTATTTCTATAGCGTCTTCTAATTTACTTTTATTTTTAGCAAGGAGGCCTTCCTTACTGCTTAAAAAAGTAAATAGATTATTTTAAAAGTTTTTAGTAGTTAGCTGCGTATTTTAATCTACTCCTTTTTATTTAAGCAAGAGAACTTTTAAGTTACTTTTAAAATTAGTTAGCTTACTTTTATATAAATATTAATAATACTACTTACTTAATTTTTAAGTAGCCTTTCCTTACAATATGTTTTACAAAACAATTATTTATAAAAAGTTATAGTTTAAGTAGAAATTACTTAATTAAGTGTAAGTACCTATATATAGTATATATTAAAGGCTTAATAGCTAACTAAATAACTAATATTACTGCAAGAATTAATTTTAAATCCTTAATAGTTATGCTTAGCTGCTTTCAATCTATTAAATAGATAGGCTTAGCAGCTATAGGTATAAATTCTACTCTAGTCTAGGCGCAGATTAGCAGTTTAATATCTAATTATAAGAAATTAAGAAAATTAGAAATATTTCTTAAACTATTCTTTAAGCACCTAGTTAGGCGATTAGTAGCTATAAATTTTAGTAAGGCTTATTTTATACAATTAAGCTGCTATATTTTTTATTACTAGCTAAAGCTTAGCTAGTAAACAAGCGTTTATACGCATTTTAATAGCCTTTATAATTAGCTTTTAGCTAGCTCTCTCTGCTAAGCTATTAACGTGTTTTCTAAGTTAGTAGCTAACCTAGTATATAGCTAAGTAAACACTAAGCGCAATACTTGCGCTTTAACTTTACGTTATGTCTTAACTATAAGTGTAATAAACATGTTATAACTCTATTATTTTTACTATTATCTTAGGATCTTACCTGTATTAGACCTACTCTAGTCCTAGCCTAGAGCGCAGGTATAAAGATAGCTTAAGACCTATAGTTACTTTATAAATTTTTAATATCTTTTTGTATAAGGCCTATAAGTGTTTTATTTAAATTAAGGCTTATTTATAGATTATAACACACTCCTATATACCTTACTGTAATTTTTTCTGCTAATACTAATCTGTAAGTCTTGCCTGCGCTGTTATAATATATTAAAAATCTTGTCCTAGCTAGTAACAGCATTTAAAATAATATTACAGCTATTTATTTAGACTACGCCTAAGCCTAAGCCTTTTTAAAAATAAACTAGAAGCTTTATACTATTAAGTTTAATAACACCTTAAGTAAGATTTTCTAGATTTTTTACTAACTAAAGCCTTTAAGTTTAGAACTTTTAACCCTAATAATAAGGCAAATTACTTTAAAAAAGTTACGTAAAGTGCGCTAAAGTATAAATATAAAAACTACTAACAACTTTTTAGTATTAGAATTAAGCACTAATAGCTAACTAAAACTACTTTAGACTCTCTTTAGAGACTATCTAAAAATTAACTTATTACTAAAGTTAATAACAATCTCTGCAGAACAAAGCAACTAGCAAGCAACTAGTTATAAAAAAAAAAAAAAAGTAAATTTAGAGAAAAATCTTGTTACACTTTATAAAGATAAAAATAACTATTTAATTGCACAAGTTGCGTAATTAATATAAAAAGTTATACTTTCTAAAAATACAGCTGTACTATCTACTAAAACACTACTAATAAAAACAAATATACTAACAAGCTAACTAACATAGTATATTTTTATTACCTCTAAGACTTTACATATTAAGCTTATAGAGCGCACGCCTACTATTAAAAATCTTAATAATAGAACTAACTTTACGTTTTATTAATAGCAGGCTTAAATAAAAAACTAATTAGAGATTAACTTAAATTACTACTAGATAAAATATGCTTATATAGCTTTTATGTAAGGACATACTACTATTATTATAAAAAATACTTTAAACTGCAGTACTTAGCTAATTTAGTGTTAGAACATTTTAAAAATATAAAAAAAATAATTACTCTACTTAAATTATATTTTATATTTAGTAATAAACAGGCAGAAAGTTGTGCAGCTTTCTACTACTTAGTTATAAATAAAAAAGAAACGTTTCTAGCTTTTAAAGTAAGGTTTATTAGTACTGCTGTTAAAAAGTCTATTTTTAAGTTAGAGTAGTCTTTTTACTTATAAGAAAAAATTACCTCTGCCTTACGCACTCTAAATTTAAGGTTTAAATACTTATAAAACAACTTATTTAATAAGATAGTGCAACACCTTACTACTTTTAATATAGAAAAACGCAATTCTTTTATTAAACTAAATTAAAATAGTAAACTAGTATACACCTTAGTACTACTAAGAAAGCTCTGCCCTTAACAATATTAGAACGCGCAGCTTCTTTACACTAGTTTCTTATTTAATTTAACTCTAACCCCTGCTTGCACTACTTTAAACACGCCTAGATTTCTATCTAAGACCTTTACCCCTAATAATAAGCTTTTATTAAATACTTATTATAAGTGCAAAAAACCTAGTTAATTTATAAGTAATTATACTACCTTTTAAGTAAAAAAAATTAAAATTAAATAAAAAGAATACTTAAAAGCTATAAAACCCTACTTAGACTAAGAATAGAAGAAAAATAAAGACGCCTAAAATAACGCTCTAGCCTAGGCTTACATAAGTATAATCTTACTAATATTAACTTATTAAACTTATTTAGAAAAAAGTATTTTTAAGTTTTTACTATTTTTTGTTTAAAAGTTTATAGTGCCTAGCTATAATTATTAATTAATACTAAAGCCTAAGGTTTTATATTTCTAAATTTCTTTATTACTTATACTTTTTTCTAATTACTTTAGGTTTCTATTTAAAAACTCCTTTTTAAGGTTTTTATAAAAAGATTCTAAACCTTAATTTAAACTAAAGTAAATAAATATATCTATGTTTATATCTAAATTAATAGTAGAAAAATTCTTAACTATTCTTTTATTATTATAAGCTTAAGTACGTAAGACTGTATTATTAAAATTAAATAGCTCTAGCAATTTAACTTATAACTAAACACAGTTTAAAACTAAATTATGTAACTTGCAAAATATTTTACTACTTATAACTTTACTTTCTTTATTCTTATATAGTTAAAAGAACCTACTAACAATAAGGTTGCAGAGAAAAATATTTAGCAAACAAACGCGCTCTAAAAAAAAAACACTAAAGAAGATAAAACTTTATAATAGTTTTAATATAAAGAATTTATAGCTTTTAAAAGCTTTTAAAAGCTTGTTTTACTTTTAAAGCTGCTAATCTTAAACTAGATTTTATTTAGTTAGACTCTATCTTACGCATAGCTATTATTTTAGCAAATGCCTTCTATTATTTAATAAAATAGAAAAAAATAAGTTCTTTATAATTAGTATTTACAAAATTAATTATTTATTAAAAGACTGTATAGAACTTAATAATTCTAACAACGTTAAATTAATTTAAGACTAACTTTTATTTGTCTACTACTTATATTAAGATGTGTTTAGTAAAACTATAGTAGACTAACTACCTAAATACTAGTTGTATAACTACAAGATTGTCCTTACTAAGATACTTCTAAATTAGTTTAGCCTTTTATATAAGTAGAGCACTATAGAACTTAAAGCTACTAAAACGTTTATAATAAATAACCTTAAGAAAGGACATATTAATTTTAGTAATTGCTTTTTTACTTTTTTTATCTTTTATGTTTAAAAGCTTAACAGAGACATTTAAATTTATATTAATTATTATAAACTTAAAAATTACTTAAAAAAACTTATATTTAATTTTGTATATTAATAAACTATTAGCTTATATATATAAAGCTTAGTTTTGTACTAAGTTAAATATACGCGCAGCTTTTAATAAGATTAAAATAAAATTAGATTTTAAAAAGTACACTACTTTTTAGACCTAATATAGAACGTATAAGTCTAAGGTTTTCTTATTTAAATTATGCAACAGCCCTGCTACTTATTAATATTATATAAATAATATATTAATTAAGTCTCTTAATAATTTCTATATAGTCTACTTAAATAACGTCCTTATCTACTTTAAATTAAAGTTAGAACATGTTCTTTACGTACAAAAAGTACTAAAAAGACTATAGTAAGTAGGCTTTTAAGTTAATATTTAAAAAAGCAAATTCTATATTATAAAAGCAAAGTACCTAGGCAATATCTTAATAAACTAAGAGCTAGAGGTAAATCTTAATAAAGTAGAACCTCTTAATAACTAAGCATAACTTACTACTATTATAGGTGTAAAATTATTCTTTAAGTTTACTAAGTTCTACTAGCAATTTATACTAAAATACTTATAAATTGCTAAACTACTTTTTATACTCTAAAGTCTCTTAAAGCTATTTGTTTAGAATTTAGATTATAAGAAAGCTTTTAAAAAGTTAAAAGCTATATTGCTAGAAATTTCTACTTTATACTATTATTACTCTAAATATAATACTAAAGTAGAGACTAATGTATTAAATAGTGTTACTGTAAGCATACTTTCTTAAAAATAACTAGATAAGAAATAGTATTTAGTAGCGTTCTTTAGTAAGGTCTTATTTAAGTTTAAATTAAATTAAAAGATTTACAACAAGAAACTTTTTAATATTATTATAATATTTAGCAAGTAGCAAGCTAAATTAGCATTAGCTTACTTTAGAATTAACATATATTTAGACTCTTATTTACTTAAGTACTTTATAACTATAAAGGTCTTAAATACTAAATAAGTATATTAAGCTAAGGAACTTGCCTTATTTTTTTTCTATATTTAATATACACTTAAAAAAGATAATGCTTACGCAGATATTTTTTTATAACGCAAGTAGAATATAAAAAGCTTAAAGTTTACTAAAACTAATAATTATTTATAAGTCTTACTAGAACTATACTAACTAGATAACTAAATTAACTCTAACTTTTTTCTTACTTATATTACTTATCTCTACGCTTAGGTTTTGTCTTTATAAGTAGTAGAAGCTACTTTAAAGCTTATAACTTTACATTTACTAGAATTTATTAAATGTATTTTATAAATAAATTACACTACGTTTAAAGAAAAGTATAACTTATTAATAAATAAGTACTAAATTAAAAATAAATTACTTTTATACTTAAACTGCCTTTGCGTACTACTTAACTTTATACTTTATACTTAAATAATCTAAAAGGTATATAACTAGGTTTTCTTTACTTACTTTAGCGCTACTAAAATTTATTAGTTAATTGCCTTAAATTATTACTAAAAAGGTATAGAGGCTACTTATAAAAAGTATATGCAGAACTGTATATTCTATTATAAGGCAAATTTAAGACAGACTTAAATTTTTAAGTTAATTTACTTTTTACTAATTTTTAATTGTTTAATATAACACTTATGTATTAACTTTAAAAAAATTCTACTAAATAAAGCTAGTTACAACTAAATTATAGTTATAATTAGTTATTTATTTAAATAAGCTATCTCTATTTCTTGTTATAAAATAATTAATGTAAAAAGTATAGCTATATTATTTATTTAATAGGTGTACTAATTTAGCTACACACTTAATACTATTATTTTTAATTAAAGACTTTAGTTTATATTTAATTTCTAGTTTAAGTTGTATTAGATCTTAGGCATTAAGGTTAAATTATTAATAGTTTACTATAAAGAGACTAACATTTAAATAAAGATTATAAATAAATATATTAACTAGAGGCTTTAGCTGTTTATATTCTACTACTAAAGTAACTAGAGTAGACTACTGCCTTTAATTAATAGAGCATAAATTTCTTTACTCTATTCTGCTCTAAGTATATTTTTATATTAAATCCTTTATAGATTTAATTTTAGATAGAGCTAGGACTAAAAGTAGCTAGCTAATACTTTTACTTTAACTAATAAAATAAACTATAAGAATGCGTTAGCTATAGCTACTTAAATATACAACACTTAGAAAATAGTATAAACTTTCTTAAAAAAAGCTTAAAATTAAGTATAAACTATAATAAATTATTCCTACTACTTAATTAATTAAAATGTAAAAGATAAAGTTTTTTTAGACATAAAAAACCTTGCAACTAATTACTTAAGCTAAAAGCTATTAGCTAGATAAAAAAAACTTTTTAAAGTTTTTAAAAAAGTTAGCTACTTATATTACTTTAAGTTACTAGAGAAGTTTTAAATTTACAACATTTTTACACTAGAACTATTATATATAAGTTTTTAGAACTTACTTTTTAAATAAGAAGCTTTAAGGCTAGCTTCTACTCTAATTTAAGGCATAGAAAAATAGAAAGTTAATAAAAATTTTATTAGCAAAGTATATTACTTAAAGTTAAAATACTTTATTAGCTAAGTTAGATATGACTAAGACTTAATATAGTACTTAGCCTTAAATCTTATAAAGGCTTTTTATAAACTTAAAGCTTTTTATAAAAAAACCTTATACATTTAAGTTTTTTAAAGTTTTTAGCAAAGTAAATTATAGCCTAAAAAGAAAAAAAAAAATATAACTTTACTATAAGATAAAAATATATAAAAAAATTTTTAATAAGTATTTAGTAAAATAGCTAGTCTACTCTTAAACTACTTTTAACTTTTTCTTTTTTTTACTTTTTACTTTTACTTAAAGATTTAGAGAAGATTGCTCTTACTTCTTATAAAAAGAAGAGGAGCTAGAGAAAAGTCTACTATCTTTTTCTCTTCTCCTGCCTTCTTTTAAAGGCGCTGCTTATTATTCTTTTCTTTTAGTAAAGCAACTAGACTACTACTACTAGTTTTGCCTTAGCAAGTAAAGGCCTCTAAAAAGGCAACTTAGCTATTTAGTAAATAAATAGCGTTTTAAATTTTTAAAAGGACCTAGTAAGTTAAAACTAAAATTAAAGCTATAAATAGCTTTTTCTTTTAGCTTTTTATTACTTAGACCTTTTTAGCTAAAATAAAGGCTGCTACTTATATCTACTCTTTAGTAGAAAGGTAGTCTTCTGCTAAATCCTCTTTGTACTCTATAGTAGTAAGGAGGTTTATAGTAGTAAAAAGTTTAAGAAACTCTTCTTTAATGTACTTTAGCACCTATTTAAGTTAATATTAAGTTTAAAAAGGCAAGATATATTAAACTTATAAAAAAATACTTCTTTTTCGACTATACGTAATAAGCGTATTTCTTAAATATTTTAAAGTTAAACTAATATTTAACTCTAAGAACGCTCTACGTAAAGGCGCGCACTAACTATAGGTAAATAAAGTAATAGGCCTTTAGTAAAGCTTTTAGGGGGCAACGCAGCAGTATAGTATTTATATATATATATATATATATATATATGTATATGTATATATATATATGTATATGTATATATATATATATGTATATGTATATATATATATGTATATGTATATATATATATGTATATAGTATTTTAGAGGAGCAAAAAAATTAAACACAACGTGTTATTATAATATTAAAATAGTAAATGCTTAAGGCTAGTTTAACACTACTCTAAGTTGTAGTTGTAGTAACTGCTTATTAGAAGTCTACAATAACAGTAAAAGACGTTATAAAGTTAATAATAAATAAACAATAAATATATTAAAGAATATATATAGCTATAGGACTAGCTAACTACTAGAAAAAGAAAGTAGTATAACAAACACGTTACAACTCTATTATTTTTATTATTATTTTAAGATTTTACCTGTATTAGACTTACTCTAGTCCTAGCCTAAAGCACAGGTATAAAGATAGCTTAAAACCTATAGTTACTTTATAAATTTTTAATATTCTTTTGTATAAGGCCTATAAATATCTTATTTAAATTAAGGCTTATTTATAGATTATAACACACTCCTATATGCCTTGCTATAATTTTTTCTACTAATACTAATTTATAAGTCTTGCCTGCGCTATTACAACAAGCACGTTATTTATCTTATACTAAAGCTAATATATAGCTTGCTATCTTTAATTTTAATACAAGACGCGTTTAAAACATTAATTAAGCTATAAAGCTATATAATATTTCTTAAAAAACGCTAGCCTAACAATACAACAAGAAATGTATGTAATATAACTAAGTAGCGCATATAAAGCGCATAAATATATTAAAAGAGAAAGCTGTTATAAAGTATATTCTTAATAAGTTTACAAGAGGATTTGCCTTTATAAAGGCTACTATTTAAAAAATAGCTAATAAACTACTATATAAGCGTAGTAGTAAGCCTATTAAAAAAAACTAGGTTAATAAGTTTATTTAAAAGACTTCTAAGCTCTATACGCGCTAGAGCTAGCTATATAATTACTAGCATGCTACTTATAAAGATCTAGCGCTTATTAAATACTAGTTTAGCTTAGTATAAGTAACAAAATAGAAGTAAAGAATTAAAAATAACAATATTTATAACTTTAATAAAACTAGCTTTATAATAAGTAAAATTTTATTATAAATAGTTATTATAAGCTTAAAAAAAAATAAAAAAAAAAGAATTTAGCTAAGTAACTATAAGTAAGTTACAATTATCTAAGGCGTAAGTGCTATAGAGCACTTACTTTCTTTTTTTATTATTTATGTATACAGCGTACTTATTAACGTTTAGTTTAAAAATTTACATTATAATTAAATTCTTAAAGTAAGTTCTAATAGCTAGACTAATAACTAACTTACTTTTACTTAGTTAAAGCATTTTAATAAGTATATAAAGTAGAGCGCTATAAAAGCGTACTAGCTACTTATTATAAACAGCTATAAAAGTTATAGCTTGCTTAAATTCTAAAATCTTTATAAAAAAAAAATCTTCTTTATATGCTTTTACACTTATTATAGTTACTATAGTTTTTTAATATTAGCTATTTTGCGCTATTAAAGCGTAAGTATAGTAACTAAATTCTAGCTTTAGTACGCAACTATATATACTTTGTTAGTAAAAAAACTTTTTTTTAAGTATTTAAACTAGCTTTTAAGTAGTCTTTAAAAGTAAAAAATATTAAGGTAGGCTTTAGAGATACTAAGCTAGTTCTATATAACTTATAAACTATTTTATTAAAGCTTAATATAAGGTTATAGACCTTAGCACTATTACTACTAAAGCAGGGCGTATAGAAAGCGTAGACACTACGTAATACGCGCAAGATTAAGGCGTAAGCTATACTTATTTAATAAAAAATTTAAAACTATTATAAGTTCTTTATAAGCTTATTAAATAAAAAAATTTACTAGCTAAGTAAAGGCGCGTAGCAAACTATATATAATATAGTATTATTATAAAAGAAACAAGCGCGTATATAAAGCATAATTAATAAACTTATAAAGCGTTAGTTAAGAAAACAAAAGTATATATAAATAGAGAAGACCCTAATAGTAGGAGAAGTAAGTAACTTAATTACTAAGAAAGATAGTAGTAGTTGTAATGCTAGCAAAGAACCTACGCGTAAAGTGCGCAGTATAACGCACTACAAACGTTGTAGTAAGAAAGAATACAACTTCTACACTTATAAAGTAGAAATAAAAAATTCTAAAAATAGTAACAAGTCTAAAGAATAGATTAGCTTACTATATTTTTTTAATATATTGTGTTTGTAATACGCAAAGTTAAAGCGCAGGTATTACGCTTAGTGTTTGCTTAGCTACATACTAGGTTAGCTACTAACCTAAGAAATACGTTAGGCTTATAAGTATATAGTAGTAGCATTTTAGTTATAATTTTCTTTTTTATTACTTAATTCTTATATTTTAATTGCCTTTTTTAAAGTAGGGTAGCAGTGTTGTTATTTTAAAAAAATTCTATAATCTTCTACTAATATATTCTTTTTAACTTTATAGTAAAGTCTTTAATTATAAGTATAATATTATTTAGTGTTATTAATTAAATATTTGTTACAAGTAACTAGAAGAATTCTCTCTTTAACGCAGAAGGTAGGTTAAAAGTTAACTATACACACGCTAGAAAGTAATAATCTACGCAAGGCGCAAGGATTACGTAATTAGTATCCTACTAAGATAGGACCTCTAGAAGGCTACTACTTAAAGAGAGTCTAACGCCTTCTCTAACCTCCCTCTTAGATAGAAGGCACAGGAGGACATAGAACAAAAGCAATAAGTATAAGAATATATTAAGTTTTATTATTATACTTATTATAGTTAACTTAAATAGTTTATCTTTTATATAAATTGTTAACTAGTTATTTTATTTTTTATAAAATTAGTATTATTTACTTTTAGTTAAGATTAATAACTTCTTTTTACTTAAAATTACTTTTACAATACTTTATAGACTACTATATATATTAGCCTTGCTTTAGTATAAACTAAGCCTAAATAAGTGTAGACCTATTCTATATAAGACTTTAACTACTAAGAATTTTAGTAAATAATTTAACTAATAAGTTACTAAAATAAAATTTATAATAGCATTTTAAAAAACTACTTAAAATAATATAGCTTAAGGTCTAGAACTTTCTACACTAAGTTAACTAATACTAAAAAATAATAAAATACTTAATATATCTAACTTAAATACTAAAGATAACTTTAGTACCTAGAAGATTAAGAATTTTAAGTAATAGACTTATATCTAGGTATAGTAAGTAGCATTATTAATAGATATAATGAATTAGCTTTTAAGTTAGCTAATAGCTACTTTAAATAAATTACTTATTACAATAAAAAAACTTAAAATAGCACTACTTAAAAAGTATAAAAAGAAAAAAACAAACTATAAACGTTTTTTACTTATAGTAATCTTTACTATAAGTATAATAAAGTTTTTACCAATTAAAAAAATATTTTATAGTACGCATATATATAAAAGATAAAGCTTTAAACTAAATACAACTTTATATAAAAAACTATTTACTTAATATAGAATAGAAAGAAATTAAGGCTAAAACATAGGCCTTATTAATAAGTTAAATTAAGTTTAAATAAAAAAAAGTAGATTTTTAGAAAAGTAAACACTAAGAATTAGGCTATAAAAAAATTACTTACTTAAGGTAAACAATGTTAGTATTAGTATATATAGTAGAATTAAAGTAACTATAAGTATAAATTGATTAAAATAATAAAGCACTTTAAATAGTATTTAAAGTAGGCTTAAAGAAAATGTTAAAAACACTTTAATATACTATAATAAGCCTAACACACTACACCTACTAGTTAAGCTAGCTATATGTATTAATAATAGGCTGTAGAAGTAATATAATTTAAAAAAAAAACCTTTTACTTAGCCTAGCTAATATAAAATAGCAACACGGCAAGTATAATATATATTGTAATGCTATTATAACTAGTAAAGTATAAAAAAAGGCTAAAAATAAAAGTACTTAAAAAAAAGGGCAAAATAGCATTTTTAAAAAAGAACGCTAGAAGTATTATAATAATAAAGCATAATTTTAATATAGTAAAGTTAAATACTTTGCTTAAAACTATAAAGAAGAACTAGTTAAATAAGTAGCTATTAAAAATAGAATAATTAACTAAAAAATATTATATCTAGTTTAAATAAAACTAAATAATAACTTAAGTAACCTAGACTCTAATAGAAAGGTATACTTAATAAATAGCTACAAGATTATACTACAAAAGAAACTAAATAATAAAGTTTTTACTCTAAGTAAACTTAGGCTAATAAATTAAAAAGTTAAAAATAAGTTTATACTAAAATAATTAGCTAATTACTAATATTAAGTGTGTAGAACAACAACGCACTACGCTAATAAATATATAACTTTAGAAAAATTTATAATTACTAGCAAGAACACTAAAAAAGTTAAGTATTAAGTAATACACTAACAACTTTACTTTAATAATATAGTAGCTAAAGTTAAAAACTAAAAAGCTAAAAAAGTAAAAGGTATTAAGAAGGATAAAAAGTTATATTAGTACAATTTTAAGCTTAATTACAAGTTTTATAAAAAGAATAAAGAAAAATATATAGTAGACTAGAACTAGTGCTACTAGTTAAACTTATAAGTAGACAAGTGCTTAGTAAACAAGTATTACTTCTATAAACTTAAAAAAGTAGAAATCTATTACTAACTTTTATAGACGTAATGTAGGGATAGATAAAAATATAATTAGTAGTAACTTAATAAGGCATAATAAGTAAATAACAACTACTATACTACTTTTTTATTAAATATTTATAAAGTAGAAGACTACTTAATTTTTAAAGCTAAGAAGCTAGAGCTAAAAAAAATAAGCCTTAAAGTAAAAATAACATTACTAAAACATTACTTAAAGCTTTTATTTAATAATATTACTTATTATACTATAGCACTAAGTATAATGCAGGCTACTTTCTTAGAAAAAAAAAGTAAGTAGGCAAAAAACTAAAATACTACTAAGAATAAAGTTATAGTAGTAAAAGCATATTTAAGACAACTTTAAAAAAAGTATAAGATACTAATAGTTAAGTAAAATAGTAGCTTATAACTATATTTATATATAGTTAGAATATATAGTTGCTTGTAAATAGTAGAGCTGCATAAATAATGATTTTCTTATAAGTAGTAAAAAAATATAATATACTGTACTAAGTTAAAAGAGAACTAATTCTAATAGTACTAGCTAACAAGAAACTTATAAGATATAGAAACAGCATAATATAGTTAAAGTTTAGATTAATAAAGCTATAAATAGCAGGCATAAAGTAGTAAATAAATATTAGTATTATAAATCTAAAAGAACTAAATATATTAATTAGTTATAACTATCTAGATGCCTATAACCCTACTATTAACTAGTAAATAAAAGTAATACTTAAAAAAAAACTTATATAAAAGACTGCTAGAGTGCATAAAAAGATACGCTAAATAAATTAAAGCTTAACTTAAAATAAAAGGTTTAGTACAATTTTGCTATGTAAAATTAAAAGAATTTATATAAAGAACTTTTAGAAAACAAGAGTTATTTAAATAAAATAAGTTGTAACTACAGAAAAACTCTTTTCCTAGTAAATATATTATAAAAGTATTATACTAATAAGTTTAAGAAACTCTTTAAAGAGAACAAGGCTATAAAGCTAGTAAACTATTAAGATTAAAATTACAAAATTATTCTAAATAATAAAGCTAAGCTAAGCCTAGAACTAATACACATAATATTGCCTAAGCATAATGCTAAGGTAAAGGATAACATCTAGAAAGATTTAAAAAAGAAATTTATTTAACTATAATTAGGCCTAATAGCTTTACTTATCTTGTTTATAAAAAAGCCTAATAAAAAGTAGTAACTACGTATTAACTTTAGAAGGTTAAATAGTATAACGCAGAAGAACTAATATCCTTTACTACTAATAATAAAGCTTATAAATTAACTCCAAAGAGCTAAGTAGTTTATAAAACTTAATGTTTAGAAAAGAATTTACTAAATTAAAATTAAAAAAACTAATAAATAAATAATATAGTTTTAAATAAAATAAAAACTCTTTAAATACAAAGTTATACTATATAAAAAAATAAACGCACTAGTAACTTTTTAATTAGTTATTAACAACGCACTTTATAAATACCTTAGAATCTTTGTTATAATGTACTTAGATAATATACTAGTATACTCTAGTAGAATGCTTAAAGAATGTATTAAGTATGTTAAAAAAGTCCTTAAAAAGCTTAAAAATTATAAGCTATACCTGTAGCTAGAAAAGCGCGAACTCTATATTAAAAAGATAAAATTCCTAGGCTTTATAATATTTATAAAGAGAGTATATATAAATTTAAAAAAGAATGCAGCTCTACAAGAATAGCTAAGATATAAAGTAGTTAAAAGTATATAATTTTTCTTAGAATTTATTAACTACTTTTAAAAGCTTATTAAAAATTACTTAAAAACTACTATACTCCTTTTAAAAATATTAAAAAAAAATAAGAATTTACTTAAAATAAGAAATAATAAAAAGCGTTTAATAAAATAAAATTAATATTTTTTAAGGCACTTATACTAGAAATGTATAACTTAAAAGAAAAACGCAAGTTAAAACTAATATGTTAAACTATATACTTAAAGCTATATTATTATAGCAGTATAAAAACAAGAAATAAAAACTAGTATTTAACTATTTAAATAAGTTTTCTAGAGCAGAACTTAACTATAACATCTATAATACAAAGCTACTAGAAGTAGTTAATACTTTTAAATAGTAGAAAATTTATTTGTTAGAACTAGTATACTAAATTAAAGTTTTTACTAATTACTAGAACTTAGCAGAGTTTATAATAATAAAGAAACTTAACTAACTATAAGTCTAATAAGCTAAACTACTAGCTTAGTTTAACTTTAAAATAATACACTATACTAGATTACATAATAAAGTAGTAAATACTTTAAGTAAGAGATTTAACTTACGTAAAGAAAGTTATAAGAAACTTTATAATACTATATTAAGAAACATACTAAATAGTAGTCGATATTATAACTAGCTAGAACTAGCTAAGGTAGCTAAGCAGGTAGAAATACTACAATTGTAGTTGTAGCAAAGAATAGCTAACTAGCAGTTTAAGCTTAAAAAAATAGCTCTAATAAACTACTATAAAAAAAATAAGAGTACTAAAATATAGTTTAAGAATACTAAATATATATACTTTTATATATAAATTTAAGTTCTATTAAAGAACTATATAAGTCCTTAAAGTACAAACACATAGTAATTAAAGAAATAGTTAAGCAAATAGCTAGAGTGTTTATAATACTACGCTTATAAGCAAAAGTATAAAATATATTAAGTAACTATTTAGCGTATTACTACAATAAGCTTAAAAGATATAAGCCTTATAGCTTATTACAACTTTTACAGCTACTAATAAAACTATAAAGTAGTATAACAATAAACTTTATAGTAAAGCTTTTAAAATTATTAAAACTAAAATTAGCTTAACTTTATCATACTATTTTTAGCAATTATTAATTAATTAACTAAGGCAGCAAAGTTTATACTTATAAAAGAAACTACTATAGTACAAAGCTAGGTAACTAAAGTTATAAAAGCACTATTATTAAAGTAAAAAATACTTAAGAAGTTTATTACTAATTATAACAAACTATTTACGTCTAAGTATTAAAATATATTTCTAGCAAAATTAGGTGTAAAAAAAAAAGCTATTAACTAGCTTTTACCTTACAATAGATAACTAGATAGAACAAACAAACTAAACACTAAAATAGTATTTAAAAATATATGCTAATAAGCTATAAAATAACTAAGTTAAACTTTTACTAATAGCATAATTAGCTTCTAATAGTATAAGGTTAGTAACTATAAAGCACTTGCTATACTACGCAAACTATAAATATAAGCTAGCTACTTATTAGAATTTAAAGGACATTAAGAGTATTATAGTAAGTATAAATAATAAAGCCTGCTTAATACAAGAGATATTTAAAGAATTAAGCAAGAACATAGCTTATAAAAACTTTATAATAGCTAAAGTAGCTAATAAGTAAAGAATTAAGAGACTAACTTCTAAAAAAGAATAAAGTTTTTTTATTAAAATAAACCTTAAAAACTAAGCAACTAAGCAAAAAACTAGATAATCTTTAAGTAAAACTATTTAGAACTTTAAAGAAAATAAGTAATATAAACAACAAATTCTAATTACTACTAAGTATATATATTTACTTTGTTTTTTACAAAAACTTTTAGAAAAAGCACCTTTAAATACTAAGCTAGCTACTAATATAAAGCTTAAAAATAACAAGTATAAAGTTAAAAAAATTAAAAACTTATAAATAATTAGTTATTAGTAGAAATACTTAGTTAAGTAGTAAGAGTAGCTAAAAAGCTAAAACACTTAAAAGCTAAAAGAAAATTTAATAAACTATAAATTATAAGTACTTAAGTACTATTAAAGACACTTAAAGAAGAAAGGACTAGGTCTTTAAAAAAAGAAAATAATAAAAAAAATTAAAAAAAAGCGTTAGCCTATACCTAGCTTAAGTTAGTAAGTAATTTAAATAGTAATAGTTTAGTTATTAGAGAATTTATACTATAAGTAAAGTTTCTTTTAGCTTACTTTTTTATATAATTTTAAAGACTTAAAATTGCGTAATTATAATTAGTATAAGAGCGCTCTAGAGCTTTAGTCTTTGCAACTTTTAAGCAAAGCTAATTAACCTCTACTTTAGTATAAAAAAGCGCTAGCTACTTCTTGCATTTCTTAGCCTCTACCTTCTTTTACTTTTTTTAAAAAAACAAAAAAACTGCACTCTACTTTTATAAAAATATAACTAGCGTAATAGCTAGTTATAGTATTTATAATATAGTAAAGGTTTTTTTCTTACAGTGCTTACAGGAAAACGTTATTTTTTTTCTTTACTAATAAATTTAATTAGCTTAAGCTTAACGCTGTTAGGTTAAGTTAGCTAAATAAAGATAATAAGATAATAGAACTTTAGGCATATTTAAAAAGGCGTAGAGAAAAAAAAGTATATAATATAATAGCTGTACTAAGACTTTATATATAGCTAGTAACTTAACACGCAGCATATAAAAACAATAATTTAAAGTATTAAAATAATATACTTAAAAAGAGTAATAATGTTATAAGTAACAAGAAGAATACTCTTTTTAACGCAGAAAGTAAGTTAAAAGTTAACTATATATATGCTAAAAGGTAATAATCTGCGCAGGGCGTAGGGATTACATAATTAGCATCTTGCTAAGATAGAACTTCTAGAAGGCTACTACTTAAAGAGAGGCTAACGCCTTCTTTAACCTTCTTCTTAGACAGGAGGCATAGAAGGATATAGAACAAAGGCAATAAGTATAAAAATATATTAAATTTTATTATTATACTTATTATAGTTAACTTAAATAGTTTATCTCTTACACAAATTGTTAACTAGTTATTTTATTTTTTATAAAATTAGTATTATTTACCTTTAGTTAACATTAATAACTACTTTTTACTTAAAATTACTCCTACAATACCTTACAAACTACTGTATATATTAGCCTCGCCTTAGTATAGATTAAGCCTAGATAAGTGTAGACTTACCTCGTGTAACAATATTGTAATTACATAGCTTACTTAAGTAGTCTTTTTTAGTAATTAGTGCCTATTTCTTAAGTAGTTAACTAGTTAGGAAGTTAAATAGATTCTATTAAACTTTATAAAAAAGTTAAAATAAATTTATTTTTAGTTACTATAAAATTACTTCTAAAGCATAAGCTAGTACGTAGATATTATATTTTAACAGCTTCTTGCTAGTAATCTTAACATTCTGTGCTAAGCAGACTAGAGCTTTAATAGCTTATTATTCTAAGTATTCTAATTATTAATAATATAGATTCTTATTACTAGTAAACACTTAAAGTTTCCTTAATTATACTATAGTGTTTACTAGTAGTAGTTAGGTAATGTAATAAAAGAGTTGCTTAAATTTAATAAACAAAAAATTAAAGTTAAACTATAGGTTAATTAAAACAGCGTTTTTTTTTAATTATTTTAAATTATATAGTGTAACAATATTTTAAATACTAAATACCTACCTGCTAAAGCTGTGCTTTAGAAATAATATTAACGTATAAGCTTAGTACAAACTTAACGTTAGTAAGTAAAAGAATAGATATTTTAAGGCTAGCCTTGCTATAGAAGGCGTTTTTAAGCAGCCTGTTTCTTATTCTAGTAACTAGAATAAATTAAGTGCCTACTTTAACAGTTTTATCCTTAATATCTTTACAATAAGTGCTTAGTAATAAGTAATCTATACTATTAACTAATTAGACTACTAATCTACTATCTTAAATTATACAAAGAGATAAGGCATAAAAAGTAAAAGCTACACTAAACACGTTTAGACTAATTTCTTTAATAAAGTTTCTTAAGTTAATTAGTGCTAAAACTAATAAGCTAAGGTATGCTCTGCTTAGTTTATTAGTAGCTAATCTACTAGTGCTAGCATTTTAGCTATTCTTCTTAATTTAGGTGCACAGCGCTACCTATCTATTGCTTATTTATTATTTAATAGTGTTCTTTTAATTATTATTTAATAGTTTTATTGTTATCTTATTTAGAGAGCATAATCTAATAACTACTATTTAAAATTAAAAGTAGTTGCGTAGTATATAAAAGTACTTACTATCTAATCTTTTACTAAGCTTATAAGAATAAAGATGTAATTATTTACTACTCTTATTTAACTTTAAGTTATCTAATAATTGTTAAGCTATTTCTAGTCTTAATCTAGTTTAAAATACTACGTATTCTTTTTCTTTTAAAGAAGTAATTAATAAATTCTATAACAAAATACTAAAAATCTTTTCTAGATTATTAAAATTTAATTAAGCTCTACTAAGCACTATTACTTATACTAACTTATTTTACTTTTTACATAACTAATCTAGTGTAATGTTAGTGCTTAAGGCGTCTAAAAATTAGTAACTACTAATAGTTTAATAACTTTAAAAAGCAAGTAAATTATTGCTTGTTAATATAAAAGCTACTACTTAGTAAACTAATGCTTAAAGCCTATTTGCTTTTAGCAAGCCTTGTCTAGGTAAAATCTATATTACGCCCTAATCAAATACTAAGTATTCTAATCTATAGGCACAAGATTTTTCTCTAAGACTCTTACTAAAGCTTAAAGACTAGTAAAGTTTAAAGTAATTATACTTATTAAAGCGTTTAACAACAAGTCTAAATTTATAGTCTTGCTAATTTAGTCCTTAAAATTAGTAATTTTAGTAACTTTCTTTGTTTATTAAGCAGTGTGTACGTTGTACTTATTAACTAGTTTATTATAATTATTTTTTAAAAGCTTAGTATTTAGATCGTAAGCCTTATATTAATATTAAGCAATTTTATAATTATCTTGTTCTTAGGCGCTTACGATAGGTAGTAGAGCAATAGGCTCTTTAATATCCTTAAACAACTTAAAATACTAAGGCTCCTAGTAATCTATTAAGCGCACGTCTAGGAGATTAGAATTAACTTAATTCTAAATACTTTTCTCTTAGTATTGCAGTCTTAATAAAGCAAACTAAATTAGCTAGTCTAATTAAGCCTTAAAAATTACTTTTAAGGCAATAAGTAGTGTAGTAAAAAAGTCTATCTTAGTAAGGTGCTTTATAGGATTACAATATAAGTTATTATTAAAGTAAGCACAGGATTAGTTAGTTAGTAGCTACTTTAACAATAACAGTAGCCTATAAGTTATAGAATAAATTAGTAGAAAGTTAATTATATAATTAATAGAAGAAAAGTACAGCAGCTGTAGTAATCTGCTAGCTATACTGTAGGTAAGAAGATAAGAGTAAGGTAATAATTAAATAATTAACCTTCTAGCTTGCTAATTGCGCAGTATAAATAAAAACTATAATTAAGCGTCTAAGCTTATAACTGTAAGAGTTAAAAAAAAGCAATTGCTTAATTACTTAAGAAGAAAGTAAGTGTATTAATTAACTAAGTGCTATAATAAAGTGTCTAATAACTACTAAAGAGACATAAGATAATCTAGCCCGTTTATATAGACGCTAGCGGGGCCGTCACAGGAGCAGCTTACTAGGATTACCTAATTAACAGGGTGATCAACGTGTTAATACTCTAACAGAACTTAAATAGTATACGTTTAAAATTGCGTATACACCTAAGTAAAAAAATAGTAGAGTAAATACTCTTAGCTGCTAATAAAATATTAGTAGAACTAAGTTAAATACTAATTCTACATTACTTAAGTTTAACAAGAATAAACTTCTAAAACTAGTAAAGATGTTAAACTAAATTTTAAGAATTACTAATAAAATACTATAGGAATTGTAAAATGTAATTCTTTAATAATATTACAACAACTTTACATGTAGTTACCTTAGTATTACTAAAATAATTAAACTTATTAAGTAAAACTACAAGTTTCTAAACATAAACAATAAAATTATTTTCTTTATTATTAAGTGCGTAGACTGTTAGAAAAATAAATACAGTACCTACGCTCCTTAAAAAAAATACAAGCAATAGAGCTACTTAATATACTATAGTTAAATATCTTTATAGACTTTGTTATAAGCCTACTAGTCTTAAAAGACCTTGTTACTAAAGTATTTTACAACGCAGTTTTTATAGTAGTTAATTAACTTACAAAATAGGCTAAGTACATTACCTCTAAAAAAGATTTTACAGCAGTATAGCTTACATATATTATTAACAACTAAATTATTAAATATAATAGCATATTAAAGTTAATTATTAGTAATAAAGCTAAGCTCTTTACTTTAAACTTTTAGATAATATTGCTAGCTGCAATTAGAATAAAACAAAAGCTATCTACAGCTTACTATCTATAAACAAATAGATAAATTAAGTAAATAAACTATAAAATAAAAGCCTATCTTAGGATATATATTAACTAGCAATAGAATAATTAGGTATTATTACTACCTATAGCATAAATAGCATACAATAACAAGCTTTTAAAGTCTATAGAATAGACTTTATTTTATATAAACTATAGGAGACACCTAAATCTCTTTACACGTATGCTTCTAAGTTAGAAAATACAAGTAGCTATTACAATAGTAGATAAGCTAAAAATAGTACACAAGTTACTTTAAACAACACTTAAAAAAGCTTAACACTAAAGCATTTTATATATTACTAAGAAACAAAAACAGCACTTTAGCTTAAAAAAAATATTTAACGCGTTTTATAAGCGAGTCGCCACCCTAAGTAAGTTGCTAACGCTAAATCCCTGCAAAATTTTTAAATATTAGAAGTCTTTATCTTAATAATAACTAGGTATAATTCTCTAAAAATCTTATAAAATCGCTACACTTATATAAAATAGAAGTTGTAAGGGTTTTAAGAAATTCTATTAAGTAGTTATAGAGATAGACTACTTGTACCCTTGTAAAACTACAAAACTAAGTATATTCCTCTGCATATTAAAGCTAGAAAATTAAAATTTAAATGGCTTATTTTTTTAGTAGATGCAGCGATTGTTAGAAATTATTAAAGAATTCTATCTACTTGTTGTTAAGATATAGACCTCTAATATTTAGAAATTTTGCAGGGATTTAGCGTTAGCAACTTGCTTAGGGTAGTAACTTGCTTATAAAACACGTTATATAAATAATAAAAAAGAGTTTATTTGCTTGTAAAAGAATCTCCGCACTAAACAACTTAATAAAGGACTTAACAGCGTTAAAGTTAGACTATTTTTAATTCTTAACTAAAAGGGACTTATTACGTATGCTGTAAGGGGTAGCTTTAAGCAATAGTACTTGCTTTACACTACAGAAGATAGTAAAAGATAGCTCTAGAATAATAACGTGTGTATATTTTAAGCAATAATACCTGCCTATCCTTACAGGTGAGTAGCTCTTTATAAGCATAATTACAGGTAGGCAAGCTAATAATAAGCAAGTTTAGCAGATCCTGCTAGCACGCAACTATCTGTGACAGAGCCTCCCCCTCTAGCCTAGCATCCTAATAGCCTTAACTTAAAACTTCTAAAATTATATATAAGAATAGCTTAGCAAAAAGCATATTCTACGTGTAAGTTATATACGCTTAAAATGCGTGTTACTTATAAGTTAAATGCGTAGTAAGCTTTATAGTTTAAGTTCTATAGTATTGTTAAAATAACTTTTAGATTTTGTTTATTTATTTCTTAAAAATTTTTAAAAGTAAAAGTAAAAGTATATAATTATTATAAGTAGTTTATGTAACGTAAGCAGCAACTAAGCTAGTTAAGTAACTAAGTTAGACACTTTGCTAAGACTACACTACTTTCTACTACTTATTATAATGTCTTAATAACCTAATCTTAAATTACTTTTTTGTAAAAACAGAGTTATCTTTACTATTTAAGCTATAAAATCTAATATATCTTTAAGCTAGTAATATGCTGCTATAGTTTATAATATTTCTTAAAGCACTTTTAGTAACTAACGCGCTAAAACTACTTTATAACGTAATTTTTATTCTAACACGTTAAAGCTAAAGAGGGATAAAGAGCATATAATTATATAGTATATAAAAAAGCTTAACGCGTAAGGCTTTGCCTCTACCCTTAGCTATATATAAGAAATAGCTAACTAGCTTTTAGCTACCTGTAGTAAATACTAAGTTAGAAAAAAATAGGCTAGAAACTTAGTTAAGTAAAAGCTAGAAATTAAGTCTTAACTAACTAAATAGCGCAATTGTTAGAGAGTTCTATATAGTAATCTAGCTACTATTAGCTTCTAGTTTAACTTTATACATAATGTTAAAGCTAAGTATAGCATTTTAAATAAAAATACTTATAACTTTAATAAAACTAGCTTTTAAATAAGTATTAAAAAGTTAGTTAAAGTAGTAATAGCGTTTAAGAGACGTCTAAAACTACTTAGAGTCTAGCTTAGTAATAAGAAGTAAGTAACTTTAATTACTACTATTAATGCAAAAGGCTAGGTTGTTCTACTTTTTTTATTTTTAAAGTAAAGCATTATAACTAAGTATAGTACTATAACTTTAAGAACTAAAAGATAAGTATTAGTAATAATAGCTAAATAATAAATAAGCTTAGTTTTACCTAGTTGTAGCACTTTATTTAGCATATATAGGCAAGAATTGTAAGTAGCTACTAGCTATTAATTCTTAATAGCTATAAAAGCTATAAGTTACTTACTTTTTAAGATCTCTATAAAAAAAAGCAAAAGTATTACTTTTTATATGCTTTTATACTTATTATATATTTTATAGCTACTTAACATAAGTTGTTTTGCTCTCTTAAAGCAGGCGTAAAAGAAGAAAATTAATGTTTTAGCAAATAGCTATATTAACTATATTAATAAAAAAGCCTTTTTAGCTGCCTTTGTATAAGTGTTTAAAAAGGCATTTTTAAAAAGAAATATTATATTAAGCTTTTAAGCAACTAGTTTAGTTCTAAATAACTTAGAAGTAGAGCTATTAAAGTTTAAAGTAAAGCCTTTTATACTATTACTACTTTTAATAAAGCTTACTACTTAGTAACTAAAAACACTAAGCAGCGCCTAAAAAATAGAGGCTTAAACTACGCTAATTATTAAAAGGATACGTAACTACAAGAGCTTATTACTTAATATTATTATTAAAATAGTGCTATAGTTTAAGAAAGAGTTAATAATTAAGGTATATTTACACACGTTACTTAAAGCTAGAATAGCTAGTCTTAAGTAAGCAAATTAAGCTACAAGTAAGTAAAGATAGCATAAAAAGAAGTAGATTTAAAAAAGTAAAACTTTATTATAAGTAAAGTAGAAGAAATAATTACTTAAAGAGATGCTAAGACCTAGCTTAAAGTAAAAGAGCGTAAGTAAAAAGTCTAAGTAGGTACTTATAGAAAGGGTACTTAACGCTGCAAGAGGTGTAGCAAGACAGGGCACAATAAGCGCATATATAAAAAAAATGTAGTAGACATAAAAAATTAATTTAAGCTACTACGCACTTTAAAAGCTTGTTGTAGTATTAAGTTATTAATGTATAAAGGTATAGAGCTATATAAAGTATCTAAATTAGTTGCCTAACTAGCTTAGTTGCCGCTCACGCTAAGGTAATATTTACTATAGTAATAAAAAAAATTTTAGTATATTTCTTATAGTTCTTGTTTTGCTTAATATACTTAATATGCAATATTAGTATACTTTTTACACACTTTAATACTAAGCTCTAATTTTTATTATAGTTTACTATTTAAATCTTAAGTATATTAAAAAGTTCTACTTATAAAATACTTAGTTATATAACTTTAGCGTGCTTAAAAAAGCTATTAATTATATTACTTTATATATAACCTGCCTGCGTTGCGCATAAAACATTACTAAGCAAAAAAAATTTATAAAAAAACTAAGTATTATTATTATAACTATTATACTAAAGGCAACTATAGTAGTTATACTAAAGTAAGTTTTTTATCTTATTAACTACGCTTTATCTAATTTAAATAAGTTTTTAAGGCGCTTAATAAGCGTTTAAATTATTTATATTAACTTTACTTTTATTTTAATACTATAGTTGCTAATACTAATACTCTAAAAACTAACTTTACTATTATTACTGCTAGCGTTAAGCTTACGCGCTGCTAGCGCTAATTTAACTTTAAGCTATTTAACTACTACTATATTACTATATACACTAGTACTTTTTTAAAAGTTCTTACTTAGGTGCTAATATTTTTGCTTTATTTTTTAAGCTTAATTTTAGTAGAGTAGTACTGTATAGTAGCTACTTTTAAGTTAATTGCTAGTTATATAGCTAAGATTGCTAGTCCTGCTAGTAATAATAATAATAATAAGAGCTTAAGTAATAATAATAAGCTATTACTTAGGCATAGTCTAGGCGTAGGTAGCGCTTGTAATAGTAGTACTAGAAGTAGTAGTAATAATAAAATAAGTAGTAGTAGTAAAGAAATTTATAATAATAAGTAAAAGTAGTTAACTTTTATACTTATAATTTTTTTTTTTTTAGATACCTAATTTTTTGCGCCCTAAGAGCACAGCAAATATTTAGTATACTTTTTTAGTATACTTAAAATATAATAATTATTATTTATACTTATATTTTTTAATTAGTTTTTCTATAATTTTAAACTATAATACTAGAGTTAAAGTATTTTATAATTTATTATAACTTTTTTATTATAACTAATATTCTAACTAGCTATTCTTAATTTGTTTTCTTGATATTTTTTAATATTTTAAATTTTTTTACTTTTAAAGCTAATTTCTAGTACTTAAGTATTATTTTCTTAACTACTACGCAGTTCCTATTGCTCTAGTAAAGAAATGTAGAAAATTTTATAAATATAATAGTAAGATAGTAGTTATAGTTAGTAAGCTTATGTTCTAACTACTTTTTATACTTAAAATAGTCTTAAAAACTTACTAGAAAGCTTCTTGCTAAGTTAGTAGGCTTAGCTAATATTTTTTATGCTAAGGCGAACTAAGTTTTCTTAGTAAAAGATCTTTAATTTATATTTTTTATTTTAGTATTAGTATTAGTATTTTTATACTATTAAGAAGTATTCTTTTGCTGTTGCATGTATGCTATACATACGCTACACTTTATTTACAGCGTCTAGTACTTCTCTTTCTAGCCTACTATCCTTAAAAGGCAATATAAGTAATAAATACTTACTATATACTATATAAAAAAGTATTATCTTTATTAATTTATAAATAAAGTTGTTGTATGCAAATTATATAGTCAGTAGAAGTAATACTTAATTATTTTATTTCTTTAAAGTAAATATTTTTAAGTATTACTTTATTTTTTGTTTTAGCGTTTAGTATACTTATTTATTTATAAGTAAAAAGCTATACTTAGCTTACGCTTTACTTATAATTATTAGCATATTTCTATTTAAAATACTAAAGTAAAAATTAAACTATAATTAAATATAATGCCTTTCTAAATTCTATACTTTAAAATAATATACTTAAAGTAAGATTCTACAAACTATTTTATATTTTATATTTTTAATATAAGTATATAGATTGCTATTATTAAAAAGTAATTAATAATTATAAGGATTATATTAAATATATTAAATATATAGCTTAAACTATTTTTTGCTAGTAGCAGCCTTATAGTAAAATTAAAGCTTACTTTTTTAAAAAATCTTATTACAAATAAGTAATAGTAATAACTAACTATATTTACTGTGTTTTAAAGCTTTACTTTTTTAGTATACTATAAAGATCTTTATATAATTTTAAATATTATAGCTTAGCTTTAGCTAGTAATATAGCTTACTAATAAGCTTATAAGTCTTATGTACGCTAAAATAACTTACTATACACGTATTATAATTCTATAATAGAATTTTTTACCTAATAGCTTATTCTAGTAAAACATAAATTCTACTTTTATATATTAAGACTTTTTTATTATTAATATGCTATACTTACGTACTACTACTATTTTAAGTATATACTACTTATATAAAGTCTACAACCTACTAAAAGGCAAAGGCGTTTTTCTATTATAACTAGCGTAGTTTATTTATTAAAGCTTCTAACTTTACTATTACAAATTTACTACTAACTAATACTTTAGCTAAAAAGTATAGTACGCATAGTATGCACTTTATAGTACTAGTAGTTTAAATATCTTTTATTTTATAAATATTAGCTATATGCGTTTTATATACGCCTTTTTAGCTATACTAAGTTATAAAAATTTTTATTTTACTATACTTTACTTTTGCTAAAAGTTTGTCCTGTAGTATAAGTAATAATTAAGTTAATAATAAGTTTTTTTATTTATAATTTACTCTTTTTAATAGTTTATTTGCAAAGTTTATACACTTTAAGTAGTATTTAACTTTAAAATTTAAAGCCTTTCAATATAAAGCCTAGCGTGCTTAACGCTAGTTTAGCTTTTATATAGCGCGTAAAGCACGTAGGTTGTTATAATTTATTAATACTTAAATAGTGTGTTAAGTGCTTTCTAAGTAGTATTTTTATTTTTTAAAACTTTATATAATAGCTAAAAGTTTAAAGTTATATACTTTATAGTTTAGCTTAGCGTTTTAAAGTTTTTATAAGTATAACGTAATAAGATACTACTTTTTATTTTTAAAAAGTTAAAATAATATACTTAAAATAGCAAAAGTAAAAGCATTTATCTTAATATAAATTATACGTATATTTTTAAAGTAGCGTAAAATATATATATATATAAAGTATTACTTTAGCTTTATAAAAGCAGCATATATATTTTTATTTTAGTAGAATACCTATTTCCCTTTTAAGATATTTATAAGAAGTGCTATTTTTATAGTATAGTTTTTAATAAAACACTAATAAAAATTTATAAATTCTAAAAAAAACTACAGCTTCTTAATACTAGTAGGTATAAGCTATTATTTAATAGTAGTAACACGCGCTAGATCTACGCAAATACTACTTTTTATAATAATAAATTTTAAAAAAAAAACTTTATTTAAAGCAAATATACACTTTTTAAAATTTATATATAACTTTACTCTTTATAAAAAGTTAAGTACAGCGTATACAGCACGCTAGTATAGCGTAATATTATTATTATAAGTATAAATAAAGATATTATTTAAATAAACTACGTAAATATAATTTAGGTGCTTTTTTAAAGCTTTATTAATATAGGCTTAAAAACTTGCTAGGGCGTTTATAAGTCTAAAAGGTATAATATAATATTTAAAATGTCTATATTATATCCTAAAAGTAGTATTCTACTTATCTTCTGCCTTAATCCTTAGACAATAGTAGGCGTTTTTAAATTTTAGTATAATGTAGTAGTATATACTTAACAAGTAGTCTAGTATCTCTTTAATTAAAGAAAGTAGGCAATAATCTTTTATTATAATAGTGTTAAGACCTTAATAATCTACACAAAAGTAAAGAGTTTTATTTTTCTTAAGTATAAATAATATTAAAGCGCCTATAAGGCTAGTACTATAGTAAATTTTTATTTTTTTAGTGCTTTCTTAATATATTTATAAAGCACTTAAAGCTTATAAAAAGAAAAAGTAAAAAAAAGCTTATAAAGAAGTTTTTTTCTTTATTAAATAAAAATTCTATAATTTAAGCTTTTTAGTTATAAAAAAGTTTTAGCAGCTTTATTATTAAAGATATTAGCGTAGTTTTATAATATATTAAGTATACGCTGCACTTACGCTATAAATACGTTTAGCACGTATACTTTAAGCTAAATGTTTACACTATTACTTTTAAGTACTTTTAAAAAGTAAGCTTTTAACTTTATAAGTCTTGCATTTTTTAAAAATACTTTAGTAGCTACTAAGTTAATGTTTGCTTTTACATATTTCTAATACTATATTTACTTTTTATAGTTAATATAAATACCTTCTTAACTTAAGAAAGAATTACTAAGTAATAGTAGTACACTTTTTTTATCTACTTTATACGTAGTAACTTTTGTAATACGCTTTATATTATTATTATTTATTAAGCGTAGCTAGAGCTTATATACTATATATATATTTTACCTTTAAAGTTTAATTTAACTAAAATAGGAAAGTTCTATATTTTAAATAAGTTTTAAATTTATTTTTATAGCTATTTTTTAACTAATAAAGCTAATATCTACTTATAAGTTTAAAATAACTTTAAGTTTCTTTTTTACTATAGTTACTAAACGTGTGTAGTACATATGCTGTATCTTTAGTAGAATATTTATTAGCACATGCTTTACTAACTTTAAGTTTATAGTAAGGCTTAACTTTTTTTTATTTAGTTTATATTAACTAAGACTTTATTAAAGTTACTACTTTAGTACTTATTAGCGTAGTATTTTTTTTCTAGCACTTAAAGTATATAATATTATTACTATTTTTACGCTTCTTAGGTACGTTTAGTATAGTAGCTAAAAAAAAGTATTTTTTTGTATTAAAGTGCTCTAGTAGAGCAAATAATATATAATAAGTACTTTACGTAAATTCTATTTAAGTGTAAATTTAAGCGTAATAAAGTCTTCTCTAGTTATAAAAATTTAATAGTAGTTAGTAATTATATACTATAGTTTAAGCTTTAGTCTTATAAATAAGTGCTAGACTTTTTATGCTTTAGTATATATTAAAAGTTAATTTTTAAAAATATTAAAATAAGTTATAAATAATTAAACTGTTTAGTCTTTCTACTATATTATATATATATACATAGTTGCTACTTTAAAGCTATAGTTAATAAAGTTTAAAAGTAAGTTAAATATATATTACTTAAAGTAGTTTTAAGTTAGCACTTTTTTTTTTACTTTAAAAAAATACTTATAGTAAGTATACTAAAGCTTTTAGACGTCTACTTTAAGATACTATATTACTTAAATTACTTTATTATTATTATTTTTTAATTTTTATAGTAGTAGCTAAAATACTACTTTATAGAAATAAGTAAACTTATAATATTTTTTAAAAGTTTTACTTTAGTATTAAGCTACATTTTTAGGTTTTAACGCGTGTTGCATATACGTAGTAAGTGTTACTTTTAGTATATTTTATGCGTAGGATAATCTAGTTAGTAGTGTTAGTATATTTAGAATTTCTTTTTACTTAACTTCTTCTAGCTATACTACTTTTTTTTTAACTTCTATAATTATTGTAAAAATTAAAGTTTATTACATTACTTTTTTATAGCATTAATACGCTTCTTAAGCGTTGTAGGTACATTCTAAGTATACTTTTTAAGCTCTTTAAGCGTTATAGGCCTTAATAAAGTTTAAAAGAGATTAAAGAGTTTAAATGCAGCAAAGCTTTAGCTTTTTTAATTACTTTAAGTGTTAAATTGCGTTAAAAGAGCTATTTCTAGACTATTAGCCTGTAAGAAGAGGTATTATTCTATAAGAGGTGGCTTTAGGCAATAGTACTTGCTTTACACTACAGAAGATAGTAAGAGATAGCTCTAGAATAATAACGTGTGTATATTTTAAGCAGGGTGAGGAGCCCCTTATAAGCACAATTGCAGGTAGGCAAGCTAACGATAAGCGAGTTTGGCGGATCCCGCCAGCACGCAACTATCCGTGACATATGCACTTAACCTCCTAGCTAATGTAAAAATCTACCTACAATTCTACATTAATATATTAGAACTAGCAGACCTAGAGACGCTACTTTAGAAAACCTTCTACTACAAAACAAAAAAGAAACACAAATTCAAAGTTAAGAAAATCTTTATGCACTAGACGCAGAATAATAGTAAAGACTATTTACTTAAATAGTTAAGCTACTAAAATAGCAACAACACATAAGAATTAGATATAAACTTAATAAACCGCTAACAAATATTACAAAAATACTACAGCAAGGCTAGGAATTAAACTAAGAACGTTAAGTACATACACTAGCAAAAAATGTAATCTACTTTATTATTACAACTATACTACTATGTTATAATATAAAATAGTAGAAATAAAGCAAGACAACATACCTTATAAACTACTACTAGCCTTAAGCATACTACTACTAACACCTAGCAAAGCAACTGCATTGTCTATATTACTTAGAAAAGACTATATTATTAGCAAATACGTAATACTAATAGCTACTATAAGATAATTTAAGAACTTTGCATTTACGTTCTTACTCTCTGCTTCTAGCTCTAACGTAAGGGAAAGCGCTTTTCTCTATACACGCTTATTAGCCTACGGTAGTATTTTTCTATTACGCAACAAACGCATAATTACTTTAAATAATAACTTTTTATCTATATATACTTTTACTTATTATTCCTTATAAGTTTTATCTAAAGAGGCCTAGAATATATTTACACATGCCTAGCCTAAACGCGTACATTCTATAGATCTTAAAAAGGAATTTAGCATAATATAATAAGGCTAGTAATAAACAAAATACTTATTGTAAGCAAAGTTAAAAACAAAATTAGTATTAAGAATTTTTTAGGCAAGATAGATTTAGTGTTTATAACAACTAGATGATATAGCAAATTCTTAAGCTTATAACAACGCGCAAGGTAACTCTACTTATAAGCTAAGCAACTTATAAAATTAGGTAATCTAAGAATAGATCTTAAGAAAGAGAGGATAGTATTACAACTTATTTATAAACCTAAATCTTATAGAGAATTACTACAACTAACTAACAAGGAATTAGACAGCTAACCTATAAAGATACTATAGTAGGTAGTTACGTAACTAATTACTCTGCCAAGAACTATTACTAGGAGGTCACGCGCACTATTGCTAGGAGCAATTACAACTATTACAACTATCGCTAGAAGCAATTACGACTATTAAGGCTATCGCCTATTACATAGTAATAGGTAATATGCCTTTATAGCTTATTATGTTTAACTCTGTACAAGACTTAAGTATTTAATCTAAAGATTATACTTCTTTCTTAACCCCTTATGATATTACATCGATCTACTAATTGTGCTATTACACCCCCCTCCCCGTCTATCGCACTTACTTATCCCTGAGAACCAACTCTTAGATCCTCTTAGGACGATCTTCACATACTCTTACTAATGAGAAATAGTTAACGTGTTTCCCGGGTTCGTGGCTAACCCGGTATGTGGCTAAGAATTTTCTTCCTATTTTTCCTCTAAGTATATCTCTACGAGTAATAACCTTTGTAATAAATTATAAAACTTTATAAGTTATAAGTAAGTACACATTAAAGCTATATGTAACCTTAATTTAGCGTGAAGTATAGAGAATAAGAAGAAATTAGAAAGTAAAATATAAACGCTTAAAATATATACTATTTAGTTTTAATATTATAGGTATAGATATATAAGCCTAAAAACTCTTTATATACTTCTATAACATACTTATCTTTAGTATAGTATTATCTTATAGCTATAGGTATTAAGATTATAAAGTTATAATTTTATACGTTATTTTATATAAAATTTTAAGAGCTAATATATGTCTAAATTACTTATATATAGTATAATAAAAGCTTTATAATAGATTAACTCGTACTTAAAGTTGCTTTAAAAAACTTAAAAGTCTAGCCGTTATTATTAGTCTACTTTAGTATTAAAGAACTAATATTGTGACGTAAAAGTTAAAAAGTATATAATATCGTTCTATTTTTATGTTTTGTGATCTCTGTTTTCAAGTTAATTAGAGTGCGTACTAGTGCTAACTAATTAGCTTATAAAGTAACTTAACTTCAAGAGGAAGTTCTTGGCTTTTCTAACCACTAACTCTTTTTAGACTAGCTCCATTTGTTAATCAGTTATAAGCAATTGAAAACTATAACTTTTTCGATTGGTTTTTCTTTTTGTCACCCCACTGTAGTTAGGCTATGCCAACGCTTAGCACGGCCATGGTCAGTTGGCATGTATGCAAATACCCTGTGCACAAGCACAATAACACGTCACTGGCTCCTTAGCTGTTTTAGGTAGATTTGAGTAACGTCTTTGAGTAGGATGCTATCACGTAGACTATTAGTATCTAAAGGCTAAGTTCTTAACAAGTAACTTACCCGGTGTTTGCAAGGTCGTGGTTTACAGCAGCCTTGACCATACACCAATCAGTACGCCGCGCCGGACCTGCCGGCAATACACAACCACAAGTGGCCTCGCACTATTTACTTCTTATGCCCCCGTTTTGTCACCGACACATACTCCTGTACCGCGCTCCAGCTTTCGGTCTTGCTGGAAAACATCGTAAAACGGGGACTATTCGAAAGACTTCATCTTCCTCAACATCATTCATTCACCAAATCATCGCTTTCACCAAGATGAACAACATCCGTGACGGACAAACCGAGGGCATGATCCCTAGTTCCCTAGACAAAGCAGAACAAATACACAAGATCGCCGAAATACAAAACCAATCTGGGACAACCAACGACAACACCAGTGCGTTCCACTCACTAGTCGAAGACTACTTCGCAAGAGCTTCAAATCTCGCGAGCACAATACAAAAGCTCTTCAACTCCTTTAACGAGCCCAGTGCTTTGGGACCGAAGCTCTAGAAGACTATTTCCAAAACCTATGGTACGCTATCCTACACTCTGCCAAGCACCTCTCTTTCCGCAAAACTCCTAGCCACACTAAACTCGTGGACCTTGTCAAGGCAATTGTGAACAAACACTTCACAGGACCCAGCTTATCCGGCGAAGGGCCACTAGAGCTCCAATTGCTTGGGATGTGCTCCCGCGAGGCATATAACGACCAGCCTGGATCCGGCGTGGGCTTCCTTGCTCCAGAAATATGTGCCTGGACGAACCTGAACTACTTTTTGGCTGTGGTCAAGAATGAAGATATCATGCCGTACATGTATGACATATGGGCAATACGACAGGCGCTGGAGCAGGATCATGTTGGTGATAAATCAAATGACGCGCATGAACCTGCATCCGCGGTACAAAAGTACGACGCATTCGTTCCAGCGGCTGCGGCGTGGATTTTTTGGGGAAGGTAAAAAGCTATATCTCACGGAGAGGGACCTCACTCCAACATATAGCAGCCAGGGAAATCCGGGAAGGGGAGGAGATCTGTGGAAAGGAAGGGCAGAATATAGCAAAGAACGATGGGCTTTCTGGAAACACAGGTTTGAAGAGATCAGCGAGAAAAAGGGCCTGAGAGAAGAAACAAGGAAAATTGCAAAAGAAGCGGCGGACGCGATGAGTGAAGCTAAGAAGTAGAGATGTCTCTCGTAGAGACCCTACTTGAGCTCGGCCATTTAGTGTTTGGCCATATGTCGAGGTGAACGGCGTAACCTAGTCGGACAGAAGATGAGCCGACACGCTTGTTGAGCCATCAAACCAACATGTACATAATGAGGCTGCAGATCCACACACAATAGCTGTTATCGCGAGATCTCTTAGTGTACTACTAAATGGATATATGCAAAACACTTATACTAGTAAGAATATCTTTCTGGTCGTGTTATTGTTCGTGATCGTGTTGATATTGGTAGAGCTGGTGGTGCAGGTTGCACTTTACATAGTAACAGCACCTATTTTGGGACTGTTGCAGAGCTGAATAAGCCCCTTTCCTCTATCCATGCTTGGAGAAGGTCACCCACATTTTGTGCTGTGCTGGGACTAGCATGACTGGTGCGACCGTGCGACCCAGCAATGCAGCGCCAAGACCCCAACAGTTGTAGCGCATTTGCTCACCTGCAATCTATCTGACATCAACTCATGGACCTGTACGCGTACTATGTAGGCTGTGTAGTGCGTAGCATTTTCTAGACAGTTCCCACACCCTCTCTTCCTGCCTCGTTATAGTCATCACATTCTCAATTCCGCTCCCGTCTCCTAGTACCACGTCAAGTCGTTATCGACGCCCACGCATTGCCTTCTTTGACTATACAACTGTTCCCTACCTCTGTTTCGCCGCAGCCAGAGAGCACAACAACATACCAGGTTGAAGGGTAGAAACCCTTGGTTAGTGTTCTACCTAAAACCAAAGAGCATATCTTCGGGTACTTGGCACGCCTATTAGAGTGAAACAAAAAGGATGCTTGAGGAAAGTTACTTACCGGGTGCCCCTACCAACCCACGTCGTGTCTAACTTCGCGTATACGTCACCGATATCCCTGGTCCTAATCAAAAGCGCTTCCACACTAGGCAATGACATTAGCCGGCATCGGTTCGAAAGTGACATTCAAGATAAACCTGGCTTTTTGGGATACGACCATCCGCATATTCCTGGCGATTTCGATTCTGAGAAGCCGTTGAAGCGATGGTTTATCTACGACTTCAATGTAGAGGGGCCTTTGACAAAAGAACAGACGTTGGCGTTGCCACATGAGGTCTATTTAGCAAGCAGACAAGACGATGATTGGTAGTTATTTTAATTTATATTTACTAATATTCTGCTAACTGCCCAAGGGTCTTTGTTTAAAGGAATAAGTAGGTTAAGAGAGTAAGACAATTAAGCTCTTCTTTTATCTAAGGCAGTAGACTAGAGCAAAAGGTACTTTTCAAGCTGAAAGAGGTTTTAAGTCAGAATTTGACCTTTCTATAGTCGACAATAAGAGTGTTTAGATTTACTAATAATTAGTTTAGGGGGTCTTAGGAAGGGTCTCTCCTTTGCAAGCAGGACATTTTTTGTTGTCTACGTCCTCTTGCTAGTCATAGGTATCTTTACGTGGATCTAGGGGACAGGTAATTTAACTTGCTTATGTAGTAGCACATCTTGGGATAAAAACTACTGCTAAATATCTATATACTCCAAACTGGCCGTAAACGTTGTCGTACACATTTTAGCTTAGAGTAAGACTGGAAAGACAAAAGGAGTTTGCTTTGTCGTAGTGTGAAGAGCCTTTTTGGTTCGGAGAGTGATGAGCACGTAGCAACAGCTATCCCGATGTACTCGACTTCACATGAGGTGAAAAGCGAAGCTCACAATTGGCTATAAAAAGCTTCTTTCTTATTGGCCAATTATGATTACCTCATCGCGGAGGTCGGAGTTTCTAGCCTTCGCGAGGAACATCAAAACTTCGCGATGCGACGTACGAACGTCGAAGCAAGGCATCTAGATTCCGTCCAGAATCACCTCAAATTAAGCCAATGTTGTTGGGATACAAGTATGAAGATAAAAATAGAGTAGAGAGGGGCTACATGACATGCGGCAGTTACTAATTGATAGATTACGTAGAGTGGCGATGTCTCATAGCTTTGCATGCTGCTGGGGCTACAAGGCCGGTAGAGATTTCTAACGCTTCATCGAGGTCCTAAAGTCTTGATGTCTACTCGCACAATGTACACCTCATGCACCTAGTTCCAAGAGAATTGACAAATAAAAAGTATAGCTGCATGAGCAAATGTTGCTTCCGCTTTAAAATTTCGTCGCATTGGGGACATTCGCTCACAGGCGTCACTCATCATGTTTGGAACTTACATTTATCTTACCATGCCATCTACCACCCACCACATAGATTCCTCCCTACACCTACACTTACAACCTCTCTTTCTGTAGACCCTTCCATCCCCATTCCTGCGCAATCAACTCTGCGGCACGCTCGCCAATACCAAGTACAGTCAACATGGGATTGATCGTAGGCATTTCAGGGAAACAACCCGCATCGGCAATTCTTACTCCCTTGAGTCCACGGATCTTCAGTTCGGGATCCACAACAGCCATGTTGTCCTTGGTCACATCACCCATCTTTGTTGTGCCAGCTGGGTGGTATACAGTGTGTGCGACGCGGCGACCGTACTCTGATAGCTCTTCGTCGGTGTTGACATTGGGCCCCGGAGCGACTTCCCGTTTGATCCAGTTGGAGAAGGGGGCTTGCTTTGCGATTTCTCGGGCAGCTTTCAGGCCGGCAACAATGGTGGCCGCATCGTAGCCTTCCGGGTCGGTGAAGTAGCGAAAGTCGAGGGCAGGCTTTACGGTGGGGTCCGCGGATGTGAGGTAGATGCGGCCGCGAGAGCGGGGGCGGGGGATGTTGGGGGTCATGCAGAAGGCGTCGATGGGGGAATCGTATCCCATGCTGAAATCTCTGTTAGTTGCAGTGCGAAGATGTGGAGTTGAGAAACTTACCGAGCGGTGTTCAGGCAGAATGGAATTTGATAGCAGTGCATCATGATGTCGGCGATGTCACCGTCGTCCCCTGCTGCGTTGGGCACCTCGCGGCGGAGGAAGATACCTGCGTCGGAGTCCATAGTAGTCTGGTTCGCGGGTACAGGCTTGTTCAGCTCCCAGAGGATGATACTCTCGGGATGGTCTAGCAAGTTCTCGCCAACACCGGGAATGTCCTTTACGACTGGGATACCGAGGTCGGAGAGTTGTTGTTTAGGGCCGAGGCCGGAAAGAAGCATCAATCGTGGGGTGTCAACGGCACCTGCGCAGAGAATAGTCTCGCACTTGGGGTTGAGTGTGCGCTTCTCGCCGTTCTGGAATGTGACGTTGATACCGGTGACCTTCTCCCCTTTTACGTTGACCCTGCTGACCCAGGCGTTGGTGAGCACAGTCAAGTTGTCGCGCTTCTCCTCACCACGGAGGATGGGGTGGATGTATGCGACACTAGCGCTGCTCCGTCGGCCATCGTCGGGGTTGTATGATACAGAGAAGAAACCAACTGAAGGCTTGAGCGCGCCCTTGGTCTTGATTTCCTGGTTGAAGTCGTGGATCACGGGTATGTTCATGGCGGTGGAGCACGAGTCAATCCAGTCGAGGCAAAGTTGGTTGCGGTGTTTCTCGTGTACGGGTTGAACGGTGTTGCGCAGGTTGTCAAGTACGCGCATGAAGGTCTTGAAGGACCAGCCCTTGCAGCCCTGAGCTTCCCACCTCTTGCAGTCGTACTCAAAGGGCCTGAATGAGATGAGGGTGTTGTGTGATGAGCAGCCACCGAGGACCTTCGCACGTGAGTGTCGTATGTGTGAGTTGCCATTGGGCTGTTCGGTGGTGCCGTAGTCGTAGTCGAGCTCGCCTCCAAGAAGGTTGAGCCAGTCTTTGAGCAGCAATACACGGTCGTCCATGAAGTCGCTTGGGCCGGCCTCAATCAAGAGGACCTTCTTGTTGGGCAGGTATTCGGTAAGTCGCGAGGCGATGACACAGCCAGCTGTGCCTCCTCCGACAACGACAAAGTCATATTGGACATCCTTTGGGAGGGAGGTTACAGTCTCGAAAGCCATTGTTGCGTATGGGTGCTGGAGCTTGGGGGAGTGGCGAGAATATATCTCTGCTGGAGACGCTTTTTCACGGACGAGACAAGCTTATATATCTATCCGGACTACCGCTCCAACGAGTCGATGTTGTCTAGACGGACCGGGGGTCGCGGTCGGGCGGTCGGCAGAAGGTCGGACAAGCAAAAGTGAGCTGTCGAGAGGCTGGAGGTTGGAGCTTCGTGCTGCTGCAGAATATGTAGTTTGCCTTCCAGATAAGACTGTGCTAAATAGGCCCGTTTGCGCGGTTGGACCGGGCGCTTGCACGTGCTCGATCAACGCCTCCAGACGTCAGCGATGTTGCGACAGTCGCACGAGGAAAGATAGGCGAGGTGCCAGTTCCTAGGTGGAGTAGTACGATGCGAACAGGCAGTGAATCTGATCGATCAGGTGAGTGGAACAACAAGCTTGTTGCTTCCGCTCGCGATGTTCTTTGTGTTACTGGTGAACTTGGATTAAGAGAAAAAAGGCGTCGTAGAACCGTGCGATGTTGTGATGGGCCATATTGGCACTAGTGCGACCCGCTAGGCTGCAGGTTCCGAGCTGGCGATTCCTGTCAGGCCATGCCGCACCTTCCCCGATCTCCGGGCGGTGAGCGCAGCAGCCATCGGACCACCTTTTTTGTGCCATACTCCAGCATCGACAGGAAACAGGAGCATCCCGCTGAAAAGCAAGCCTTTGTAGCCTTTACCGTCGGTGATACACATCCCGACTCTTTCCTTTGCCTTTAATCAGCTGACACATCTTGACGGCGACGCTCCGAAAGATTACTGACCTCCGAAAGGAAAAAGAGGCGCAATAGCTGCATCCAAGCTCCCCCGCGCCGCTGTCGCTCTATACAAATGTTAGTTCAGGTTACATCACCGCGCCAATCTCTGAGCGCTTGGCTGACATTCGGCAGATCAAACTGTGCATAAAGATTCTCCCGGTGCATCTCGCTCATCGTGACGATAACAGCTCATCCATTGCGCCAACAAGCCGTCCTCATCATGTCTCTCCCATATGCGCCTCGATCAGCCTTTTACGACGGCAAGCTTCAATCTGGGTCGTCTACTTCCACTTTCCAGACAATCGATCCCGCAACCGCCCAGCCCGTCGCAAACATTCATACCACGTCAAACGCTGGCATAGATGCCGCCATAGCTTCGGCGCACAAAGCATTCCCATCATGGTCGGCGACACCACCCATCGAGCGCGCGCGCATCCTCCAGCGAGCTGCTGCCCTGCTTCGCGCACGTAACGACCAACTCGCGCGAATCGAGACTAGCGATACTGGCAAGCCCTTCTCCGAGACCTCGACCGTCGATGTCGTCACCGGCGCCGATGTTCTCGAATACTTTGCGAATCTCGTAGGAGGAGGTGGCATGAACGGTGAAACGGCACAGCTGCGGCCGGATGCGTGGGTATACACAACCAAGAACTCGCTGGGCGTATGTGCAGGAATCGGCGCGTGGAACTATCCGATCCAGATCGCGCTATGGAAGTCAGCGCCGTGTCTGGCAGCGGGAAACTGTATGGTCTACAAGCCGTCCGAGTTCACGCCTTTGCACTCGACCGTCCTAGCGGACATCTACGCCGAAGCTGGTGTGCCGCCCGGTGTTTTCAACGTCGTCCAAGGCGGTGGAGAGGTCGGCGCATACCTCACCAAGCACTCCGGTATTGCCAAGGTCAGCTTCACTGGACAGGTCTCGACAGGCAAGAAGGTGGCAGGCAGCGCGTCGGGCGAGATGAAGTACGTGACAATGGAGCTGGGCGGCAAGTCACCATGTGTCATCTTGCCAGACGCCGACATAGACCAGGCAGTTGACGGCGCCATGCTAGCCAACTTCTTCTCGACAGGCCAGGTCTGCACCAACGGTACACGATTGTTCATTCCCGAAGGGATGAAGCCCGTGTTCGAGAAGCGGTTACTCGAAAAGATACAATACATTCGTCCAGGCGACCTGTACGACCCGAACACCAACTTTGGCCCATTAGTATCGAAGCCGCACTACGACAAGGTCATTCAATACATCAAACACGGCCGGGACAACGACAAGGCGAAACTCCTTTGCGGAGGCCCAGAAACCCCATCATGGGTCGCATCGCACAGCGACAAAGCCTACCAGAACGGATACTGGGTCCAACCAACCGTCTTCACAAACTGTACCGACGACATGAAGATTGTGCGCGAAGAGATTTTCGGTCCTGTAATGTCCATCCTCACATACAAGACTGTTGAAGAAGTCGTCCAAAGAGCAAACAACACCGACGTTGGACTAGCTGCAGGCGTCTTCACCAAAGACCTTAACCTCGCGCACAAGATTATTGCTCAACTTGAAGCTGGCATCACATGGGTGAACACTTGGGGCGAGAGTCCAGCTGAGATGAGCGTTGGTGGCTGGAAGCAGAGTGGTGTAGGTGTTGAGAATGGCAAGAAGGGTCTTGAGGCTTGGGTACGGAATAAGAGTACGCTCGTTGAGATGGGCGGTGCAGTGCCGACCGTGTTTGCTAAATTGTAAGCCTGGCAATGGTTGCGTTATATTCGTTAGCTGCTTTAGCACCACGTGATGACTAAAAGCAACATGTTCGATCGTAACGTGATAAGTACAGACGAGACGTGCTTTTTCCTGATTTGTTGCATCATATAGTCTCCATCGGCTACCACACCACTCTCACTATTCATCGAAAAAAACAACCACGCACGGAAGATTAGAAACGGACCGAAGCCACAGAAAGTCTGTGTTCTCGCAAAGAAATATGACGAACTAATGGTCATGTGCTGCGTACTGCAAAGACATGGAAAGAGGAACGCGACAGTGGTACACTCCCAGACCACGCAACAGTTGTCATCTTTATAGCTAGATGAAGACCATGTTAATGCACAGAATACAGAACCATGTGAAAATGTTCACCTCTTGTAATAAATACACCATTGCAGTGACGCTACGTCGATCCCGCTTCTCCCTTTCGATGTGCTGCATTGCGAAGAAGCTCGTTTCTTTTGAGTAGTAAGCTCTAGTCCTAATACGGTGTGGTTCTAGTGCTCATAAAAAAAACATGTTACAAGTGTACGTGCGTGCTTATTTGCTTGTTCCCACTAAGCTCGGCCATATACTTTTCGGCCACATATACTTTTCGGCCACCCAACCAAAGCAGCCACACAAAACAAAGTCGCGATTTTT
>WBOK01000119.1:0-189369 GCA_009289805.1 Alternaria gansuensis
ATTATATTGTTTGTATGTAGGTTGTTTATATGTAGTACTGTGTAGTGTAGGAAATTCTAAAAGTAAAAAGTAGCAGGCAAAAAGCTTCTATAAAAAAGTATTATAAGCTTCTACTATAGTAACGTACGTGTTCTTACTCTCTTCTTCTATCTTTGTTGTAATCTTGTTGCTAGCTATAAGCTAGCAATTGCTATTAAACACGTTTTAATTAGCGTTGTTTTTTAGTTACTTTAAGTAAATTTTTTTAACCCTAATTTTTGCTTAGTAGTCTAAGCTTTTCTGCTTTAAGCGCTTAGCGCGTAGACTTTATCTACTTACTATTTAAATCTTATTAACTATATATAATCTTTTTTTTTTAACTTTTACGTCTAATTAGTAGAAGGTAGCTGCTTTTTACTTTTTTAGAAAACCTATTTTAACTACAACAACAACTACTACCTTTAATACCTTAAAAATAAATAGAGTTTCCTAAAGTTTTCTTTAGTTCTTTTAGGTTATTTAAGTAGAATATTAATTTTTTTAATATACTATAAATAGTTAGAAGTGTTCGCTTTATGTTAATTAGTGTAGAGAGCTAATAGTTTTTTAAAAACTTAGCTATCTTACTATACTTAGTTTAGTCTTCTAGAGTTACTTTTCATGTAAGTAATATCTTAGAGATATTTTTATTTAAAGTTTCTTCTAGCATAATAATAGCTAAGTTATTTAACTTTTTAAAAATGCCCTATCTTATTCTTAGACTATAAAAGTTAGTAGGGTAATAATAATTATTTTTTTTTAAATTATTCTTAAGTGCTGTATAGTAAGTAATATTTAGCTTTTAAGTTACTTTGCCTTTATAACAAACATGTTACAACACGTTATAACTTTATTACTTTTACTATTATTTTAAAGTTTTACTTATATTAGACCTACTCCAGTCCTAGCTTAGAGCGTAGGTATAAAGACAGCTTAGGACTTATAGTTGCTCTGTAGATTTTTAATATTCTTTTATACAAGGCCTATAAGTGTTTTATTTAAATTAAGGCTTTTTTGTAGATTATAACGCACTCCTATATACCTTACTGTAATTCCCTCTGCTAGTACTAATTTGTAAGTCTTGCCTGCGCTGTTACATTATATTAAAAATCTTGTTCTAGCTAGTAATAGTATTTAAAATAATATTACAGCTATTTATTTAGACTACGCCTAAGCCTAAGCCTCTCTAAAAATAAACTAGAAGCTTTACACTATTAAGTTTAACAACACCTTAAGTAGAATTCTCTAGATCTTTTACTAACTAAAGCCTTTAGGTTTAGAACTTTTAACTTTAATAATAAGGCAAATTACTTTAGAAAAGTTACGTAAAGTGCGCTAAGGTAGAAACATAAAGACTACTAACAACCTATTAGTATTAGAATTAATTACTAATAGCTAACTAGAATAACTCTAGACCCTCTTTAGAGCCTGTTTAAAAATTAATCTACTGCTAGGGTTAACAATAATCTCTGCAGAATAAAGTAACTAGCAAGCAACTAGTTGTTAAAAAGAAAGAAGAAGAAGTAGATTTAGAGAAAAATTATATTATATTCTATAAAAATAAAATTAACTGTTGAAATACGCAAGTTGCGTAACTAATATAGAAAGTTACACTGTTTAAAGATATAGCTATACTTACTTTTAAAACACTGCTAACAAATACAGATATACTAATAAGCTAACTAATATAGTACATTTCTGTTACTCCTAAGACTTTACACATTAAGCTTATAAAGCGTACACTTACTATTAAAAATTTTAATAATAGAACTAACTCTACGTTCTGTTAATAGCAGGCTTTAATAGAAGACTAATTAAAGATTAACTTAGATTACTACTAGATAGAGCGCGCTTGTATAGCTCTTGTGTAAGAACACACTACTAGTATTGCAAAAAGATACTTTAAACTTTAGTACCTAGCTAACTTAGCTTTAGAATAGTTTAAAAATATAAAAGAAATAATTGCGCTACTTAAATTATATTTTATATTTATTAATAAACAGGTAGAAAGCTATACAGCTTTCTACTACCTAGTTATAAATAAAAAAAAAAATTTTTTAGCTTTTAAGGCAAAGTTTATTAGCACTGCTGTTAAAAAGTCTATTTTTAAGTTAAAGTAGTCTTTCTACTTATAAGAGAAAATTACTACCGCCTTACGCGCCCTAAATTTAAGATTTAAATACTTATAAAATAAGTTATTTAATAAAATAGTTTAACACTTTACTACCTTTAATATAGAAAAATGCAACTTTCCTATTAAACTAAATATAAATAGTAAACTAGTGTATAGCCTAGTACTTTTATAAAAGCCTTATCTTTAACAATATTAGAATCTGCAGCTGTATTACACTAGTTCTATATTTAATTTAACTTTAACCTCTGCTTACGCTACTTTAAGCACGCTTAAATTCCTATCTAAGACCTTTGCCCTTAATAATAAGTTTCTACTAAATACTTATTTTAAGTATAAGAAACCTAGTTACTTTGCAAGTAATTATACTACTTCTTAAGTAAAAGAGATTAAAATAAAATATAAAGAATATTTAGAAGCTGTAAAACATTACTTAGACTAAAAATAGAAAAGAAATAAAAATGCCTAAAAAAATGCTTTAGCCTAAGCCTATATAAGTATAATCTTGCTAATATTAATTTATTAAACTTGTTTAGAAAAAAGTATTTCTAAGTTTCTACAGTTTTTTGTTTAAAGAGTTATAGTGCTTAGCTATAATTATTTATTAATACTAAAGCTTAAAGTTTTTTATTTCTAAATTTCTTTATTGCTTACACTCTTTTCTAATTACTTTAAGTTCTAATTTAAAGACTACCTTTTAAAGTCTCTGTAAAAGAATTCTAGAACTAGATCTAGACTAAAGTAAATAAATATATCTATCTTTACATCTAAATTAATAGTAGAAAAATTCTTAACTATTTTTTTGATATTATAGATTTAGGTACGTAGGATTGTAATATTAAAATTAAATAGCTCTAGTAATCTTACCTATTGCTAAATATAGTTTAAAGTAGAATTATATAGCCTATAAAATATCCTGCTATATATAATCTTACCCCCTTTATCCTTATGTAGTTAAAGGAACCTACTAACAATAAGGCTGCTAAGAAGAATATCTAGCGTAGAAACGCGCATTAAAAAAAGGATAAATACTAAAAAAAGTAAAGCTCTATAACGTATTTAATATAAAAAATCTACAGTCTTTTTTAGCTTTTAAAAACCTGTTTTGCTTCTAGAGTTACTACTTCTAAACTAGATTCTGTCTAATTAGAGCCTACCCCCTGCATTGCTATTATATTAGCTAACGCCTTCTACTAATTAATAAAATAAAAAGAAAACAAGTTCTTTATAATAAGTATTTATAAAATTAATTATTTGCTAAAAGACTATATAGAACTTAACAATTCTAATAACGCTAAACTAATTTAAAAATAACTTCTATCTATTTATAATTTGTACTAAGAAGTATTTAGTAAAACTACTGTAGACTAACTACTTAAATATTACTTATATAACTATAAGATTATTCTTACTAAACTAGTACTAAATTAGTTTAGCTTTTTATATAAGTAGAGTACTAAAAAACTTAAAGCTACTAAGACGTTTGTAATAGATAACTTTAAGAAAAAACACATTAATTATAGTAATTACTTTTTTACTTTTTTTATTCTTTATATTAAGAAGCTTAACAGAGATATTTGAATTTGCGTTAATTATTGTAAACTTAAAATAATTACTTAAAAAGACTTATATTTAATTTTACGTATTAATAAGCTGTTAGCTTGTATATATAGAGCCTAGCTCTTTACTAAGTTAGATATACACGCGGCTTTTAATAAGATTAGGATAGACCTAGACTCTAAAGAGTACACTACTTTTTAGACCTAATATAAAACGTATAAATTTAAGGTGTTGCTATTTAGATTATAAAACAGCCCTACTACTTATTAACATTACATAAATAATGTGTTAATTAAGTATCTAAATAACTTTTATATAGTCTACTTAGACAACATCCTTATCTACTCTAAATTAGAGGTAGAACATGTTTTTTATGTACAAAAAGTACTAGAAAGATTATAGTAAGTAGGCCTTTAAGTTAATATTAAAAAAAGTAAATTTTATGTTATAAGAATAAGGTACTTAAGCTATATTTTAACGAACTAAGGGCTAGAGGTAGATTGTAATAAGGTAGAACTTCTTAATAATTAGGTATAACTTACTATTATTATAAGTGTAAGATTATTCTTTAAGTTTATAAAGTTCTACTAGCAATTTATACTAAAATACTTATAAGTTACAAAACTACTTCTTGTACTCTAAAGTCCTTTAAAGGCATTTATATAAAATTTAAATTATAAAAAAGCTTTTAGAAGGTTAAAAGCTGCGCTACTAGAAATCTCTACTTTATGCTACTATTACTCTAAATATAATACTAAAGTAGAGACTAACGTATTTAATAGTATTATTATAAGCATACTTTCTTAGAAACAACTAAATAAAAAATAGAGTCTAGTAGCGTTTTTTAGTAAGGTCCTATCTAGGTCTAAGCTAAATTAGAAGATTTACAACAAAGAACTTTTTGCTATTATTATAGTATTTAGTAAGTAGCAAGCTAAACTAGTATTAGCCTACTCTAGAATTAACGTATATTTAGACTATAATTTACTTAAGTACTTTATAACTATAAAGGTTCTAAACGCTAGGTAAGTATGTTAGGCTAAAGAACTTACCCTATTTTCCTTCTATATCTAATACATACCTAGAAAGAATCATACCTGCGTAGATATTCTATTGCGACGCAAGTAAAATATAAAAAACTTAAAGTCTATAAAAACTAATAATTGTTTATAAGTTCTACTTAGACTGTACTAACTTAACAACTAAATTAACTTTAACTTTACTTTTACTTATATTACTTAACTCTACGCTTAGATTTTGTTTCTACGTGTAGTTAAAGCTACCTTAGAGCCTATAACTTTAAATTTACTAAAATTAATTAAATTTATTTTACAAACAAATTGTACTACTTTTAAAAAAGAGTGTAACTTGTTACTAAATAAGTACTAGATTAAAAATAGATTACTTTTATACTTAAACTACCTTTATGTACTACTTAACTCTATACTAGATAATCTAAGAGGCACACAACTAGGTTTCTTCTACTTACTTTAGCACTATTAAAACTTATTAGTTAATTGCTTTAAAATATTACTAAAAAGGTATAAAGGCTACCTATAAAAGGTATATATAGAACTACGTAGCTTATTATAAAACATATTTAAAATAAACTTAAATTCTTAAAATAATTTACCCTCTACTAATTTTTAATTATCTAATGCAACACTTGTGTATTAATTTTAAAGAATTTTTACTAGATAAAGCTAGTTATAATTAGATTATAGTTGTAATTAATTATTTATTTAAATAAGCTATTTTTACCCTTTATTATAAAATCATTAACGCAAAGAGTATAGCTAAATGATTTATTTAATAAGTATACAAATTTAGCTACATACCTAATATTATAATTTTTAACTAAGAACTTTAATTTATATTTAGTTTCTAGTTTAAGTTTTGTTAGATTCTAGGCGTTAAAGTTAAGCTATTAATAGCTTACTATAAAAAGACTAACAGCTAGACAGAGATTATAAATAAATATATTAACTAAAGGCTTTAGCTATTTGTATTCTACTACTAAGGTAACTAAAGTAGACTGCTACCTCTAATTAATAGAGCACAAATTTCCTTACCTTATTTTGCTCTAAGTATATCTTTATATTAGATTCTTTATAGATTTAATTCTAGATAAAGCTAAGATCAAAAGTAGCTAGCTAATATCTTTACTTTAACTAACAAAATAAACTACAAAAACACGTTAGCTTTAGCCACCTAAATATATAACGCCTAAGAAATAGTATAAACCTTCTTAAAAAAAGCTTAAAATTAGATATAAATTATTATAAATTATTACTGCTGCTATATTAATTAAAATATTAGAAATAAAGTTTTTCTAAATACAAAAAACCTTACAATTAATTACCTAAGCTAAAAATTATTAGCTAAATAAAAAAAACTTTTTAAAGTTCTTAAAAAAGTTAGTTATTTATACTACTTTAAGTTACTAAAAAAGTCTTAAATTTATAACATTTTTGCACTAGCACTATTATGTAAAAAATTTTAGAACTTACTTCTTAAACAAGAAGCTTTAAGGCTAGCTTTTACTCTAATTTAAGGCATAGAAGAATAAGAAGTTAATAAAATTTTTACTAGTAAAGTATATTACTTAAAGTTAAAATACTATATTAGCTAAGTTAAATACAACCTAGACTTAACTTAGTATTTAGCTTTAAACTTTATAAAAGCTTTTTATAAACTTAAAGCTTTTTATAAAAGAAACTTTACACGTCTAAGTCCTTTAAGGTTTTTAGCAAAGTAAATTAACGCCTAAAAGTAAAAAAAAAAGAATATAACTTTACTACAAGACAATAATATATAAGAAAAAAGAAAATTTTCTTTTAATAAGTATTTAGTAAAATAACTAGGCTACCTCTAAACTCCTTTTACCCCCCCCTCTCCTCTACCTTTACTTAAAGATTTAGGAAGAATTGCTCCTTCTTCTTATAAAAAGAGAAGGAGCTAGAGAAGAGCCTACTGCTCTCCTTCTCTTCTCCTGCCTCCCTCTAGAGGCGCTGCTTATCGTCCTCCTCCCTTAGCAGAGCAACTAGACTACTACTACTAGTTCTACCTTAGCAAGCAAAGGCCTCTAAAAAGGTAACCTAGCTGTCTAGTAAATAAACAGCGTTTTAAATCTTTAAAAGGACTTAGTAAGTTAAAACTAGAATTAAAGCTATAGACAGGTTTTTTTTTTAGCTTCTTATTACTTAGACTTTTTTAGCTAAAACAAGGGCTACTGCCTATACTTACTTTTTAGCAGGAAAATAGTCCTTTACTAGATTCTTTTTATACTCTACAGCAGTAAGGAGGTTTATAATAATAAAAAGTTTAAGAAACTCCTTTTTAATATACTTTAGCACCTATTTAAGTTAGTTGTAAGTTTAAATTAGTAAAATATACTAAACTTATAAAAGAGCACTTCTTTTTCTGCTATGCGTAATAAGCGCATTTTTTAAATATTTTAAAGTTAAACTAATATTTAACTTTAAGAACGCCTTACGCAAAGGCGCGTACTAACTATAAGTAAATAAAGTAATACGCCTTTAGTAAAGCTTTAAAAAGGTAGTATAGTAGTATAGTATATATATATATATATGTGTGTGTGTATGTGTGTATATGTAGTGTTTTAAAAAAGTAGAAAAATTAGACACAACGTATTGTTATAATATTAAAATAGTAAATACTTAAGGCTAGTCAAATACTACTTTAAGTTATAGTTACAGTAACTGCTTATTAAAAGTCTACAACAACAACAAAAAGACGTTATAAAGTTAACAAACAAACAATAAATATATTAAAAGATATATATAGCTATAAGACTAGCTAACTACTAGAAGAAGAAGTAGTGTAACAAACACGTTATAACACATTACAACTCTATTACTCTTACTATTATCTTAGAGTCTTACCTATATTAAACCTACTCTAGTTCTAGCTTAGAGCGTAGGTATAAAGATAGCTTAAAACTTATAGTTGCTTTTAAAATTTTTAAAATTTTTTTATACAAGGCCTATAAGTATTTTATTTTAAATTAAAGCTCTTTTATAGATTACAACGCACTCCTATATGCCTTGCTATTATTCTCTCTACTAGTACTAATCTATAAGTCTTGCCTGCGCTGTTATAGCCTTAGCTTTAGCAGTTCTTTTTTATATAACCTTCTTTACTATATTTATAGCAAGTAATCTTTTTTTTGCTATTTTTATTATGCTTAAGCTTATTCTTTTTAAGTCCTTTATTAAAGTTATTAAAATGCATAGGCTTGTAGCTATTATTTATATAATATTTTAACGTTTTAAAAGTGTAGCTTTGCTATTTACTTAATTAGAGTATAAACGTTAGATTATTTAACAAGGTTAAGTGTTTATATTTCTAGGTATATAAGTTCTCTATGTAAATAAATATTCTTCTAACTTAAGCTTATAAAGGTTGTTATTAACTAAAATAGCTTTAGCTATAAGTTTATTAAGCGTGTTAAGAGTAGCTTTACTTTACATAAGTTTAATACGTATAGTTAGCTTACAACCTTATTAGTACATTTACATTAAAGTGCTGTTGTTCTATTAAATAATTATCTAATACTGCTAAAACTCTATTTTATAATTACTTGTAGAGCGTGTTTGTTGTAATTTTTAAATTTTTTATTCTGCTACTATATATTCTTTTAAAAGTAAAAATATCTTTTTTAATTCTGTTTTAAAGTTGTTCTAGTTTTTAATTAGTATTATAACGTGTATATATATCCTCTAGCTAGAGCGCGATTTATTAATTAGTTAGTGTTAAGTTTCTAACAATAGGTATCTTATTAGTATTTTAATTAATATTAATATCTAAATATTAGCGCAAAATAAGATTAAATGATTTTTTAGCAGTTTTTTATAGAAATATAGAGGTCTATACAACTATATTATTATTGTAAATTTAATTTTTTTAATATAGAAGTGTCTACTAACTTAGAGTAGCTATACCTTAAACTTACTATAATTATTATAGTAAGTATTAAGCTTACTAGCATAAGTAGTTGTTTCTATAGTTTAGGAATTAGTAGAGGTGTTTATTATAGTATTGCTTATTTTAAGAATATTTAAAGTGTAAATTTTATCTTAAGAGGATTTATACTTAGTTCTTACAAATAAAATAGTACTATAGACAGGGGTAGACAAGCATAATTAGTAGATTAATATAATAGTATTTATTTCTTAAGGTGTTAAAGGTGGTAGTTGTTATTATAGTTAAAATAGAGTTTCTAAAAAAGTAAAAAGTAGCTACCCTCTACTAATTAGACGCAAAAGTTAAAAAAAAAGATTATGTATGAATAATAAGATTTAAACAGTAAGTAGATAAGGTCTACGCGCTAAGCACTTAGAGTAGAAAAGCTTAGACTACTTAGTAAAAATTAAAGTTATAAAAATTTGCTTAAAGTACTAAAAAAACAACACTAATTAAAACATGTTTAACAGTAATTACTAGCCTATAGCTAGCAACAAGATTACAATAAAAATAGAGAAGAAAAGTAAGAATACGTACGTTACTACAGCAGGAGCCTATAATACTTTTTTATAAAAGCTCTTTACCTGCTATATTTTACCTTTAGGATTTCCTACACTATATAGTAATATATATATATAACTTACACATGCGCAACGTATTTAATAAACTTACTGCTAAATAAGCCTTTTACAACCTCTATTGTAACCTTAACATCTATAATACTAGACGCATTAATAAGGTGTTAATAAATAACAGAATTTGACCTCTGCGTCCACCTAATTACTATAGGAGCTACCGCTGACAGCTCCACTTTAAATAACAAGGAAGGCCGCTTAACAAAAGTAAACGTAGGCTTTGTAATCTACTACTATAGCTTTTTATATAGTAACTTAGTAAGGTCTAACTTTACTTAATATAAGCTATTTTTTATGTTAAATAAAGAGAAGAATAGTCTAAGCATTATATTATTTATATATAAGTTGTTTATATGCAGTACTGTGTAGTATAAAAAATTCTAAAAGTAAATAGCAGTAAGTAAAGAGCTTTTATAAAGTATTGTAGGCTTCTGCTGTAGTAATATACGTGTACTTACTCTTCTCTACCTCCTCTACTACCTCCGCCTCTATTGTAATCTTATTGCTAGCTATAGGCTAGCAATTGCTGTTAAACACGTTTTAATTAGTGTCGTTATTTAGTACTTACAGCAAATTCTTTAACTTTAATTTTACTTAGTAGTTTAAGCTTTTCTGCTTTAAGCGCCTAGCGCGTAGACTATATTTACTTACTATTTAAATTTTGTTAACTACACACAATCTCTTTTTAACTTTTACAACTAATTAGTAGAGGGCAGCTACTTTTAACTTTTTTAGAAAACCTATTTTAACTATAATAATAACTACTACCTTTAATACTTTAAAAAATAAATAAATAACTTATATATAAATAATATAATACTTAGACTATTTTTTTCTTTATTTAACATAAAGACTAATAGCTTATATTAAGTAAAGTTAGACTTTACTAAGTTACTATACTAGAAGCTATAGTCGTAAATTATAAAGCTAGAGTTTACTATTATTAAATAGCTACTTTTATTAGTTAAAAGAGAACTAGTAGCAATAGTTTTTATATTAATTAAGGTAGTGCAGAAGTTAAAATATAACTATAGTTAAAATATTTTTATGTTTAGTATTATAAATATTAAAGTTACAACAATAACTATTAAAGGTTAGTTTAGCTAGTATACTATATACACTACGTATATTAATATTCTAAGTATAGTAAAAGTATATTACTTTAATAATCTCCTCTTGCGTAAATATAATCTTAATAAAAAGACTTAAGAGTAGCTTTATAAGAAGCAAAGGCGTGTTAAAATTGCTACTAAGTAGCTAGAATAAACTAATAAGCAGAAGAATTTTATAAAAGGCCTTTAGAAATAAGAAAGTTATATATAAATAGTAATGCTATTATTGTTTATTTATATTTAAGAATAAGCACTAAACGCCGCGACTACAACACTACTTAGATAGCAATAAGATAATAGAAGTTGCAGTTAGCAGTAAATAGTTATTAGTTAAAATAGTTAGTTAAAGCTATATTACGTATCTTTATTTTTATTTAAATATGCAACACACTAATTGCGTACTAGCAATACTAAATAAGAGGGCATAAGCTTAAATTCTTATTATTAGCAATAAATCTTTTTTTACTAAAAAGGTGTCTACAAAATATATAGTTATATTAAAAAGTTATCTTAAATAGCTAGAGTTAAATATAATAGTATAAGAGTAGTGTTAGCACGTTTAGTAAAAGAATTTTAATAACACTAAAGAGTTAAAAGTTAAGTAATCCTTAAATTAACATATAAGTTAAACACTATAAGCTATAAAAGTATATAAATTACTACTATATACTTAGTTAATATCTTACTGTTCTACAAGTTCTAGGTTATTTTATATATAAGACTTTGTAAAATCTTATAGTATATTATAAGACACATATAACTTGTTCTATAAAGGCTTTATACTAAGCTTATAAAACTACGTGCTTACTGCAAGGTTGCGTTAACTATTAGTATGTAAAGGCCTTCCTTTTTTTTAGTTATTTAAGGTCTTCTTCTACTAACCTCCTTTATACACAGTCCGTGTCTCTCTCTTAGGTTTATAATAATAATAAACGCATATACAAGAAAATTGTAGTAAATATAAAAGATTAATTTAAGCTACTATACACTTTTAAAGCTTATAATAGTGTTATATTATTAATATATAATAGTAGAGGGCTACATAAAGTGTCCTACTTAGTTGCCTAGCTAGCTTAGTTGCCGCTTACGTTACTAAAAAACGTATTTAAAAGAATTTTTTCACCTATTTCTTAGCCTAAACTAGACCGCCCTACTAAGGTCTCTAAAAAAAGCTATTTAACTAGATAATAAAGACCTAGAAAGAAGCCTTAAGAAAACATATAAAGGTATTTAAGTAGCTTTAGCTTTATAAGACAACCTTTTAATATAACTATATATTTAATAGACACCTTAGTAGTAAAAAAAGATTAATTGCTTACAATAAGTATTTAAGCTAATACTGTCTTATTAAGTATTGCTAGCACGCAATTAGTAGGTTGCCCTAGCATGTTTAGATAAAAAAAAAGAAAAGTAAAATAAAAACGCAAATTGCGTTTTAACTTTAAGCGCTCTATCTTGCTTTTATTCTGCGTATGCTGCTTATACTACCTACTTATAGTAAGGCCTTATTTCTAGGTACTCTTAGACTAATTAAAAAAGTAGTACTATTATTGCTTTACTCTCTAACTTACACATATAATAAGAGACTACTTACTTTTTTTTTTTTACTTTTTTTTTTCTATTGCTGTTTTAATGTTATAGAACAGCTATCCTAGCTAGTTAATAGTTCTTCTACTTAGCTTATAAATAATTAATATAAAGAGAAAAATATTAATGTAGAGTATTGTCGCATCTATAACGTACTAACCTTAAGGCCTAAGGCCTTCTTAAGCCTAAGCCTAGGCGCCTGTTAGCTTACGCGCTAAGCGCGCGCTAGCTAACCTTACATTAAAATATTTACGCTGAACTTATAAGCTTACACCTAAGCTTGTTAGAATACGTGTTAAACTCCTTTAAGTTTAATAGCAGCCTTTCTAGGCTAGGTCTATATAAATAGCACGTCTTAGACTTAGTTAAAAAAGCAAAATTAAAATTAATTATTTAGTTCTCTTAAACTACTGTTTCTAGCTCTTTAGTCTTTATAGTTATAAGCCTAGCGCTTTAAATTACAGTTTAAATTCTCTCTACGCAACCTAAAATATGCTAGCAGTAGTTTAGACCTGCTAATTTATTTAAAAATTAGTTTATACTTTTTAACCTACTAACTAATTGCACGCAAAATAATAGCAAGTAACTCTTTTTAAATTACTAACTTAGCGCGCCTTTTAGAGCACGCAACTTAGACTTACTAAAATACTTAGCTTAAGTTTAACGCTAAATCTAAAAGAGTCTAGAAATATATTAACTTAGAGGCTATTGTAACTATTAATATATTAGTAGAGCCGCCTCTAAGGCCCTTAGCGCTTATAAAAGACTTATTTTAAGAAAAACTTAAAGCTTATAATAAAAAACTTAATAAATAGTACGTAAGATATATAAACTAGGCTGTAAACATGCGCGCTTTTTAGTATATCTTAAATTAAGTTTATATAACTGTTAATAAATAGTTACTAGCTTTAATTATAATTTAACTTGTAAATAGTACTAGTTAAACGCTTAATAAGCTTATTAAATAACTAAAGCTTAAACTAGCTCTAACAGACGCTAATAACTAAATAGTAACATACTAGAAGTACTAAGTAAGCCTTAAAAAAGCAAAGCTTAGTACTATAAGACTAAGAGCTTAGTATAGTAAGTAGCAAATAAGTTAACTAAAAGCTAAGAAGCTAAAGATCTTTAAAGTAGACAGCGCGCTTGCTTTATTTAACTTTCTAAACGCTGTAGGAGCTAAATACGCTCCTAACTAGGCAAATATAATAAAAACGCTCTACTAATAGTAGTAGACGCTTAAAAAAAATCATCTAAACCTTAACTAAACTAGTTAAGTATTTTTAGAAATACTTTATTAGCGCTTAGTTAGCGCACTAAGCTTAGCTAAATTAATAGGAGAAGCTTTTACTACTTTAGGAAACTTAAAAACTTACAGAAATTAAGGCAATAAAAGCGTAAGCTAAAAAGTTAACTATAAGTACTTATGCAAAGATAATAAAGAATATAAGCACTACTAAAATTTTGTAAAATTCTATACGCTTTTAGTAGCAATTAAAGCTTACGCTAAAGTTTAATATAATATTAGTAAAAAGAAAGCTAAAAAGATTTAAGAACACTTGCACACTAACTAGTTTAAAGAACTTAAAAATAAACTAGTTAAAATAAAATATAAGCTTTTTTAAAAAAAAAAAAGTAAGTTAAAAGCTTTTCTAGGCAGTATTATTATATCTTTAATTAACTTAGCACTTTTTAAAAAAGACAACAGCCTAGGTGTATACTATACTAGCAATTACAACGCCTATGTACTATTAAGGAGCACTATACGTAATAGTAAGGCCGCGTTGTACTTAGTAAACAGTAAGAAACTACTTATACTAGGCTCTTTTATACCTGCAAGGGAGGTAGAGATAGTAAAAGCAGGCACTTAAGCCTTTTTTATTAGTAAACAAAGGACTTGTATTTTTTGCTAAGTCCTAAATAGGATATATAGCAATAAAACTAAGAATCTTACTCTTATAAATATAGTAGTTATTAAAAGTTTTAATCTTAATATTATTTTAGAAGCTTGCCTATACAGAAAAAAAGTTTAGTACTTAGGCTTAGATAACACACTTTGCTAAAGTACACTTAGTAAAAATATTATACTAGCACGGCTTAAATGTTGTTTTAAATTCTTATTTCTTAAATATAAGCCTCTATCTTTTTATCTAAAGCTTATTATAAACGTAATACCTCTTATTAGAAGCTTATAAAAAACATATCTAAGAAGCAACTTAGAGAACTTTTAGCATACTAAAGTAGAGTATTTAGGTCTAAAAGCACTAGAAGCACTTGTTAATACAGTATAAAGAGTGTAAATCAAAAAAATAGCATACATTAAATATAAGTACTGTGCTTTAACTTATACTAAACAAGTTATCTTAAGGTAACTAAGAAAACTTTCTTTTTAACTATACTAGAAGATTTTGTAAGACCTATTTAACATGCCTTAAAGCTATTTAGGAGAGCAATAGATATTTATTTTAAAGGTGTTAAAGGTAGTAGTTGTTATTATAGTTCAAATAGAGTTTCTAAAAAAAGGAAAAAGTAGCTACCTTCTACTAATTAGTTGCAAAAGTCAAAAAAAAGATTGTGTGTAGTTAACAAGATTTAAATAGTAGGTAGATAAAGTCTACGCGCTAAGCGCTTAGAGTAGAAGAGTTAAAATAATTTGCTAAAAGTACTAAAAAACAACACTAATTAAAAAGTGTTTAATAGCAATTGCTAGCCTATAGCTAGCAACAAGATTGCGATAAAAATAAAAGAGAAGGGTAAGGACACATACGTTACTGTAGCAGAAGCCTATAATACTTCTTTATAAAAGCTCTTTACCTACTACTTCTTACTTTTAGAATTTTTTACACTACATAGTACTGCATACAAACAACTTGCATATAAACAATATAATACTTAGACTATTTTTCTTTCTCTTTAATACAAAGACTAATAGCTTATATTAAGTAAAGTTAGACCTTACTAAGTTACTATACTAGAAGCTATAGTAGTAGATTACCTATTAGTTAAAAAGAAGCTAGTAGTAATAGTCCTTGTAGTAGTTAAGTTAGTGCAGAGGTTAGAATATAACTGTAGTTAAGACATCTTTAATGCGTTTAGTATTATAGATGTTAAGGTTACAACAAGGACTATAAAAGGCTAGTTTAGCTAGTATACTATATACACTGCGTATATTAATAGTCTAGGTGTAGTAAAAGTATATTACTTTAGCAATCTCTTCCTACGCAAATGCAACTTTAGTAAAAAAACTTAGAAGTAGCTTGTAAAAAGCAAAGGCGTGTTAAAATAGCTATTAAGTAGCTAGAATAAACTAATAAGCAGGAGAATTTTGTAAGTTACTTTTAGAAATAGGAGAGCTGTGCATAGATAGTAATGCTGTTATTGTTTATTTATATTTAAGAATAGGCACTAAATGCTGCAACTACAACACTGCTAAAATAGCAATAAAATAATAAAAGTTATAGTTAGCAGTAAATAGTTAGTAGTAAATAATTATTAGTTAAGAAGGTTAGTTAAAGGAATATTGCGTATCTTTATTTTTATTTAAATATGCAACACACTAATTGCATGCTAGCAATACTAAACAAGGGGGCATAAGCCTAGATACTTATTATTAGCAATTAATTTTTTTTTACTAAAAAGGTGTCTATAAAATGTGTAGTTACATTAAAAGGTTGTCTTAAAAGGCTAAAGCTAGAGCAATAAATATAAGTTATTAAAGATGCTTTTAGTAGTACGCTTTATATATATATTTTATAAACTAAATTTATTTTAGAAATTATAAAAGCTTTTTACTATCTTAAAGCTCTTATTAAGGCTTGTTACAAGCTCTAGATAGTTAAAATTATACAAAATAACAATTCTTTAACGCTCTTTTAGTAAGGTATATTATAGTACTAAATATAGTATAAAGAAAAAGGTATTATAATTAGACTTTCTCTACTATACACACATAAACTAAATAGAGCTACTAAATAAGTAAGACAAGAAATAATAACTAAGTTAATTAAAAAAAGAGTAAGCGTAAACCTACCTAAGAAACTCTAGCTAGAAATTGTTTAGGCTATAGTATAGCTTTATAATATAAGCTTATCTTATACGCACGGTTTGCGCTTACTAAATAAGCTTCTTAATTAATAGAGCAGGGGGTACTTTAAGTACTATAAACTAGAGCTTCTTAAGAGCCTTACAATAAGTATAGAACTAGATTAGAGTAGTATATACGCCTATAGCTGCTGCGCCTGTCTTTTAAACAAGAATAGAGCAGCTAGGTAATATAAAAAGAGCTTTAAGACTCTTTCTAAGGGCTATATAAGTTACTTAGTAGAATATAGAGCTTCTAACATATACTAGATATAAGTTTTAGCGCTTAACTAAGTTATTATAATACGCAACGTTATATTTAACAAGACGCTATACTATAAGAGACTAACTTATAAGCTACTAAGGCAGAACGTAGTTCTTATAGTATACACTATTAATAATAATAAAATTAGTAAAGCTAGAGAAATACTTAAGCAGCTTACAAGTATTAGTTAAGTAGTAGTAATAATATAGAAGGCTTTATAGCTAATAAGTAATTAGCTAACAATAAAGACTGTAAAAGGCTTACTATAGTCTTTAATAAGTAGTACGCTAAAAGCACATAAAAAGCGTTGAGTTAACACTTTTTAAGGAATTTATAAAGAGCAAAAAGGTTTTTTAGAATAGCTACTAACGCCTAAAGTAACGCTAGCGCCTTTTTCTCTAAAAGCGCAAATACTAGAGTAAGGCACTCTAGCTTAGAGAGCTGCAAGTAGTAGTAATAAGCTGCTTAGCTTTTAAAAATTGTAAACAACTAGTAGATTAAGCTTAATAAACGCGTAGAGACTTTTATAGTCTTTAAAAAAAGTAGAGAACGCTTTTAAGAAAGCTTAGCATAGTACTAAGAATTTTACAGCACTAGCTAAACTTTCTTAAAATTCTTTAGTAAAAAGACTTTATAAAAAAAAAGTATAAAAACCTTCTACAAAGAGCTTCTTAGGGCTAAAAAATAAAAACTAACGCAGTATTAACGTAGAGAGTGTAGGCGTACACTGCTTACTTTATAACCTTTTAAAAGTACCTAAGCTTAAGGCACTACTCTATTAGCCTTAAAAAAATTAAAAGCTAATTATAGTTTATACTATAATAGCAGCAGCTCTTAAAAAAAATTTAACTTTAAATTTACTTTAATAAACTTCTAAAGCTTCTAAATAAATAAAAGAACTTTTATAACTACTAATTTAAGGGTCTATTTAAACAGGCTGCTTAAAAAGAAATTAATACTCTACTTTTAAAAGGCACCTAGATAGAAGAAGAGACTTTAAAGGACTTTAGGCCTTTTCCTTTTGAATAGGTATTTACTTATAAGCTTAATAAAAATAGCTACTTTCTTAAATACAAAGCACGTCTTATAGTAGAAGAAAACTTTTAAGCAAAGAACTTACTACACTTATTATACGTAGTAACACTAGCCGCGCAATTCTTTAAACTTATAATAGCAATAGTAGCTAAGTTTAACATAAAAATTTAGCAGCTTAACGTAGTAGGCGCGTTTTTTAACGCTAATATTAGTAAAAAAACAATAGTTCTATATAACTTACTAGACAGTTACAAGCGTCTAAAAAGGTATATTAAGCTTAAAAAAGCCGTATTTAGCCTATAAGACTTCTTATTATTATAGTATAATAAGTTCTTAAGTACACTAAAAAAGCTTAGCCTATAGGCTTTAACTAAAGAGCTTTGTTTTTTCTATACTGAAGACTACGCGCTTCTTCTAATATTCTATGTAGATAATATTCTCTTTATAAATTACTAATTTTACTTAATAAAAGCCTACAAGCTCCTTAAATTAATTAAAGATATTTATAAAGTTAAAAATAAAATAAAAGTAAGCTAGTTTCTAGAAATAAGATTTATAAGAGATTGTAAACAGCGCATAATATTGCTACTATATAATACATATATTAACAAAGTTGCAAAAAGATTTAATTTAGACGCCCTTAGTAGGTTTTTAGAAACTTCTCTACCCTTAGAGAAGCTAGTTAAAAATTCTAAAAAGGCTCTAAAGCCTTAAATTAAGGCCTACTAAGAGCGTATTAGTAGCGCGTTATACATAGCTATTATGCTGCGTCCTAATACTGCCTACGCAGTTTCTAAGCTTTTTTACTTTTAACTAACTCTTTAGAAGCTTATATAAAGGCTATAAATTATTTTATATAATACCTCTACTATACAAGGTATAAGAGGATTAAGTACAGCAAAAATAATAGTAAAAAGCTTACTATTTATAAAAATTTATCTTTTATAGATAACTTAGAAACTTATTAATCCTTTTAAGGCTATATTATTATACTCTTTAGAGAGCTAATTATTTAGAAAGTAGCTTATTAAGCTACTATAATAACTTTAATAATAAAAGCTAAGCTTCTTACACTAGAGTATATAGCAAAAGAATTTATAGCACTTAAAAAACTATTTAAAGAGCTTAAGCTTATAGTCTTAAAAGCCTAAAAGATTTTCTGCAATAACTAGCAAACTATACGCCTAGTTATTAAAAAATAAGAAAAAATTACTACTAAGCTCTATTATATTAATATAAAGAATATGTAGCTTTGCTAAGAACACGCTAAAGGCTTATTTTAAACAAAGTATTAACTAATAGCTAAGATACTAGCTAATAGACTTACTAAGTACTTATTAAGGCAAAAGCTTAAGCACTTTAAAAAGCTTATTAATATTAAACGCAAGTCTTACAAAGAATTATAAAAAAAAAAGTAAAAAAAAAAATAAAAGAAATATTTAATTATTAAAGTAAATTAGCTCTTTATCTCTAGAAAACTTATAAGTTTCTAGAAGGACAACCTTTTCCTAATAGGTTTTTAGGTAACTAGAAAGTTAACTAGCTTATCTAATAGCTCCTTAGCGCGCAGACAACGCGTAAGGAGACTATTAGAAGAGCTAGTAGGCTTTTTTTAGTTATTTTAACCTTTCTTCATTTTCTTCTAACTCTTAAAGTCCTTCTTAGCTTTCTTTTTCTTAGCTGCCTGCTTTAAAAGCACGTAAACTGCAGCTTGTAAGCTTTTTAGCTTACTTACTCTATAATTTATTAGTATAAGGAATATAAAAAAAAAGTATAAAAAGAGCTTACATAGGCGCGTTTTTCTAAAGCTTAGTAAAAAGTTTTTTAGCTAAAAAAAAAGTAATTTAAGAGCTTTAATTGTTAGTAGAAGCTTTAAATTTAAAAAAAAAATTTTCATAAAACTTTATAAGTCTTTTTATTAAAGCACTACTAGTAGCGTGTTTTAGCGCTAAAGGACTTGTCTTAAAAAGCTTTATTAAAGCTACTAGACAAAGCAATTTTAACGCACTTAAAATAAAGTATGTTACAATACACACTAGATTTGCCCTAGTAATTAAAAGTTGCTGCTAAGGTCTTACGCCTGTAGGTAGTCTTAACTAGGGTTTTAACCTTGCCTACACGCCTCTTAGACGTGTAGGCTAGTACTATACATAAAGCAGCACTAGTTAACTTTATACAAAAAGCGCGTTTTAAGAGTAGCTGTACTACTAAATAAGGTAGTAATAGTAGCAGCAAGGGCAAGAGCATAAGCAAAGGTAAAGGTAGCAGCAGCAGCGCGCGCGCGGCAGCGCAGGTAGTAGCGCAAGCAGCAGCAGCTTTTTATAGTTTTAACTTTTATATAAAGTTAGCAACTAAATAAAAAAAATACTAAAATAAAGCTAGAAGCTGCGTAAAAGTATAAAGTAGTATATAGTAAGCTTAGAAAGCTATGTAAAAGTATTGCAATACTTATAAAAGTAATGAGTATTACTTTTAAGAATATTAAGCGAGCTTGTAAGTAACACTTATAGCAGCTATAGTAAGTAGTATTAGATACTAAGCTTAAGAGGCTTAAATAAATTTTTATTATTATTATTACGCTTTGCGCTAAGACGCATGTGCGCAATGCGTTGCGCAGTATGCTAAGACTATATAGAGCTCTACATAGGTAACTAAGGTCTTAGTTACTTAGAAGGTATATTACATCTATAATATACTAACTTTAAGGCCTAAGGCCTTCTTAGGCCTAAGCTTAGGCGCCTATTAGCTTATACGCTAAGCGCGCGCTAGCTAACTTTATATTAAAATATTTACGCTAAACTTATAAGCTTACACCTAAGCTTGTTAAGATACGTGTTAAACTCCTCTAAGTTTAATAGTAGCTTTTCTAGGCTAGGTCTGTATAAATAGCACGTCTTAGACTTAGTTAGAAAAGCAAAATTAGAATTAATTATCTAGTTCTTTTAAACTACTATTTCTAGCTCCTTGTTTTTTACAAGTATTTTAAGCACTTTCTTAGTATAAGTAAATACTTAACAAATTTTGTATTCTTTTTATAACTTACTAAGCAAAGGCTTAATATTTTTTTATATATTAAAAGGTTGCTTCTAGTATAGTAACTTAGAAAGGTCTAACTTTACTTAATGTAAGCTATTAGTCTTTGTATTAAATAAGAAAAAAAATAGTTTAAGTATTGTATTGTTTGTATACAAGTTGTTTATATACAGTACTGTGTAGTGTAAGAAATCTTAAAAGTAAGAAGCAGCAGGCAGAGAGCTTTTATAAAGAAGTATTATAGGCTCCTGCTATAGTAACGTACGTGTCCTTACTCTCCTTCTCTATCTCTATTGCAATCTTATTACTAGCTATAGGCTAGCAATTACTGTTAAACACGTTTAAATTAGTGTTGTTTTTTAATTACTTAAGTAAGTTTTTTTAACTTAAATTTGTACTTTATAGTCTAAGCTTTTTTGCTTTAAGCGCTTAGCGTGTAGACCTTATTTACTTACTATTTTAATCTTGTTAACTATACATAATCTTTTTTTCTTTTTTTACGTCTAATTAGTAGAAAGTAGCTGCTTTTTACTTTTTTAGAAACCCTATTTTGTCTATAATAACAACTACTACTTTTAACACCTTAAAAATAAATAAAAAGGTTGCAAATTTTAGAGTTATTTGTAGAAAAATTAATTTTAAATTTTAAGTAAGGCTAATTATGCAAATAGGTAATAAACTTAAGTATTTATATTATATTTAGCATAAGCTAGATTAGTTTAAAGGCTAGGCGTACTACAAGAAAGCTTTTTAACTTTAAATAAGAGTTATAGTTAAAGAAATACTTTTTGTAGAAGTTATATACTATTGTATTATATTATATACAAATTATACATATACAGTACTGTTTAAAAAGTAAGAGGTAGTAGGTAAGAAGTAGTAGCTTTAGCTTTATAAAGTGTTCTAGGCCCCTGCTATAGTACGTACCTATTTTTTCCCTGCTCTATTGTATTATGTTGTAATTCTATTAGAATTATACTATAATCTTGTTGTTAGCTATAGGCTAATAATTGCTGTTAGACATGTTTTAACTAGTATTGTTTTTTAGTACTTTAGCAAGTTTTTAAACCTAAATTATTAGTTAGTAGTCTAAGCTTTTTTTTTAAATTTATTCACCTACTATTTAAATCTTATTAATAATATATAATCTTTTTTTTTAACTTTTGCGATTGGTAAATAGAAAGTAGCAGCTTTTTACTTTTCTAAAACCCTATTTTAACTACAAGAACAACTACTACCTTTAATATATTAAAAAATAAATAAAGGTATTCTAAAAGAATATAGTTTAGATTTTTTTATAAGAAGCTTACAACGCTTATTAAAAGTAGAGAAATGCTCTATTTATACTACTAAAGAAAAGAGCTTAGAAACAATAAAAGAGCTTAAGATTGCAAAAAATACAAATATTAGAAAACATTAATTTTAGATAAGTTGTAATTTTTAAAAAGTTTTTATTTCAGCGCAGATACGGCGCTAGGCAAGAATACATCTAAAAAAAGTAAAATAAGCAACTTAGTAAGGAATAAGTGTCTATTTTAAGTATAATTAAGTTTTAAAGTATTCTAATTAACCTAGGAATTTCTCTAAAAAGTTTTATATTCTTCTAATATTCTAAATTATTTATAGCTAGCCTACTAGCTAAGATATAGCTTGCAATATTTCTATCTCTGTTTAGAGAGTTATTTAGCCAGGTAGTAGATCTAAGTTATACACATCTAGATTCCTTAAAGATACTAGGACTTCTTTTAATACTTAGTATTTAACAGAAGTTTTAAATTCTATTTTTAAATCTTTTTTTAAATAAAGGTAAGTAAAACCTCTCTTTCTTTTTACTCTAAAACGCTATAATTAAGTTTTTTTTTAATATGTTTTAAGCATTAACTTATATCTAAAAAGCTTATAGAGAATTTTATTTAAGCTAAAAACTATAGCAGTATAATGCTAAGAGCTAGAAAACGCTACAAGTTATTGCCTAGTTTTCTAAAAATAGAATTCCTTACTTTAAGCATCCTACCTATAGCCTAGATTTTTATCTTCTAGAAAACGTTTAGAGTTTACATAAAAACTTGCTAGAAAAAAGGTCTATTGCCTCTTTAGGCATAAGTAAAAGTGTTAAAGCAGTAAAATTATTTAATTAGATAATTTTAGAAGATTAAGACCTTATACTACAACAATTAATTAATAATGATGTTAATTCTTTACTTAGGCGTTATTTAGCTGTTAAAGCAGCTTAGGGTTGATATACGAAAGACTAGTAACTAGCTTTAGCTAATTTAATAAAAAAAACTACTTGTTAATATATGTTTAGAAATAATAATATTAAATAACTTCTAATTAACATACGTTTTATATCTTATATACATTTATAAAACTAATTAATTTTTGCGAAAAAGATAATGCAATTAAAAAGTTGTTACTAGGTTTAACTAGGCTTTATTTACAAGTTTTTACTGTATTTTTACTTCTTTTCTCTGCTAATTAAGCTACTGCACTAGTAAACTAACTAAAAGAAAAAGTTATTTGCTTTTTAAAACTTTATAATTTATAATTATAACTTGTCTAGTTATTTAGTTAAATATTGTTAAAAAAAATTACTTTTTAAATTACTCTTTCTTTTTATCACACTATTATATTAACTAAATATAGAAAATGCTTAACTGCATTACGATAATCTACCTAAACATCTAGCAATAAAGAAGAATTTACTCTAGCATCCTATAAAGGCTTTACTTAAACATATCTATTAAAATAAAATTAATTAGTTAAGTAAGAATAAATCTAAAACTAAAATAATTAAAGAAAAAGCAGGTAGTTGCCTAATGCATAAAAAGTAGGTCTAGACTAATAAGTTTAATAAGAACAGCTTCTTTCTAAATATTATCCCTAATTGCTGTAAGAGTTAATCTTTAAAAGAAAATTAATTAATTTTATATATACTACTACTTTAGTAGCCTAGTCCTTCTAAGCTGCAATATCAATTGCTGCTAAGAATAATTTAAAAATTAAGTAATATAAATTTGTAAGAGTATTGTGTAGCTTTAGCCTTTTAAGACAACTCTTTAATATAACTACACATTTTGTAGACACCTTTTTAGTAAAAAAAGATTTATTACTAACAACAGGTATCTAGGCTTATGCCCTCTTATTTAGTATTACTAGCACGCAATTAGTGTGTTGTATATTTAAATAAAAATAAAGATGCGTAATATCCTTTTAACTAACTATCTTAACTAATAACTATTTACTGCTAACCGCAACTTCTATTGTCCTGTTGCTATCCTAGCAGTATTACAGTCGCGGCGTTTAGTGCTTATTCTTAAATATAAATAAATAATAACAGCATTACTATCTATATACAGCTCTCTTATCTCTAAAGGCGTTTTACAAAATCTTTCTGCTTATTAGTTTATTCTAGCTACTTAATAGCTATCTTAACATGCCTTTGCTTTATATAAAGCTACTTCTAAGTCTTTTTACTAAAGTTGTATTTGCGTAGAAAGAGACTGCTAAAGTATTATACTTTTACTATACTTAGACTATTAATATGTGCAGTATATATAGTGCACTAGCTAAACTAGCCTTTTACAGTCCTTATTGTAACCTTAATATCTATAACACTAGACGCAAAGATATCTTAAGTATAGTTATATTTTAACTTCTATACTAACTTAATTACTACAGAGACTATTACTACTAGCTCTATTTTAACTAATAAAAGTAGCTGCTTAACAACAGTAAACGCTAGCTTTGTAATCTACTACTATAGCTTCTAGTATAGTAACTTAGTAAAGATTTAATAAGAAGAAAAACATTCTAAGTATTATATTATTTATATATAAGTTGTTTGTATGCAGTACTGTGTAGTGTAGGAAATTCTAAAAGTAAAAAGTAGTAGGTAGAAAGCTTTTATAAAGAAGTATTATAGGCTCCTGCTGCGGTAACGTATGTGTCTTTACCTTCTTCCTCTATCTCTATTGCAATCTTGTTGCTAGCTATAAGCTAGCAATTACTGTTAAACACGTTTTAATTAGTGTCGTTTTTTAGTACCTTAAGCAAGTTTTTTTAACTCTAATTTTTGCTTAGTAGTTTAAGCTTTTCTGCTCTATGCGCTTAGCGCGTAGACCTTATCTACTTACTGTTTAAATCTTATTAACTACACACAATTTTGTTTTTTTTACTTTTGCGTCGAATTAGTAGAGGGTAGCTGCTTTTTACTTTTTTGGAAACCCCATTTTGACTACAACAACAACCACCACCTTTGACACCTTAAAAAATAAAGTAAGAGCATTGTGTAATGCGTTACTTACAGCAGACAACTTAGTAATCTATAGAATACAACATAACTTAAAGAAGCCTAGCAAGTGCGTACAGCTTAACTGTGCACTATATAAATTACCAAACTCGCTACTATTCTAGTGTAAGAAGTTTTTGTGATTACTAAAAGAAATTAAACTAATTAGATTACTAGAGAAGCTATGTCTATTCTCTTATTTAGAACAGAGAATTCTAGTTTTAATTTATATAAATAATATCCAACATGCGCTCTTCTAATTAGAATACAACTTATCTATATAGTCGCGGGGTGTCTGCTAGTGTAAGCAGGCAATTATCTCACAACTTAATGTATAGGACCGATAGATCTAACTAGGCTGGCAAATTGGTTAGGGCAACCCATACTTAGGTTGGGGTTGGGTTAGGGTCGCACGGACTAGTAGTTGTGGTTAGGTTGGGGTCGCATTAACTAAGTAGTAAGGTTAGGCTGTGGTAACATTAACTAGGTAGTAAGGTTAGGTTAGGGTCGCACAGATATCTAGTTGTAGTTCAGTTAAAGTAGTTAAAGCTTACAGTAAGTTAGGTTATAAGTCAAGTTGTAGTTAGGTTAAGGTTAGATTACAGTATTTATTTCTAGTTGTTTATAAGTTATGAAACAAAGACTTATAATAAAGAGGAATGTTATAAAGATAATCTATTATTACTATGCTTTATTATTACAGCATGTTTTCAAGTCGCGCCTAATGCGCTACTGCTTTTATAGCTAAAGCTTATTCATTATAGTTGCGCTTAATGCGCTGCCGCTTTGATAGCTAAGGTAGAAAGTCCTTATTTATAAGCTTGTTATTTTCTACTATTTCCTGCTCTAGACTTAGTAGACTGTTTTAAGACGATAGAAGCTTAAATAAATTATTAATCTTGTTACATAGTGCTTTAGCGCCGTTTATATTTTATATAAAGATTCTCTACCTTTCTAAATCTAAGAAGATTATATTCTTGAAAACTATAATTCACTGTATAGTTGAAACTAAAAGTTAATATCCTTAATTACTAAAAATACCCTTTGCAGTATAAAAGGCGTACTTAATACTAATACCAGTAATTAAGATTGCTAATATATCTTTTATAACTTAAGGAAGTTAAGAATAAGTAGTTTTATACACTTACTACTATAATACAATATTAAATAATTTTTATTTTTTAATATAAAAACTGCTATAGTAGAATTGGTTTTCTTATTAAGTAAGGCTATGCATCTATTTTCTTTTCTCTATATTAAATTTCTAACTTCCACTAAAAAAGCTACGGAAAGGCAACACAAAATTAGGCTTGTAAAACTATTTAGAGCTAATAATCCTTTCAAATAGATTAAGTTAAAGCTAGTGAGTAATATGCTCTTTCAGTACTATTATATTAATTAAAATGGTTAAAGGACTATTAGCAATATTCATGCTTATCTTAAAGATTCTATGCAGTATCCTGATTAGCTATTTAGCACTTTTCTGTAATATATTACTATGATAACTATACTTCATATACTGTAATCTTTGAAGAGAATAGCTGCCTAGTTAATTAAGAACTCTTGCTTAGCTAATAGATATATATAGTACTTGCTTAGTTTTGCCTTGCTTCTATCTACAGTAGCTTATACTATTGCGGGCCACTTTGTAGTCCAACCCATTATATCCTTATTCAAACTTTTAGATATTAACTTAAGTAAATTAAAAAACTAGTTACATATAAGCTAAATATATTAGACTTGCACCTTTTAGTTCTTTCTTAGAAAGCTTATAGCCTTCTTAAACTACTATAGCATCTCTATCCATAATTTAAAATATCGCTACTTAATACAAGAGATTTAGAGACGCTAAAAGTTGTAATAGTTAATAATTCTAGTGATATTATTAAAAATAGCAATATTTAATTACGTACTATAGTAAGTGCTTTTTAGGTAACTTTATCAATTTAATGTACGTTATTCCAAAATTAGTATAGCTTTGAAATTATATAATATTTTTTATGTTATGAAAGGTTGTATTAATTAGCTGTAGTAAGCGCTAACTAATGCTCATAACTTAGCGTAAGAATACTACTATAATTCATTTTGAAAGCTTTTAAAATATGTAGAATTGCTAGAACTTATATGCTTATTTTTACTTTTATTTTTATTCTTAACTTTAGCTTATAATTCCTGCTACTACTTCTTAGTCTTATACTTGTTCTTACATTCTTTATAGTACGCATTAATATTAGAGTTATTGTTAACTTCTTTCTAGTATTAATTGCTATTATGTCCCATAATAAATAGCTTGTCGCTGTGTAGAATAGTTTTGTTGCTAAGTCTTAAGAACTTGTTTACTAGCAAAGGCTTAAATAGTCTATACTAGTCAGTAAGTATACGTAATGAAAGAATGTGTTAGAACTTACTTCTAACTCCTACTTGTTGCAATAGCTAACTCCTCTAGGCTTATATTTTAAAACAAAGTTTTATTATACCTTTCTAGCTTATTTTCTGTCAAAAGTATTACTGCCAAGCTTTGCTAATATATTATTATAGGTGCATCGTATAATCTTTTTAATAATAATACTAGAGCTATAAATCTAAGTATATATGCAACTCTAGCTACTATTATTCAAGCTCTCTATTATCTGCGCTGCCTTATTTAGAACTCTTGTGTACAGCTTTATATTGACTTTATAGTATGCATCTTTCTATTTTTTATTAATTCAATTTAAGATTGTCTGTAGCTACTTACTTGTATATTTATTTTAAGGTGTCAAAGGTGGTGGTGGTTGTTGTAGTCAAAATGGGGTTTCCAAAAAAGTGAAAAGCAGCTACCCTCTACTAATTAGACGCAAAAGTCAAAAAAAAGATTGTGCAGCCTCTGCTGACTTGTATATATATAAGCATTAATTTGTAATATATTACTGTGTTAAGTTACTACTCTCTTAGGCGTTATAATACTTTTAGCTAAGTACTTTTTATTCTACTTTTATGATTTCTTTGCCCTTTTTTAAACTTATATCTTTATATCATTCTCTGCCTTTTATTTTTTTTTCATTTAGGATATAGAAGTTCATTTTGCTATATATGCGTCTTATATGGCTTTTGTCTTAAGTTTAAGTTAAGCTACTTAACTTTTTGTATAATAGCTTAAATACTAGAGCTTAACAATTTTTTTCTTACGACTTTGAAATTAATAAGGTAGCTTATTTCTACACTGCTTTAGCTGCGTTGCGTAACTTTACTATTAATTTGTTTTTTCAATATTTATAACTCTTTACAAATTAGCATGCGATAAAATTAATAGCTATATTGAATACTTTTTTTAGCTTCTTCTACTTATTGTGTTTAAAACCTAGTAGTACTAACATTGAAATGCGTAGAACTAGACCTTTAGAACTATTACTAGGCTTTTCTTTAATCATTAGTATAGTAGTATATATAATTATTAACTGTAATTAGTTAATTTTACCGTGTCTGTGCGCGTGATGATCATTTTCGAGCGATGATCACTCCAACGACATGAAGATTTTAGAAAAATAAGGCTGTAGAGCCACCACCAATAGCTAGTATCGCAAGATTTTGTAGACTTGTAGTATATATATTATTGTAATTAATTTTCACTACTTGTATTAACTTAGTAAGTTAACTTTACGCCCGCGGCGGGTGGTGCACGCTAGGGCAGCTGGTACAGCTACCTTAGTTTTAACATAAGATAAATTAAAAACAACACGTTTTTAATGCTTTTGTTTTTAAGTAGAGGCTTGTAAGGCCTTGCGCTTACTTTATTAAAATAGTTGTATAGCTTTTTAAGCGTTATAAGCCAATTTCTAACGCTTCTTTTTAGCTACTTTTTTAGCCTTCTCTTTTTGCCTTACCTTCTTAAGCCTTTTTCTCTTAACACGCCTCTTTTTAGCTTGTTCAGCCTTATATAATCAAGTTTGCTCTTTTTAGTAAGACCTCTTAGCTTTTTAGAGTTATAGTAGTTGTTATTTATATTATTAAGCTACCTTGTTGTCTTAAGCCTAACAAACTTTCTTAGGCAACTAGAAAACAGCACTACTATAGTACTCCTAAGGATTGTTAAGTTAGAGAGTATAGCTCTTCTTTTAGTGTCTCTTTTTAACTAAACTCTTTTAAGCCTTGTATCTTTTTATAAAGGATACTTTTTTAAGCTAAAATATAGTAGAGACTTTAATAAAGCTTTTATACTTGCTTAGTGCTTTAATCTTGCACTAAATGGCGTATAAAAGTTTTGATTCTAGCTAATCATCTCTACTAAGTACAGAAGCTAAGGATTTGTTATAACTAAAGGCTTTTTTGCAGAATTTTAAAACAAATAATTTAGAATTAGGTAGTTAGACTTTAGTGACCTAAATAGACTTTTTAATAGTCTTTCTCTTAAAAGCAGCACCCTAGGACCTTTAAGAAAGAAGAAAGAAGTCTCTTTTTACTATTAGTAGGAGCTCTTAGCTTTTATAAAAGTTGGAAAAAAGCTAAGTTAAGTAGGCAGTTGAAAAAAACTTAAATAATCTAATGTTAAGCATTTAAAGCATATAAGTTATATAAAGAAGAAATACAGTTAGAAGGATCTGATAGTTATTATAGTATTTAGAGAAATTTATAGTTAAGTAAAATTTTTAGCTATAAAGAAGAAGTTATTAGTATTTTAAATAAGCTTTTTATTTAGTCTCTCTCTTAAATACCTCCTTAAGCTAGGCTAGACTTATATTATTATTAGCCTAGCTAGAAGAAGATAAGCTAATAAATACTAAGTGCTTTTTGTTATTAATATTCTTAACTTAGCTTAATTTCAAAGCTCTAAAAGCTAACTAAAAAATGAAAGCTAAAGATAGAGCTGTACTGTCTAAACAAACGCAGGCTAGAATAGTTACTTACTTTCTATTACTATTTTAAGTTGTAGCCCTAGCTTTTTTTTAGTTGTAGATTTTCTTATTATTAAACACTTTTTTAACCTTCTATTTACTCTAAATATAAAGCCTTTCTAATCTATATTAAAGATTTAAGGAGGCCTTATGTTGTATTCTTTTATTTTCTTATATAGTAGCTTAAAGTAGAGGCTATATCAAGCCTTTAAATTAGCTTTGTAGCAATTGTAATCATTTCCTGCCTATTATCGCAAGATAAGATAGGTAGGATTCCTGTTAATAAAGTAAGTAACCTAGCTTTCTAAAACCTCTCTACTGACTAAAAATAAGGTAAAGTTATGTATTATTGCTTATGTAGGCAGTGTACGTTGCTTAATAAGCGTAGTAGTGTACTGCAAGAGCTTAGTTTCTTAGTGTAAGTAGTGGGAAAGCTATACGAGCTTGTTAGGTTGCGTGTTGCCCTAGTGTCTTCGGGCGAGCGTACAGCAATTAATACTATACTTTTTTACGATTTGCAAGTACGAGAAAGATGCGTTTAGCTCGCGCGATTTAATATTTTTAATCACTTTCTAAATTAGATCTATATTAGTAGAGTTATAACGCGTTTGTTGTAGGGTGGTAGAGTTGTTAGGGTAATCATCGCTCGAACATGATCATCGCGCGCACAGACACAGTAGTAGAAGTAGTAAAATAGTTAGTAGAGATTTAGAGATATTGCTGTATTATAGCTAGTGTAGTCTATGCGCCTATACTAAAGCTAACTAAAGATTAATTCTCTTTATACTTAGACTTACCTAGCTAACTAACTACTTTTTAATAATACACCCTAGCACGTGGCATTGTAATAGCTCTTCATTATGCTCACTTATACACCCTATTCCTATAACAAAAATAATGATAATTATATATGCTTAACGTGAGCGGCAAGCGAAACGCCTAGGTAAGCGAAACGCCTATTTCTCTTTGTACTCTACTTTTACACGTTAAAAACTCAACACTATAATAAGCTATTGTAGTGCATAGTAGCTTAAATTACTCTTCTAAGTTTACTACATCTTTCTTGCATGTGCGCTTATTGTGCCTTGTCTCGCCGCACCTTTTGCAGTATTAAACACCCCCTCTACTACTACTACTACTGTGCACCCTCTCTTAACGCCTCTCTGCTTCTAACTAAACTTTAACATCTCTGTAACTAACTATATCTTCTGCCTCTGTCTACAATAGGGTCTTTCTTTTCTAAATCTACTTCTTCTTGCGCTTTTGTTGCTTACTTGCAGCTTAATTTACCTGCTTAAAACTAGCTACTCTAGCTTTAAGCAACGCGTGTAAATGCACTTTTAGGCTTCGGCCTTTTGAGACAACCTTTTGATGTGACCACACATTTTGTAGACACCTTTTTGGTAAAAAAAAGATTTATTGCTAACAACAGGTATTTGGGCTTATGCCCTATTATTTAGCATTGCTGGCACGCAATTAGTGTGTTGCATGTTTAGACAGAAACAAAGATGCGCAATATCTTTCTAACTAACCCTCTTAACTAATAACTATTTACCGCTAACTATTTACTGCTAACTATTTACTGATAACTGCAACTTCTATTGTCCTGTTGCTATTCTAGTAGTATTGTAGTTGTGGCGTTTAGTGCCTATTTTTAGATATAAATAAACAATAACAGCATTACTATCTATGCACAGCTCTCTTATCTCTAGAGGTAACTTACAAAATTCTCCTACTTGTTAGTTTGTTTTAGCTACTTAATAGCTATTTTAACACGCCTTTGCTTTTTATAAAGCTACTCTTAAGTTTTTTTACTAAAGTTATATTTACGCAGAAAGAGATTACTAAAGTAATATACTTTTACTATACTTAGACTATTAATATGCTCAGTGTATATAGTATACTAGCTAAAGTAGCCTTTTATAGTTCTTATTGTAACTTTAACATCTATAATACTAGATGCATTAAAGATGTCTTAACTATAGTTATATTTTAACCTCTATACTAACTTAACTACTATAAAGACTATTGCTACTAGCTCTTTTTTAACTAACAAAAGTAGCTGCTTAACAACAGTAAACGCTAGCTTTGTAATCTACTACTATAGCTTCTAGTATAGTAACTTAGTAAGGTCTAACTTTAGTTAAAAAAAGAGAAAAATAGTCTAAGCATTAGATTATTTATATATAAGTTATTTGTATGCGGTACTGTGTAGTGTAAGAAATTCTAAAAGTAAGAAGTAGTAGGTAGAAAGCTTTTATAAAGAAGTATTGCAGGCTCCTGCTGCGGTAACGTATGTGTCCTTACTCTTCTCTTTTATTTCTATTGCAATCTCGTTGCTTGCTATAGGGTAGCAATTGCTATTAAACACGTTTTAATTAGTGTTGTTTTTTAGTACCTTTAGCAAATTTTTCTAACCCTAATTTTTGCTTAGTGGTCTAAGCTTTTCTGCTCCAAGCGCTTAGTGCGTAAACCTTATCTACTTACTGTTTAAATCTTATTAACTACCGTGTCTGTGCGCGTTTTGCGCATGGTCGAGTTTTGCGCACCCCACCAACATGAAGATTTCAGAAAAATGAGGCTGTAGAGCCAGTTTACTTAGTAAGGTGACGTTGCGCCCGCGGCGGGTGGTGCGCGCTGGGGTAGCTGGTACAGCTACCTCAGCTTCAACATAAGATAAATCAACAACAACACGTTTTTAACGCTTTTGCTTTTAAGTAGAGGCTTGTGAGGCCTTGCGCTTACCTAATTAGGACAGTTGTATAGCTTTTTAAGCGTCGCGAGCTGATTTCTAACGCTCCTTTTTAGCTGCCTTTTTAGCTTTCTCTTTCTGCCTCACCTCCTTAAGCCTCTCCCTCTTAACACGCCTCTCCTCAGCTTATTAAGCCTTATATAATTAAGCTTGCTCTTTTAAGTAAGACCTCTTAGCTTTTTAAAGTTGTAGTAGTTGTTGTTTGTATTATTAAGCTACCTCATCGTCCTAAGCCTAACAAACCTTTCTAGGCGACTAGAAAACAGCACTACTATAGTACTCCTAAGGATTGTTAAGTTAGAGAGTATAGCTCTTCTTTTAGTGTCTCTTTTTAACTAAAAGAGCTTCTTTTAAGCCTTGTATCTCTCTACAGAGGATACTATTTTAAGCTAAGATATAGTAAAGACTTTAACAAAGCTTTTTTACCTCTTTACTGCTCTAATCTTGCACTAAACAGCGTATAAGAGTCTTTATTTTAAGCTTATTATCTCTACTAAGTACAGAAGCTAAGAATTTATCTAAACTAGACTCCTTGCAGAATCTTTAAAGGATAACCTTAAGATTAAGTAGATAAACTCTAGTTACTTAAAAAAACTTTCTAATAGTCTCCTCCTTAAAAGCAGTACCCTAGGCCCTCTAAAGAAAAAGAAAGAAGTCTCCTTTTACAATTAGTAAGAGCCCCTAGCTTTTATAAAAGTAGGATAAAAGCTTAGTTAAGTAGGCAGTTAAGAGAGGCTTAAATAATTTAACATTAAGCAGTTAAAGCGTATAAGTCAAATAAGAAGGAAATACAGCTAATAAGATCTTATAGTTATAACAGTTATTAATAAAATCTATAGTTAAGTAAGATCTATAGCCGTCTAGAAGGAGTAGTTAGTATCCTAAATAAGCTTTCTGTCTAGTCTCTCTCTTAAAAATCTCCTTAAGCTAGGCTAGACCTATATTATTGTTAGTCTAGCTAGAAGAAGATAAGCTAACAAATACTAAGTGCTTTTTGTTATTAATATCCTTAACCTAGCTTAATTTTAGAGCTCTAACAGCAAACTAAAAGATAAGAGCTAGGAAAAGAGCTGTACTGTCTAAACAAACGTAGGCTAGGACAGTTACCTACTCTCTATTACTATTCTAAGTTGCAGCCCTAACTCCTTTTTAGTCGTATATCCTCTTGTCAAACATCCTTTTTAACCTTCTAGTTACTCTAATTATAAAGCCTTTCTTATCTATATTAAAGATTTAAGAAGGCCTTATATTATATTCCTTTATTTTCTTATGTAGTAGCTTAAAGTAGAGGCTATATTTAGCCTCTAAATTAGCTTTGTAGCAATTGCGATCTATTCCTGCCTGCTAGCGCAAGATAAGATAGGTAGGATTCCTGTTAATAAAGCAAGTAACCTAGCTTTCTAAAACCTCTCTACTAGCTAAAAATAAAGCAAAGTTGCGTATTATTGCTTGTATAGGTAGTATACGTCGTTTAGTAAGTGTAGTAATATACTGTAGGAGCTTAGTTTCTTAGTGTAGGTAAAGGAGTTAGTGGGCGAGTTAGTGTGGTTAGTTTTGCCCTTAGTGCCTTCGCGTTAAGGTTGAGCGTACTATACTATACTTTTCTGCAAACTTTGTATACAAGAAAGATGCGCCTAGTGCGCGTAAATTAATTTTATTAATTGCTTCCTAAATTAAATCTATATTAGTGGAGATATAACTGGTTGAGTATAGGTAGTTGTTTTGGTGGGGTGCGCAAAACTCGACCATGCGCAAAACGCGCACAGACACGGTAACGTGTTTCCCAAGCGAGTCGCCAACCCAAGCGAGTCGCCAACACCAAACTAGCGCGCCACCTGCGCACAACTATCGCGAAATGCCTTAACTACAACAAGCCTAAAAGACTTATACTAAAGCTAGTATACAGCTTACTATCTCTAATATTAATGCGCAACGCGTTTAAAGCGTTAATTAAGCTATAAATATATATAATTTACTTTAAAAAACTTTTGTTAACTAACGCGCTAGAAAGCGTATGCGACGCAATTATAAAGCAAACTTAAAGCGCATAATAATATAAGAAGAGGAGGCTATAGTCTAAAAAGTTCTTAACTAGTCTACATAAGGTCTTGCACCCTTAAGGTCTATTATATAAAAAATAGTAGATAAACTCTTTAGAACGCGGTAAAGTAACCCTATTAGTAAGAACTAGGTTAACAACTTTATTAAGCAGACTTTTAAGCTCTGCAAGCGCTAGAGCTATCTTTATAACTATTAGTAAGCTATCTGCAAGGATCTTGTAGTTGTTTAGCGCTAGCTTAACTTAGTATAAGAGATAAAATAGAAGTATAGAATTATAGATAACAACGTTTATAATTTTAATAAGACTAGCTTTATAATAAGCAAAATTTTAGCGTAGATAGTTATTACTAGTTTAGAAGTAGCTAGAAAAAAAAAGGTTATCTAGCTAAGTAACTATAAGTAAGTTACTATTATTTAAGGCGTAAAAGCTACAGGCTACTTACTTTTACTCTTTATTATTTTTGCAGGCAGCGTACTTATTAATATCTAGTTTAAGGACTTACTACGCAATTAAATTCTTAAAGTAAGTTCTAATAGCTAGATAAATAATTAGCTTACTCTTGCCTAGTTAAAGCACTTTAATAAGTATATAACATTAAGCGCTGTAAGTGTGTACTAGCTACTTATACTTAATAGCTATAAGAGCTACAGCTTACTAAAATTCCTAAATTTTTGTAAAAAAAAGAAAATTATCCTTTGCTATATGCTTTTATATTTATTATACTTACTATAACTTCTTAATATTAGTTACTTTACGCTATTAAAGCATAAGAATAGCAACTAGATTTTAGCTATAGTATATAACTGCGTATATTTTGTTAGCAAAAAATCCTTTCTCTAAGTATTTAAGCTAGCTTTTAAACAGGCTTTAATAGCAGAGAATATTAAAGTAGGCTTTAGAAGTGCTAGACTAGTTCTATATAATTTAGATGCTGTTTTATTAAAGCTTAACGTAAAGTTGCAGACTTTAGCACTATTACTACTAAGGCAAAGTATATAGGAGGCGCAAATACTACATAATACGCGTAAAATTAAGGCGTAGACTACACTTATTTAATAAAAGATATAAAACTGTTATAAGTTCTTTACAAGCTTATTAGATAAAAAGATTTACTAGCTAAGTAAAGGCGTGCAGTAAATTACACATAATATAGTGTTATTGTAAGAGGAATAAACACGTATGCAAAGCGCAATTAATAAGCTTATAAAGTGTTAGTTAAGAAAACAAAAGTATATTTAGATAGAAGAGACTCTAATAGTAGGGGAAATGCAAGACTTAATTACTAAGAGGGAGAGTAAAAAGCGTAATGCGTGCAAAGAGCATGCGCGCAAGGTGCGCGGCGCAAGGCACTACAGACGTTGTAGTAAGAAAGAACATAACTTCTATACTTATAAGGTAGAAATAAAAGATTCTAAAAATAGTAATTAGTCTAAAGAATAAATTAGCTTACTATAATTTTTAAAAAACTGTGTTGCGTGTACACGATAGTTGTGCGCAGGTAGCGCGCTGGTTTGGTGTTGGCGACTCGCTTGGGTTGGCGACTCGCTTGGGAAACACGTTATACATAATCTTTTTTTTGACTTTTGCGACTAATTAGTAGAGAGTAGCTGCTTTTTACTTTTTTTAGAAACCCTATTTTGACTACAACACACCACCTTTAACACCTTAAAAATAAGTAAATGCACTTTTAAAGTTAACTATTCTTTTACCTATAAGACTATTTTAATAATAGAATTAGGTAATAAGCTCATATAGTCTTTTATCTTTTTAACAATTAGTGTTATTTAAGCTTCTATCTCCTAGGCGTTGCTTAGTATTTTAAGTTACTAAAAGGTTAGCTCTAGTGCAGGTAGTATTAGCGTATAAAGCTTTACTTTAAGCTTTAATAGCACTACCTCTAGGTTATCTAGGACAAAACTAATTGCTTAAAAGCTTAATATAATGTTTTTTTTAAAGATGTTTTTATAAACACTTATGCAAAGGCGGATAAAAAGGCTTTTTTATTAATATAGTTAATATAGCTATCTGCTAAGACATAAATTTCCTTCTTGTATGCCTACTTTAAGGGCACAAAACAACCTACGTTAAGTAGCTGTAGAATATATAATAAGTATAGAAGCATATGAAAAGTGATAATTTTGCTTTTTTTATAAAAATTCTAGAAAGTAAGTAACATATAGCTCTTGTAGCTATCAAGAATTAATAGTTAGTAGCTACTTACTATCCTTACCTTTGTATAATAGATCAAGTGCTGTGACTAGGTAAGACTAAGCTTGTTTATTATCTAGCTATTATTACTAATACTTATCTTCTAGCTTTTAGAGTTGTAGTACTAGGCCTAATTATAGTGCTTTACTTTAAAGATAAAGAAAAGTAAGATAACTTAGCCTTTTACGTTAATAGCAGTAATTAAAGTTGCATACTTTTTATTGCTAGGCTAGACTCTAAGTAGTTTAAGACGTCTCTCAGACGCTGTTACTACTTTTTTTTTATTTATTTTTTAAGGTGTTAAAGGTGGTGGTTGTTGTTGAAGTCAAAATGGGGTTTCTAAAAAAGTAAAAAGCAGCTACCCTCTACTAATTAGACGCAAAAGTCAAATAAAAAAGATTGTGTGTAGTTAATAAGATTTAAATAGTAAGCAGATAAGGTCCACGCGCTAAGCGCTTAGCTCAGAAAAGCTTAGACTACTAAGTAAAAATTAGGGTTAAAAAAATTTGCTTAAGGTACTAAAAAACAACACTAATTAAAACGTGTTTAATAGCAATTGCTAGCTTATAGCTAGCAACAAGATTGCAATAGAGATAGAGGAGAAGGGTAAAAACACGTATATTTCTGCAGTAGGAGCTTATAATACTTTTTTATAAAAGCTTTTTGCCTGCTACTTTTTACTTTTAGAATTTCCTACACTACACAGTACTACATATAAACAACCTACATACAAACAATATAATATACTGCGCATGTGAATAGTTTAGGTGTAGTAGAAGTATATTACTTTAGCAATCTCTTTCTGCGCAAATGCAACTTTAGCAAAAAAACTTAAAAGTAGCTTTACAAGAAGCAAAGGCGTGTTAAGACAGCTATTAAGTAGCTAAAATAAACTAATAAGTAGAAGAATTTTGTAAGACGCCTTTAAAAATAAGAGAGCTTTGCATAAATAGTAATGTTGTTGTTATTTATTTACATCTAAGAATAGGTACTAAACGCCGTAACTACAACACCGCTAGAATAGCGATAGGACAATAGAAGTTGCGGTTAGCAGTAAATAGTTATTAGTTAAGATAGTTAGTTAGAGAGATATTACGCATTTTTGTTTCTGTCTAAACATGCGACACACTAATTGCGTGCTAGCAATGCTAAACAATGGGGCATGAGCCTAATTACCTGTTGTTAGCAATAAATCTTTTTTTACCAAAAAGGTGTCTACAAAATGTGTGGTTACATCAAAAGGTTGTCTTATAAGGCCAAAGCCAGCTGTTACTACTTTAACTAATCCTCTAATACTTATTTAAAAGCTAGTCTTGTTAAAGTTTTAAGTATTTTTTATTTAAGATACTGTACTTAGCTTTAACATTGCGTATAAGGTTAAACTATGGGCTAATAACAGCTAGATCGCTGCACAGAACTCTCTAATAATCGCGCTGTCTAGTTACTTAAGACTTAACTTCTAGCTTTTGCTGAACTAAGTTTCTAGCCTATTTTTCTGTAACTTAGCTACTACTACAGGCAGCTAGCAGTTAGTAAGCTATTTTACGTACGTAGCTAAGTATAAAGGCAAAACTTTGTGTGTTAAGCTTCCTTATATACTGTATAGCTGCCTTCTCTTTATGCCTCTGCAACCTTAATAAGTTGGCGTAGGTATTGCGTTGTAAAGTAGTTCTAGCGCGTTAATTACGAAGGGTTCTTTTACTAACACTATAGGTTACAGCAGCGTGTTAATTACTTCGATTCGCGTCTAATTTTATTGCTTAAATAGCTAAAATAATTTTGTCTTTAGGCGAAAGCGCTTTAAGATCGGGTTAATAAGACATAAGATGAAAGGTAGAGAGAGAGGTTGTCTTGGTAGAGGGTGGGCGTTTCGCTTACCCGGGCGTTTCGCTTGCCGCTCACGTTACTCTAAACTTTAATTACTTTATCACTATAACAATAGCGTACACTAGGCAAACTCAATAAGCTTTAACTATTAGTAAGGCGCTTATAAAGAGTTTATATAATAGGCGAGTTAAAAGGCGCTTATTAGATATAAAAAGTCCAAAGCTTTAAAGAAGAACGTTAATTGAAGTTTAGTAGTAAGTTATTACAGTTTATTATTTTAGTTGAATACTAATAGCGTATAGCTATTGTGCTAAAAAAAAATTAAAAAGTAGTAAAAGTTAACTAAAATACTACTGTAGAAACTTTTGTTTAGCTGTCTTGTTCACAAAATGATATATACTTACTACTTTAATTTTCGCTTTTAAGTAAAGGCAATTTATACTTTTTAAGACTTAGCTAAAATGTTCTTAGTTAGCTACTTTAAAAGTATTTTAACTACTTTTATTACTTTTTAGTAATATATTAGCTAGTATATACAAACTATAAATTTAATACTATTAATACTAAAAAAATTAAAGTGTAAGCTAAAAATCTTAAATAACTATTAGATACTATGACAAGTTTAGTTCTAACTTTTCGTTCTACTAGCCTTTTATAAAAAAATTATATAGTAGGTAGTTAAGGTTTTCTCTTTGAATAATAATATAAACATACTTTTTTAAATACTTTTTATACTATAATAACTGTGTTAACAACTACAACCTAACTACTTCTCTTTATAACTTAACTACAATTTGACTTTAACCTACTATCTTTGCGCTATAACCTCGCTATAACTATAACCACGCGTCTGTAGGACCTAACCACAAGCTTCGGCCTTTTGAGACAACCTTTTTATGTGACTACACGTTTTGTAAACACCTTTTTGGTAAAAAAAAGATTTATTGCTAACAATAGGTATCCGGGCTTATGTAAGTACGCTTTAAGGTAATACAACTTACAGGGTTAGTGTAACTAAAAGTCACTTTAGGCCCCCTTGTTCAGCATTGCCGGCACGCAATTGGTGTGTAGCTCCAGCATGTTTAAATAAAAATAAAGATACGCGATATCTATCTAACCAACTATCATAAATAATAACTATTTACTGCTAACTGTAACTTCTGTTGTCTCTGTTGCTATCCTAGCGGTGTTGCAGTCGCGGCGTTTCTAGCATGCGCCTATACTTAGATGTAAATATACAACTACAGCGTTACTATCTAAGCACAGCTCTTCTATCTCTAGAGGCGACTTACAAAATCCTTCTGCTTATTAGTTTATCCTAGCTGCTTAATAGCTATTTTAAAACGCTTTTGCTCCGTATAAAGCTACTATAAGGTCTTTCTACTAAGGTTGCATTTGCGTAGGAGGAGATTAGTAGAATAATATACTATTACTACACTTAGACTATTAACATGCGTAACCTATTTAAAAAACTTGCTGCTTAATAAGCTTTTTACAACTTCTATTATAACCTTAACATCTATAAAACTTCACGCATTAATAATATGTTAATAAATAATAGAATTTAACCTCTACGTCTACTAAATTACTATAAAAGCTACTACTAACAGCTCTTCTTTAACTAACTAAAAAGGCCGCTTAACACAAGTAAACGTAAGCTTTATAATTTACTACTATAGCTTTTTGTATAGTAACCTAGTAGGGTCTAACTTTACTTAATATAAGCTATTAGTCTTTGTGTTAAATAAGAAAAAGAATAGTCTAAGTATTATATTATTTGTATACAAGTTATTTGTATGCAGTACTACGTAGTGTAGAAAATCTTAAAAGTAAAAAGTAGTAGGCAGAGAGCTTTAATAAAGTATTGCAGGCTCCTGCTGTAGTAACGTACGTGTTCTTACCCTCCTCTCTCTTCTCTACCTCCTCCGCCTTTATTGCAATCTTGTTGCTAGCTATAAGCTAGCAATTGCTGTTAAATACGTTTTAATTAGTGTTGTTTTTAAGTAACTACAGCAAATTTTTTAACTCTAATTTTGCTTAGTAGTCTAAGCTTTTCTGCTCTAAGCGCCTGGTGAGTAGACCTTATCTACTGACTATTTAAGTTTTGTTAACCACGTACAATTTTTTTTTAACTTTTGCAACTAATTAGTAGAGGGCAGCTGCTTTTTACTTTTTTAGAAAACCTATTTTGACTACAACAACAACCACCAAAGTAGGACCTAACTACAACCTACGTCTGTGCGACTACAACCTAACTACAACGTACTTTTAGCGTAAAAAAATTGGGTTGTGGTTAGGTTAGGTTGTGATTTGACGTAAGCTAACCAAACCACAACCTAACCCTAACCTATTTACTAGCGTAGTTAAGAGCGTATTTAGTCTTACAGCGTCTAGAAAGTTAAATATAGTAAGCTCGCTGTCTACTTTAAAATCTTTTAGCCCTTTAGCTTTTAGTTAGCTTATTTGCTATTTGTTATACTAAGCTTATATGTTGCAAATAACAGAAAGGATTCTCTCCTTAACGTGGAAGGTGGGTCAAGGGTCAACCACACACACGCTAGAAGGCAATAATCCGCGCGGGGCGCAAGGATCACGTAATTGGCATCCCGCTAAGACAGGACCTCTAGGAGGCCACTGCGTAAAGGGAGGCTAACGCCCTCCCTAACCTCTTTCTTAGATAGGAAGTACAGGAGAATATAAGACAAAAGCAATAAGTATAAAAATATGTTAAATTTTATTATTATACTTGTTATAGTTAACTTAATTAGTTTATTTTTAACATAAAGTATCAACTAGTTATTTTATTATTTACAATATTAGTACTGCTTACTTTTATTTAATATTAATAAGTTTTTTTTTATTAAAATTACTCTTATAATACTTTATAAACTACTATATATACTAGCCTTGCTTCAACACAAACTAAGTTTATATAAGTATAACGTGTTTCCCAAGCGAGTCGCCAACGCGAAATCACCGCAAGATTTCAAAAAAACATCTCAACAGCCACAAGGTAGAATTCTCTAAAAGTTTAACACAATCGCTGCACTTATGTAAAAAGAAAGCTGTGAGATTTTAAAAAAATTCTATAAGGTAGTTGTAGAGATAGACTACTTATACCCCTGCAAACCCCTGCAAAACCACAAAACTAAGTATATCTCGTCTAATATTAGAGCTAGAGCTTTTGTATCTTGAAAGCTTGTTTTTTATATAGATGCAGCGATTGTATTAAATTTTTAGAGAATTCTACCTTGTGGTTGTTGAGATAATTTTTTGGAATTTTGCGGTGATTTCGCGTTGGCGACACGCTTGGGTTGGCGACTCGCTTGGGAAACACGTTAAACTTACTTTATATAATACTTTAACTACTAAGAATTTTAGTAAACAATTTAATTAAAAAGTTACCTAATTAAAATTTATAATAAAATTTTAAAACATTACTTAAAATAACATAGTTTAAAGTTTAAAACTTTTTACGCTAAATGAATTAATGTTAAACAATAACAAGATGCTTAACGCATTTAACTTTAATACTAAGAATAACTTTAGTACTTAAAATATGAAAAATATTAAGTAATAAGCTTATCATTAAGCATAGTAAGTAGCTTTTATAATAAATATAGTTATTTAGCTTTTAAATTAGCTTATAGCTACTTTAAATAAACAAATTATTGCTAGAAAATAACTTAAAATAGTACTACTTAAAAAGTATAAAAGAGGGTATAAGAAATTATAAAGATTATGACTTAAACTAACTTATACTATAAGTATAATAAAATCTTTACTAATTAAAAAGAAATCTTTGTAGTAAGTATATATATAAAAAAAAAGCTTTTAACTAGATGCAACTTTATCTAAATAACTACTTGCTTATTATAAAATTCAAAAAAATCAAGGCTAATATATAAGCCTTGTTTATAAGTTAGATAGAGTTTAGATAGAAAATAGAATACATTTTTCTAAAACTAAAAACTAAAAACTAAACTAAAAAGAAGATTACTTACTTAAGGTAGACTACGTTAGTATTAGTATATATAGTAGAATTTAAGTAGATATAAGTTTAAATTAATCAAGATAATAAAGCACTTTAAATAGTATTTAATGTAGGCTTAAAAATATTAAAATAGCTTTATATGCTGAAATAAGCCTAACACACTATATGCGCTAGTTAAGCTAGCTATATTTATTAATAATAAGCTCTAGGAATAATATAAATTAAAAAAATACTATTAACTTAGCTTAACTAATATAAAAAAGCAACGCAGTAAGTATAATAAAAATAGTAATATTATTATAACTATTTAAATGAAAAAAAATGCTAAAGATGGTAATACTTTAGAAAAAATTTAGAAAAGATTTTTTAAGAAAGAACGCTAAGAGCGTTATAATAATAAAGTATATTTTTAATATAGCAAAATTAGACACTTTGCTGAAAACTATAACAAAGAACTAATTAAATAGGCAGCTATAAAAATTAAGATCATTAAATTAAAAATACTATACCTAGTTTAAATAGAACTAGATAATAACTTAAGTAACTTTAACTTCTATAAAAAGGCATGCTTAATAGACAGCTATAAAATTATACTATAACTAAAACTAAACAATAAAGTCTTTACTCTAAGCAAACCTAGGCTAATAATATCAAAAGTTAAGAACAAAGTTATGCTAGAATAATTAGTTAATATCTAATTTTAAGTATATAAAATAACAACGCACTACGCTAATCAATATATAGTTGAAGAAAAAAGTATAATTGCTAGTAAGTGTAACGGCGCAGGCAAGACTTACGGATCAGTAACGGCAGAAGGGATCACGGCAAGGCATATGGGAGTGCGTTGTAATCCACAAAAGGAGCCTTAATTTAAATAAAATACTTATAGGCCTTGTACAAAAGAATATTAAAAATCTATAGAGCAACTATAGGTCCTAAGCTGTCTTTATACCTGCGCTCTGGACCAGAACTAGATAAGGTCTAATACAGGTAAGACTCTAAGATAATAGTAAGAGTAATAGAGTTGTAACGTGTTTATTATACTTCCCCCCCTCCTAGTAGTTAGCTAGTCCTATAGCTATGTATATTCTTTAACATATTTGTTATTTGTTTATTGTTAACCTTATAACGTCTTTATTGTTATTGTAGACTTCTAATAGGCAGTTACTGCAACTACAACCTAAAGCTGTGTTAGACTAGCCTTAAGTATTTGCTATTTTAATATTATAATAACACGTTGTGTTTAATTTTTCTGCCTCTCTAAAATACTATACACATACACACACACACACATATATACACACATATACATATACACACTATACTGCTGCGCTGCCCCTTAAGGGCTTTACTAGAGGCGTATTATCTTATTTGCCTATAGTTAGTGCGCGCCTTTACGCAGAGCGTTCTTAGAGTTAAACATTAGTTTAACTCTAAAACGTCTAAGAAATACGCTTATTGCGCATAGTAGAAGAAGAAGTGCAATTTTATAAGTTTAATATATTTTACTACTTTAAACTTACAATTAACTTAAATAAGTGCTAGAGTACGTTAAGGAGGAGTTCCTCAAACTTCTTACTACTATAGACCTCCTCGCTGCTGCGGAGCACAGGGAGGATCTAGCAGAGGACTGTCTCCCTGCTAAAGAGCAGGTGCAGGCGGCGGCCCTTGTCCTAGCCAGGAAAGTCTAGGTGACGAGGAGCCAGGAGAAGGAGCTGTCCGTAGCTTTAATCCTGGTTTCAACTCACTAGGTCCTCCTAGAGATCTGGGACGCTGTCCGTTCATGTAACGTTAATAGGTAGCAAGGCTGTTGCATAATCTAAATAGCAACACCTTAGACTTGTACGTTCCGTATCAGGTCTGAAAAGTAGTGTACTCCTTAGAATCTAGGTCTATCCTAATCTTGTTAAAAGCCGCGCGTATGTCTAACTTAGTAAAAAACTAGGCTCAATGCGTGCGAGCTAATAGCTTATTAATACATAAGATTAGATACAAGTCTTTTTAAGTAATTCCGTTAAGTTTATGATAATTAATATAAATTTAAATGTCTTTGTTAGGCTTTTAAACACAGAGAATAAAAAAGGCAAAAGGGCAATTGCTAGAATTAATGTATCCTTTCTTAAGGTTATCTATTACAAACGTCTTAGTAGCTTTGAGTTCTTTAGTGCTCTACTTGTATAGAAGGCTAAACTAATTTAAAACTAGTTTAGTAAAGACAATCTTGTAGTTATATAGGTAATGTTTAGGCAGTTAGTCTACTGCGGTTTTACTGAACACGTCCTAGTACGAATTGTAGATAGATAGAAGTTAGTCCTAAATTAGTTTAGCGTTATTAGGATTATTAGGTTCTAAACAGTCTTTTAACAAATAATTAATCTTATAAATATTTATTATAAAGAACTTGTTCTTTTTCTGTTTTATTAAATAGTAGAAGGCGTTAGCTGAAATAATAGTGATGCGGGAGGTAGGGTCTAATTAGACAGGATTTAGTTTAGGATTAGCGTCTTTAGAAGTAAATTAAGCTTTTAAGAGCTAAAAAAAGCTGTAAATTCTTTATATTAAAACTGTTTCAAAGCTTTGCCTTCTTTAGTATTTGTTTTTCTCTTAAAGCGCGTTTCTACGCTAGATATTCTCCTTAGCAACTTTATTATTAGTAGGTTCCTTTAACTACATAAAGATAAAGAGAGCAGAATTATACGTAGTAGGATATTTTGTAGGCTATATAATTTAGTTCTAAACTGTATCTAGCAATAAGTTAAATTACTAGAGCTATTTAATTTTAATAATACAATCTTGCGTACCTAAGTCTATAATAATAAAAAAATAGTTAAAAATCTTTCTACTATTAATGTAGATGTAAAGATAAATATATTTATCTACTTTAGTCTAGATTTAGTCTTAGAATTCTTTTTCAGAGACCTTAAAGGGTAGTCTTTAGATAGAAACCTAAAGTAATTAAGTAAGAGTGTAGGCAATAGGAGAATTTAGAAATATAAACTTTTAGGCTTTAGTATTAATTAATAATTATAACTAGGCACTGTACCTTTTTAAACAAAAAATAGTAGAAACTTAGAAATGCTTTTTTTTAAACAAGTTTAATAAATTAATATTAGTAAAATTATACTTATACAGGCCTAGGCTAGAGCGTTATTTTAAACGTCTTTATTTCCCTCCTGTTTATAGTCTAAGTAATATTCTACAGCTTCTAAGTATTCTTCTTATTCAATTTTAATTTCTTTTACTTAAAAAGTAGTATAATTACTTGTAAAGTAACTAGGCTTCTTGCACTTAAAATAAGTATTTAATAAAAGCTTATTATTAGGGGCAGAGGTCTTAGACAGAAATCTAGGCGTGCTTAAAGTAGCGTAAGCGGGGGTTAGAGGCGAATAAGATATAGAACTAGTGTAATACAGCTGTAAATTCTAATATTGTTAAAGACAGAGCTTCTGCAGAGGTACTAAGCTGTACACTAGTCTACTATTTATATTTAGTTTAATAGAAGAATTGCGTTTTTCTATATTAAAGGCAGTAAGGTGTTAAACTATTTTGTTAAATAAGTTATTTTATAAGTATTTAAATTCTAAATTTAGGGCGCATAAGGCGTAGGTAATTGTCTCTTATAAGTAGAAAGACTACTTTAACTTAGAAATAAACCCTTTAATAGCAGTACTAATAAACCTTGCCTTAAAAGCTAAAAATATTTCTTTTTTATTTATAACTACGCAGTAGAAAGCTATACAGCTTTCTGCCTATTTATTGCTAAATATAAAATATAATTTCAGTAGCGTAATTATTCCTCTTGTATTTTTAAACTATTTTCTAACTAAATTAACTAGGTATTGTAGTTTAAGGTATCTTTTTGCAATACTAGTAGTGTGTCTCTATATAAGAGCTATGCAAGCACGCTCTGTCTAATAGTAATTTAAGTTAATCTCTAATTAGTCTTCTATTAAGGCCTGCTATTAACAGAACGTAGGGTTAGTTCTATTATTAAGATTTTTAATAGTAGGTTACGCTTTATAAGCTTAATGCGTAGCATCTTAAAGGTAGCAGAAATGTACCATATTAATTAGCCTAACAGTATATCTGCTTTTGTTAGCGGTGTTTTAGTAAATAGTACAGCCGTATTTTTAAACAACATAACTTCCTATGTTAATTACGCAACTTACGCATTTAACTAATTAATTTTATTTTTATAAGGTATAATAGAGTTTTCCTCTAAATTTACTTTTTTTTTTCTTTAATAACTAGTTACTTACTAGTTGCTTTGTCCTGCGGGGATTGTTGTTAGCCCTAGCAGTAAGTAAATTTTTAGACAGGCTTTAAAGTAGGTCTAGAGTTATTCTAGTTAGCTATTAGCAATTAATTCTAATACTAATAAGTTGTTAGTAGTCTCTGTGTTTTTACCTTAGCGCACTCTACGCGACTTTTTTAAAGTAATTTGCCTTATTATTAAAGTTAAAAGTTTTAAACTTAAAAGCTTTAGTTAGTAAAAGATTTAGGAGATTTTACTTAAGGTGTTGTTAGACTTAACAGTATAAAGCTTCTAGTTTGTATCTAGAGAAGCTTAGGCTTAGGCGTAGTCTAAACAAACAGCTACAATATTATTTTAAATGCTGTTACTAGCTAGAACAAGATTGTTAATATAATATAACAGTGTAGGCAATACTAACAGATTAGTAACAGTAGAAGGGATTACGGCAAGGCATATAAGAGTGCGTTCTGATCTACAAAAGGAGCCCTAATTTAAATAAGACACTTATAAGCCTTGTACAAAAGAATATTAAAAATCTATAAAGCAACTATAGGTCCTAAGCTGTCTTTATACCTGCGCTCTGGACCAGAACTAGGGTAGGTCCAATACAGGTAAGACTCTAAAATAATAGTAAGGGTAATAGAGTTGTAACCTGTTCGTTACAGTAAGAATACTAAAGAAGTTAGTTATTAAGTAATATACTAATAGCCCTAATTTAATAATCTAGTAGCTAAGGTTAGGAACTAAGAAGCTAAAAAGTAAAAAGCACTAAAAAGCATAAAAAGTTATATTAGTATACCTGTAAGCTTAATTGTAAGTTTTATAAAAAATAAAAAGAAGTGTAAAGTAGACTAAGACTAGTGCTGCTACTTAAACTTGTAGGTAGATAAATACCTAGTAGATAAGTGTTACTTCTATAAACCTAAGAAAGTAAAGATCTACTACTATCTTCTATAAACGTAATTTAAAGATAAATGTAAATACTATTAGTTGTAACTTAAGAAGGCATAATAAGTCAACAGCTACTACTATATTACTTCATTATTAGATATTTATAAGGTAGTAGACTGCCTAATTTACAAAGCAAAGAAGCTAAAGCTAGAAAATGAAGCTTTAAAGTATAAAAGACTTTACTAAAACTTTTATTAAAGTTTTTATTAAATTAATAGTTGTTTAATACACTATAGCACTAAGTATAGTGTAGGCTACTTACTAAGAAAAAGGAATAGTAAGCAGGTACAAAACTAAAATGCTGCTAAAAAGAAAGTTATACTAGTAAGGGCACACCTAAAATAACTTTAAAAAGGTACAAAATACTAATAGTTAGTTAACGTAGTTACTTATAACTGTATCTGTATAAGGTTAGAATATATAGGCGCTTATAAATAGTAAAGCTGTACAAATAATAATTTCTCTATAAGTAGTAAAGAAACATAATATACTATACTAAGTTAAGAGAGAACTAATCCTAATAATACTAGCTAATAAGAAACTTATAAAATATAGAGATAGCATAATACAGTTAAAGACTAGACTAATAAAGCTATAAATAATAGGCATAAAGTGCTAGAAAAATATTAATATTATAGATTTAGGAGAACTAGATATATGATTCAGTGATAATTTGCTAGATGCACCTAACCCTACTATTAAAGAGCAAAAAAAGATAATACTTAAAAGAGAACTTATGTATAAAGTTGCTAGAGTACGTAGAGAGAAACGCTAAGCAAATTAAAGCTTAACTTAAAATAAAAAATTTAGCTAAATCTTGCTATATAAGACTAGAAAACTTTATATAAACAACTTTTAGAAAATAAATGTTATTTAAATAAGGCAAATTATAACTATAAAAAAAAGACTTTTACTACTAGAAATACTAAAAGAGTATTATATTAACAAGTTTAGGGAACTCTTTAAGAAAAACAAGGCTAAAGAGCTAGCAGACTATTAGAATAAGAATTATAAGATTATTCTAGATAAGGGAGCTAAGCTAAGCCTAGAATTAATGTACTTGATTTTGCTTAAGTATAATGCTAAGCTAAGGGATTTCATCTAGAAGAATCTAAAGAAGGGATTTATTTGACTAAAATTAGGCCTAATAGCCTTACCTATCTTACCTATAAAGAAGCTTAATAGGAAGTAGCGACTCTGTGTTAACTTTAAAAGGTTAATTAGCGTAACGCAGAAGAACTAATATCTTTTACTACTCATAATAAAGCTTATAAATTAACTCTAAAAAGCTGTAGTTTACAAAATTTTACAATTAGGGAAGATTCTACTAAATTAGAATTAAAGAAGGTTATAAGTAAATAATAGCGTTTAAGATAAAGTATAAACTATTTAAACATATAGTTATGTCTTTTAGGTTAATCAACGCACTAGTAAATTTTTAATTAGTTATTAATAACACACTCTACAAATATCTTAGAATCTGTAATATAGCGTACCTAGACAATATACTACTGTACTCTAGTAGAATAATTAAAGAACATATTAAGTATATTAAGAAAGTGCTAAGAAAGCTTAAAAATTATAAGCTATACTTGTAGCCTAGGAGTACAAATTCTATGTTAAGGAGACAAAATTCCTAGGCTTTATAATATCTATAGAGGGAGTAAAGATAAATCTAAAGAAGATTGCAGCTAGGCAGGAACAGCTAATACCTAAATTAGTTAAAGACGTGTAATTCTTTTTAAGATTTGCTAACTACTATTAGAAGCTTATTAGGAATTACTTAAAGATTACTACATCCCTTTTCAAAATGAAAAAAAAAAATAGAATTTACTTAGAATAAGAAAAAATAAAAAGCGTTTAATAAAATTAAACAACTTTTTTTTAAAGTATCTATACTAGAGATATACAATTTAAAATAAGAAATGTAAGTTAAAACTAATGCGTTACATTATGTACTTAAAGCTGTATTGTTACACTAGTGCCTAGAAAAAAAAAAGAAACTAGTGTTCTACTATTTAAAGAAGTTCTCTAGAGCAGAATTTAACTATAATATTTATAATAAGAAGCTACTAAGAGTAGTTAATTTCTTTGAATAGTAGGAAGTTTATTTATTAAGACTACTACACTAGATTAAGGTTTCTACTAATTACTAGAACTTAGCAGGGTTGATAATAACAAAGAAACCTAAATAATAATAAGTTTAATAAGCTAAAATGTTAGCTTAGTTTAACTTTAAAATAACATACTACGCAGAAACATTTAACAGAGCAGTAGATACTTTGAATAAAAGATCTAACTTACGCAAAAAAAGTTACAAAGAACTATATAACGCTATATTTAGAAAGATATTAGACAGTAGTCTATGTTATAACTAGCTCCTGCTCGTCGGTTTGTCCCAGCTGCTCAATAGCTGTTTTAACACGCTCTTGCTCCTTATAGAGCCACTGCAAGGTCTCTTTACTGAGGTTGCATTCGCGCAGGAGGAGAATAGTAAGATAACACACTGTCACCGCACCTAGACTATTAACATGCGCAACGTATTTAATGGACTCGCCGCTAAATAAGCCTTTCACAACCTCTATTATAAACTTAACATCTATAATACTAGACGCATTGATAAGGTATTAATAAATAACAGAATTTAATCTCTGCGTCCACCTAATTACTATAGGAGCTACTGCCGACAGCTCCTTTTTAACTAACTAGGGAGGCTGCTTAACAAAGGTAAACGCAGGCTTTGTAATCTACTACTATAGCTTCTTATATAGTAACTTAGTAAGGTCTAACTTTACTTAATACAAGCTATTAGTTTCTATGTTAAATAGAAAAAAGAATAGTCTAAGCATTGTATTATTTGTAGACGAGTTGTTTATATGCAGTATTATATAGTATAGAAAATCTTAAAAGTAAGAAGTAGTAGGCAAAAAGCTTTTATAAAGTATTGTAGGCTCTTGCTGCAGTAACGTACGTGTTCTTAGCCTCCTCTACCTTCTCTACTTCCTCTGCCTCTATTGCAATTTTGTTGCTAGCTATAGGCTAGCAATTACTGTTAAACACGTTTTAATTAGTGTTGTTTTTTAGTATTTACAGCAAATCTTTTAACCCTAATTTTGCTTAGTAGTCTAAGCTTTTCTGTTTTAAGCGCCTAGCGCGTAGACCTTATCTACTTACTGTTTAAATTATGTTAACTATACACAATCTTTTTTTAACTTTTATGACTAGTTAGTAGAGGGCAGCTGCTTTTCACTTTTTTGGAAAACCCATTTTGACTACAACAACAACCACCACCTTTAATACCTTAAAAATAAATATAACTAGCTAGAACTAGCTAAGGTAGCTAAGGTAGCTAAGTAGGTAGAAATACTATAACAACAGTAGTAGTAGAGAGCAGCTAGCTAGCAGTTTAAGCTTCAAAAAAGCAGCTCTAATAAACTACTATAAGACAAGAGAGAGTACTAAGATATAGTTCAAGGAAATTAAACATATATACTTTAACATATAAAATTAAGTTTTATTAGAAAACTATATAAGTCTTTAAAATACAGACATGTAGCAATTAAAGAAATAATTAAGTAACGAGCTAAGGTGTTTCTAATACTACGGTTATAAGCAAAAGTATAAAATATATTAAGCAAGTATTTAGCGTATTACTAAAATAAGCCTGAGAGATAGAAGCCTTACAGCCTATTACAACCTTGACAGCTACTAACAAAACTATAAAGTAGTGTAATAATAAACTTTATAGTAAAGCTTTTAAAATTATTAAAACTAGGATTAGCTTAACTTTGCAATACAATTCTAGTACTTTTTAATTAATTAACTAAGGCGGCAAAGTTTGTCTCTATAGAAGAGGCTATTATAGCAGAAGGCTACGCGTATAAAGTTATAAAAGCACTAGTATTAAAGTATAAAATACTTAAAGAGTTAATTATTAATTATAACAAACTATTAACATCTAAGTATAAGAACATATTCCTAGCAAAATTAAGTATAAAGAGGAAGCTATTAACTAGCTTTTACCCTAAGACAGATAGCTAGACAAAATAAATGAACTAAATACTAGAATAGTATTTAAAGTTCTACGCTAATAAGCTGTAAGACAACTAGGTTAAACTTCTACTAACAGCATAATTAGCTTATAATAGTATAAAGTTAGTAACTATAAAGCACTTGCTATATTACGTAAACTATAAATATAAGCTAGCTACATATTAAGATCTGGAAGACATTAAGAGTATTGTAGTAGGCGTAGATAATAAAGCCTGCTTAATACAAGAGCTATACAAAGAATTAAGCAAGAATGTAACATATAAAAACTTTATAATATCTAAAGCAGCTAATAAGCAAAAGATTAAGGAGCTAACATTTAAAAAAGGGGACAAAGTTTTCCTATTATAATAAAACTTAAAAACTAAGCAACTAAGCAAGAAACTAAATAACCTCTAAGTAAAACTATTTAAGATTCTAAAATAAATAGGTAACGTAAACTATAAACTCTAATTGCTACTAAGTATGCGTGTTTACATTGTCTTTTACAAAAAACTTTTTGAAAAAGCACTTCTAGATACTAAGCTAGCTACTAATATTAACCTTAAAAATAACAAGTATAAAGTTAAAGAAACTAAGAATTTACAAGTTATTAGTTATTAGCAGAAATACTTAGTTAAGTAGCAAGAATAGCTAGAAAGCTAAAATACTTAAAAACTAAAGGAAATTTTAATAAACTGCAAGTTATAAGTACTTTAGTACTATTAAAGATACCTAAAGAAGAAAAGACTAGCTCCTTAAGAGTAAAAAATTCATTAAAAAAAATTAAAAAAGTGTTAGCCTATAACTAGCCTAAATTAGTTAATAAATTACGTAGCAATAGTTTATTTATTAAAAAGTCTATACTAAAGGTAGAGTTCTTTTTAGCTTGCTTCTTTGCATAATGCTAAAGACTTAAAATTGCGTTATTACAATTAGTATAAGAGCGCTCTAGAGCCTTAGTCTTAGTAACCTCTAAGTAAAGCTAAGCAACTTCTGCTTTAGTATAAAAAAGCGCTAGCTGCTTTTTACGCTTCTTAGCCTCTGCCTTTTCTTCCTCTTCTTTAGAAATAAAAAGACTACACTCCGCCTTTATAAAAATATAACTAGTATAATAACTAGTTGTAATATTTATAAAATAACAAAAATTCTTCTTCTTACAGCGCTGATAATAAAATGTAATTTTTTTTCTTGCTAATAATTGTAATTAGCCTAGGCCTAACACTGTTAAGTTAAGCTAGTTAAGTAGACATAATAGGACAACAAAACCTTAAGCATAGTTAAAAAAGCGTAAAGGAAAAAAAGTATATAATATAATAGGCGTAATAAGACCTTATATATAGCTAGCAATTTAACACGTAGCACAAAAAGATAATAATCTTAAGTATTAGGTTAATACACTTAAGAAGAGAAATAATATTATAAGTAACAGAAATGATTCTTTTCTTAACGTAGAAGGTAGGTTAAAGGTTAACTATATATACGCTAGAAGGCAATAATCTGCGTAGAGCACAGGGATTACGTAATGAGCATCCTACTAAGACAGGACTTTTAAGAGGCTACTGCGTAAAGGGAGGCTAACGCCTTCTCTAACTTTCCTCTTAGATAGAAGGCACGGAAGAACATAGGACAAAGGCAATAGGTATAAGAATGTATTAGATCTTATTATTACACTTGTTGTAGCTAACGTAAATAGTTTATCTCTTATACAGATTGTTAACTAGTTATTCTATTATTTATAAAATTAGTATTGCTTACCTTTAGTAAACATTTATAACTCTTTTCTACTTAAAATTACTCCTACAATACCTCACGGACTACCGCATACATTAGCCTCGCCTTAACACGGACTAAGTCTAGATAAGTATAGACCCACCCCGTGTAACATTATAGCTTTATAGTACTAAGCTTAGTTTTCTTAAAGCTTATGCAGTACTTCTAGCGTGTAACTATTTACTTAACTATATTTGTTAGAGCTAATTTTACTTTTAAATGCTTAATAGGCTTAATTAAAGTCCAAATAGCACTTTCTATAAGTGGAGTTATAATTTAAGCTAGCAACTATTTATTAATAGTTGCGTAAACCTAATTCTAAATATATTGCAGAGCGAGCTCGTTTACAGCCTAGTCTGCGTGCCTTGCATAGTATTTGTTAATCTTTTTATTAAAGTTGTTAAGCTAGCTTCGGCCTGTTAATACAACCTTTTAATGTAACTACACATCTTGTAGACACCATTTTTAGTAATAAAAAATTTATTTCTAACAACAGGTATCTAGGTTTAAGCCCCCTTGCTTAGCATTGCTAGCACGCAATTACTCTGTTGCATGTATAGATAGAAACAAAGAAAAGTAAGATAAAAACGCAAATTACCTTTTAACTTAACGCGCCCTACTTTACCTATTCTTGTTACTTTACTACTAGGCGCTCCTAGATAAAGTAAAGTAGTAACACTATTAATACCTTGCTTACTAACCCATAGACGCGATAATAGAAAGCCTACTTTTTCTTTCTTACTTCTTCTTTTTTATAACTAACTTAACGTCTTATAATAGCTATTTAAGCTAAGTTCTAGTCTTTGTACTTAGCCTTTGCATAATAAATAGGACAAAGGGAATGCTAATGTAATAAATCTTAAGTTCTGCGCTTGTATTAGCAAATACTTTAAAGATTTTGTATTCTTTCTATTTATTTTCTTAAGGTATTAAAGGTGGTGGTTGTTGTTGTAGTCAAAATAGGTTTTCTAAAGGTGTAAAAAGTAGCTGTTCTCTACTAATTAGTCGCAAAAGTCAAAAAAAGATTATGTATAGTTAATAAGATTTAAACAGTAAGTAGATAAAGTCTACGCACTAGGCGCTTAAGGTAGAAAAGCTTAAACTAGTAAGCAAAATTAGAGTTAAAAAATTTGCTGTAAGTATAAGAAAACAACACTAATTAAAACGTGTTTAACAGCAATTGCTAGCCTATAGCTAGCAACAAAATTATAATAGAGGTAGAGAAGGTAAAAGAGGTGAAAGAAAGTAAGAATACGTACGTTACTGCAGCAAGAGCCTGCAATACTTTATAAAAGCTCTCTACCTACTACTTTTTACTTTTAACATTTCTTACACTATATAGTATTGTATACAAAAAACTTGTATACAAACAATATAATACTTAGACTATTTTTCTTCTTATTTAATACAAAGACTAATAGCTTACATTAAGTAAAGTTAGACCTTACTAAGTTACTATATAAGAAGCTATAGTAGTAGATTACAAAGCCCGCGTTCACCTTTGTTAAGCGGCCTCCCTAGTTAGTTAAAGAGGAGCTGTCGGCGGTAGCTCCTATAGTAATCAGGTAGACGCAGAGGTCGAATTCTGTTATTTATCAACACCTCATCGATGCGTCTGGTATCATAGATGTCAAGGTCTCAGTATTCTTTCTATAAATAGCTAAATTAGAGCTTAACAATTTTATTATATATCGAAATATTGTAGATAAAAGACCTGATTAGGATTTTTATAAACTTAAAATTTTAGCTAAGTTGTTAAGTTTTAAAATGCTTTATAAGTTTAGGTGTTTACATAAGCAGTTTAAGTTAGACTAAATTAAGTGCTAAGTAAATAGTAGCAAAGGATGCTTTTTTAAGAAAAGAGACTAGAATAAGAAGATGCTTGCCGCAAAGGTTACACGCTATATTATAGTATAGTATACTATATGTAAGTTATTTGTATATAGTGCTGTTTAAAATGTAAGTAGTAGTAGGTAAAATGTAGCAGCTTTAGCTTTATAAAGTAATGTAAGCTCTTGCTGTAGTACGTACGTGTTTTTTCCCTCCTCTATTATATTATGTTGTAATTGTATTGCGATCCTACTATGATCCTATTGCTAGCTATAGGCTAGTAATTGCTGTTAGACACGTTTTAACTAGTGTTGTTTTTTTGTACTTTAGCAAATATTTTAACCCTAATTATTGCTTAGTAGTCTAAGTTTTTCTGCTCAAAGCGCTTAGCGCGTAGACCTTATTTACTTACTCTTCTAATTTTGTTAACTACACATAATCTTATTTTAACTTTTACGTCTAATTAGTAGAGGGTACCTGCTTTTTACCTTTTTAGAAAACCCATTTTGAATCCAATAATAACCACTACCTTTAATACCTTAAAATTAAATAAGTTCTTATTGTAAGCACCTTTATTACGCTATTTTGTACTATTATAAACTGGGGGAGAATATTACAGCAATTACAAATAGCTAGTTCAGTAAATTTTTAAAGTAGTAAAGACAAAGAAATTTGGATTAGTCTACTTTTTATATATTTACTTAGTTTATTAAAAGTCAAAGACTACTTTTCGTGTATCTTTTATCCAGTTAGTCTTATACTTCTATCTTTTAATAGTGCTATCTGATAATTTAATGCCTGCGTGTTTACGCTAGTATAAGTATCTTAGCACGTACCTACAGAATTCTAGTAACATCTGTATATAGTAATTCCTGTTCCTATTATCAAATAAGACACACCTTTAAATGATCTTATTACTAAAGCATTCTAGTATTATACACTTCAAATTTGAGTTAATATGCTTAAAGTAAATTTAATTACATTTTTTTTTAGCGAACTTAGCGTAGTAGAGGTAAAAAATTAAAGTAGATTCCTCATAGAGTATTGCGTATTATAGCTAGTATTCTAAATGAGTACGTTCAGCTTATTGAATAAGCAAGTAGTATATATTGCATAGCTATTTAAAGTTTAGCTCGCCATCAATAAATTACAAATAAAATAATGTATCTTGAAAGTATTTGTAATAATATGTGCTATCGAGCTGGCCCTAATTAGTTATATATAGGCATAAGTAGTTTTACCTTTTACTATTAAGATCTTCTCTGCTTATAGTTTAAACTCTATAGTGTTGATAACCTTATTTTAAGAAAAGAAAAGATAGAGATTAAGTTCAAACAATTAGTATTAGTAGCTTAGTAGATCTCTATTTTACTTAATTAGGTAATATCTGCTAGTAAATAGATTCGAAATAACATAGTCTATATAGAATTCTTAGTAACAGCTTTACTTTATGTGCAGTAAGAGTAAATACTTATTAAGTATATTAAACAGTAAAGCTCTTATGAATAGACTTAGAACACTAGTAGCAGTGCACTTAGAGATAAAGTATACTTAATTATATACTTAGTTTTTTAAGTCAAGTAGTTATTTAAAGCTAACCTCGTAGAACTAAATATGAATAACCTTCCACGTTGGGAAGGATGCTGCAAAACTGCTGAACAACGCCGCTTCTAGACGCTAAGCAGCAAGAAGCCATGCACTTATTAGAAGAGCTATCTTATCTAACTTTAGCAGTCGTGCATGCGGCAGCGTACATAAACGCCAGTAGTATAACAGTGCAGCAGTACCAAGCAGGGCTAGCCAAGCAAAAAGAAACAGCTCTCAAGTACAGCAATAGACTGTCCAGGGGCGAGCTGCAAGAATCTAGTCTTAGAAAGAATGCAGCTATTACACTGCCTATCTCAATTTAACAAGTCCGCCAAGGCAACGCAGTTGCTGCAGGTTATTAGTTTCTTCTGCATGCGTAGATCAAAATAACATCTCCTCAGTCTCCTAGAGGCAGCTTCGCCGGGGACCCGTCAAGATGCCGTCAAGGTACTTGACAGATATGCGCTCATCACAGGCGACCTGCTGAGTCAGCAATTAATGTTCATCAACTTATCCACTATGCGTTACGAAAGAGGATGGTGGCAGAGGGAAGACTCTAAGAATGCATTCAAGGCACAATCACACAGCTACCCTGGGTGTTCCCAAACGACGATCACAGTAACCAAAGCAAATAGAGGCGACTACTGCCACACGCGCGGTATGTTCTTCGCATACCCAGAGGGACGACGACAAGGAGAGATTAGCTCTTGCACGAAAGTGTGCGAAGAGAGTGCTTGGCGAGGACGCTGCTCAGCATGAACAACCTGTTGTCGACGTACTGGAACCCAGTCGATCATGCTTGATTTGGATCATACAATGATCGTTGCAGGCATCGAGATACTGCTATAGAGATGCTAACATCGAAAACGTCGAAATTTCGGTAGTTTCTGTATTTACAACTGCAAAGACTACTGCAAAGACGACTGGTTATGTGAGCATTGAATCAGGATCTATTCCGCAAGCGAACATACACTAAGCATACGCCTTTCTCAACTTCAATTCCGTCGTCGCAATACAAGTATCCTTGAAAACCATTTGTGCTCTTCCATCTTTCAGTCGTACAAAAACTGGTTCTTTGAACACATGGATAGTTTCAATGCCACCTCCTGTATTCTTTAACTGGCTAGTAGGGTCTGAATTCATTGCGAGCGCAGTGAGTTCTGAGGGCGATCCCCAACTGCTGGAGTCATAACCGGTTAAAACGGAATAGCCGATATGACATATAACAAGCAGAACGTAGAGTGACAGAGCTACCATCGCTACGATCCGAGTTGCACCCTCAGGGCTGTACGCATAGCCTAGGATGGTGACCTTAAGCACGAATCTGGTCGCGTCTTCCGCGTCAGCCTTAGAGATGTTGAAAGCATGGCCTCCATATCCTAATTTCCCGTCTTTGGGGAGGATTTCGTGTACCCATTTGCCAAGGCTCCATGGGTTCGAAGGATTGTCCAGCCCAACCAGAGTTCCGACAAGGGTCTTCCCGAAGTTCACACGACGAATACCATTCGATATCAGCGTCGCCAAGATGTTCTCGACAATAATGGGATACCACACAGGTTCAGTAGCAGGATTTGTTGTCCATAGTCCTGCCGTCGACGATAGTGTGGAAAAGACTGTCACATCGGTCGCGTTGGTCGCGTTGGTCGCGTCCGAGTCTCCGATAACTGGATTACAATACGCTGCCCACTTCGCACTAAGTTGAATTGGTGTGTAGGTAGTATTGAAGGTCCCGACGTTGTCGTATCCTGTGGGCTCGCTGGAGACGTGTGTTATCACGCTCCGTGAAGCTTTCATCGTAACGTTGGCATATCGGCTGTCCATGCTACATGCATAATACGCCCCGGGCCCAGCGTTTGACTGAGGAATCGTAGCTACTGCAAGAAGAGATGACTGAGTAGCTTTGAGGAGCTCGATATCGTCTATCCAGTGCACCGATGGACGGTCGCTAGTGGCAAGTACGTCTTGTATCTCAGAAGTGGCGTTGGTATCGTTAATTTGCAGCCAATTCTGAACAATAGCGAAGCTCCCGAGTCGGGATGCAGATCCCGGTCCCCCACTTAGGGTGATATTGCCAAGGATAGGGAATTGAAGGCTAACCGAATCGTTCGGTTTATACTCAGTAGCAAAGCAACGTACCAAGACCACTGGCTGTAGAGCCTCTGCCATAAACGAAGCATCTTGACGATACCTGAAATTGCCGATATCTGCGTTCACTGCGGCGTTTATCCAGAGTCTCTCCAGGTCGACTAGCGCATCTGCGACGACGGAAGGTGACACTGTCGCTAACGTGAATGCATTGCCCCAGAGCAGTGACGACGTAGCCTCGCGCACGTTCCTGGTGCGAACACGAAATTGGCGCAAAGATGAACGCCCGGGCAAGGAAAGCACTTGCGGAAGAGCTCCCATGCCAGTGAGAGACCTCCAGTATGGCAGATATTCCTCGTTGACGACCCGGCAGCCACTAGCCGGGCAAGCTTGATCAGCGTTGTCGACTTTGCAATGACTTAGAGCCGTGGATTCCTCGATGATTGTGGGATTTAGGGTCGACTCTGTGGAATTGATCCAGAAGGCGGTTCCACCTGCTGGCCACTCATCTAGTCGCGGTCTCATAAGAATACTCGTGGACGGTCCGACCGTCAGCCCTGCAATGGAGCAGCTGACGAGTAAAGAGACGATGGTCCATTTTGTTCGCCTCTCTGCCCACTTGTGATAGATTGTTCCCCATAGTTCCGGTGACCAGAGGAAGGTAAAGTCTTTGAATTGCGTTGCTGAGAACACGGTACCAAAGGGAACTCCACCACCGAAGACTAACTCTTTCCGAATGTATGTCAGTGCAATGGCACCAAGGGAGGCTAGCATGAACAATTCGTGCAGTTTGGCGGCAAATTGGAGAGCCGCTAGCTTCTGAGTGTCCTGTCCGGGGGTTCCGGACAGTTCACCGCCGATGTAGTGGTTGGAATAATTGAGGGTGAGGAGAGCAAGTGCTGCTGATACCGGGATAAGATGCGCAACGCAGCGCAACGCAGCTTTGAACTTATCCTGCTTCATCACGATCTTTTCCCTCTCAGTGACTTCCCAACCACATGGTTTGGCTAATAGGTTAAAGGCAGCCGATAGCCCTAATGTCTTGCAAACCTTTCGAATGAAGGAAGGGAAGCCGTCACGCGGCTGGGATATACCGTCACTTCCTCCCAGGATGCGCCTCTGAATTTCATCCTCTGACGACGAGGAGTATGCAGATGGGGTAGTCTTCTTTTGCCTACGGTACGAGTGTCAGGAATAGCGGACGCGTCAAGAGTCAAGCACTTACACGGGTGTAATAACCAATGATGACGCCGAGCTGTTTAAACTTGGGGGGGGGGGGGGGGACATGCTATGTGCGAGTGTTATGGGCGAGCCAGAAACGATGGTTGGAGTGGAGAATATTGAGGATGGTGGTTTGGGTTCGAATGTCCATATCAACTAGGCAGTTTTGTCGTAATGGAAAGTGGCCCCTGCATGATATTCCACCTGAGGCGTTCCTTATCCAGTAAAATGTGCGACATGAGGATTTAGTGCTACAGCTTTCATCACCGATCTTACGACTGTGATACCGTACCTCTGCGTGTTTTGGCCATGTTCAATTGTTGGTTATGTTTAATTTTGGCCATGTTCGAGTTTTGACCATGTTCGAGTTTTGACCATGTTTGAGTTTTGGCCACCCTAACACAACAACCGCCTAAACAAATCGCGTTACAACTCTACCACTACCGAGGTGGACAGCGTAACGCGCATGACGGCGTAACGCGCACTTTTAAACACCAAAACCACCTCCAAACTTGAGGCTGTAGAGCCTTACACAATAGCTACTATCGTGAGATTTTTCAGTAGCAAGATTTATAGGGCTTAGATAATAAATATAGCTAACGTATCCTACCACTAAGTGGATCAACCCACTTAGTAGATTAAATATGCTTGGCAGCACTAACTTAAGTTACACCTTTTTAGTTTTGTTGCTACTAAACAAAAAGCCTACGTACTTTATGCTTATAGTAAATTTTAGAAATGATTTCGCATTTCTTCTATATATGCACGTGTTATATGTATATCTCTATCTTTCTCCCTCAACACGTTAAAGGTGGTAGTGGTTGCAGTCAAAAGTTATTTCTAAAAATGGTTAAAAGCAGCTAACTATAACTCTATAAAACCTTGCAATACTTGCTCTGTGTAGTAGCCCTATAGCCTTATTTTTCTAAGATCTTCAGGTTTTTATGGTGGCTAAAACTTGATACAGGATACCTCGCCCCTCTGTCTGACGTTTTGTCGAGCGGGAGTGGTAGACAAGTGACAGACCTCAGAATCTAATTTTGACGGCAAGCGCTAAGAGTGAGCATTTGAATTGCTACGTATCTACCCAATGTGGCATCGAACGGGATGTAGACGCCCTGGCTAAACTCAACTGATTTGCGTGTTGGTGGCATACCGAGGTGGACGGCGTAACGCGCATGACGGCGTAACGCGCGGTTTTTGCCATAGTAATCTCTAATATTTTCTAATATTAAAATAGTGATAGCTTCTTTAATTGCAAGTAATATTGAAGATTTTGAAAAAGATTTAGAGTCTGGAAACTTAGATCTATAAGTCGAGAATTTCACTTTAGCTTAATATCGCTTAGTTTTAGAAGGTTTCTATAGATTTATGAGCTTTGTAAATAAGCTGTATTAAACTAAAGTAAAGTTCTATATTTCTAAGGCTAAGCTTTTGAATAATATAACCTATTAGATTTCTATAGAAAGTAAACATGTAAGTAACTTACATTAAAAATAAGATCATTTTAAAGTGCAATTTTAGAATCTCTATTCTATCTTCTTGAATTAAATACTTTTAAGTATTATTACTTCTATTTTGAACTGAAAGTCAGAAATAGAAACTTATAGCCAATTATAAATTTTAAAAATCTTAATAAATAATAAGTTTATATATGTATAGAAGCTCATATCTCTAAAACTTAGCGATATTCAACTCAAGTAAAATTCTAGACTAATAGATCCAAGCTTTTAGATTCTAAAATTTTAACTCTTAAAATAATGCTTATATTTAAAGAAATTATTGATGTTTTAATATTAGAATATATTAGAGATTACTATGGCAAAAACCGCGCGTTACGCCGTCATGCGCGTTACGCCGTCCACCTCGGTACGCCTTGATTGGAAGATACCGTGTCCGTGCGCGCAACGCACCCCACCAACATAAAGATTGTAGAAAAATGTGGCTGTAGAGCTACCACTAATAGCTAGTATCGCGGGATTTTGTCGAGTTGTAGTAAACACATCATGGCAATTGATTTGTGCTATATATAGTTACTTAGTAAGTTGACGTTACGCCTACAGCGGGTGGTGCGCGCTAGGACAGCTAGTCCAGCTACCTTAGCTTCAACAAAAAAGACATTACTAACAATACGTTCCTAATACTTTTACTTTTAAGCTGAGGCTTCTAAGGCCTTATACCTACTTGATTACGATAACTGTATATCTTTTTCAGCGTCGTGAGCTAATTTCTAACACTTCTTTTTAGCTGCCTCTTTAGCCTTCTCTTTCTGCCTTACCTCTTGAAGTCTTTTCTTTTTAACATGTCTCTTTTTAGCTTATAAAACTTCATACTATTAAGCTTGCTTTTTTAAGTAAGGGATATTAGTTTTCCAAGTTATAGTAACTATTTCTTGTAACATTATACTACCATATTATTCTAAGCTTCATAGATCTTGTTAAGTAACCAAGAAATAGCTCTCCTGTAGTACACCTAAGGCTTGTAAAATAAGAGAGTATAGCCTTTCTTTTAGTGTCTTTTTCTAACTATAAAAGCCTCTTTTAAGCCTTAGAACTTTTTACAGAGAATACTATAATGAGCTCAAATATAGTAGAAAACTATTTTTACCTTTCTAGTGCTTTATTCTTGCGCATAATAGGGTATAAGAGTCTTATTTTAAAGCTAGTTATTTTAAATAAGTATAGAAGCTAAGCTTTTCTGTTAGCTTTTCCCTAAGCTACATACATTATTGTAGAATTTCTAAATAATTACCCTAGAATTTAGTAGAAAGATCCTAGTTACCTTGAGAACTTTTTAAATGTCTCATTTCTAAAAGCAGTATTTTAGGCCCGTTGAAAAAAGTAAAATGAAGTCTCTTTTTACTGCTAGAAGAAGCCTCTCATTATTACAGAGGAATGGTAAGAAAGAGGTTATAAGAAATTCTGATTCTTAAAGTCTTATATTTCTATTACTAGAAGAGCTATATTAGAAGAAACTAATAATTGAAAAGCCAGAAACATACTCTCAAAGATTGATTGCTTAGTTGGCGGCATAGTCAGCACGGTCACGCTTGCAATTCCGCTTGAATTATAATAAAAAAAAGGTAAAGATTGATTTTAGAATAACTTTTTGTTGACCGTGTAGAAAATGCTGTAGATGATATATATCAAAAAAACTAACGTAAACTATTAATGAGCCATTCAAAGCAGTGAGCCGGCTGCTTTTTCTCAGCATAAATAATTTTCTCCTTATTGAATAATGTCTTCACAACATAATTTAGTTGCTATATAAAAAGAAGTTCAATTTATTTTTGCCCTTCAAGCTTATATTTAGGCTAATTTCAGACTCTACAGCCCACTACAGTAGCTTTTGGTATTAAACACTCAAGGCTCTTTAACTAACTATATAGAATTACTCTACACGCTTAAGCTTGACTAGTGATCTAGAAACATACTACTAATAAAGAGAAGACAACTATCTCATATATAATTAACCTTAACCTGACAGAATTTGCGCCCTAGCTATAAAACGTAGTAGATACAGCAGATAAACTACCAGCTGTACACAGAGGCAAGCTTACTTGCAAGTGCTGGGCTAAGCACTTCATAATACGCTTATTTAAGCCCAAATCAACATTTAATGAAGCTAAGAATAAATAGAGAATAGGTTACAGGTTTTGAGAATTAATTAGTATGTAGTTTGCGGTATTAGAAAACACTAAAGCTAAGTATAGCGTCTATGATAACAACGTGTACGGTTTTAATAAAATAAGCTTTGAGATAGGCATTAATAAGTTAATAAAAGTCGTTATTCGTTACATGAATCCTACTTAACTTATCTTTATTCAGTTTAATAACCATAAGTATATAACTGTTATCTAGAGTATTTACGCAATGAAGTAAATAACTTCACTTTTTAGTATTTGTAAAAACCGCATTAAAATCTCATTATAGTATAAAGAAGTAGATATACTGTGTAATTAGGTCCGAGCATTGTATCGTTCGTATGCGGTACCGTGTGGTGTGGGAAATCCTAAAGGTGAGAAGCAGCAGGCAGGGAGCTTTTATAAAGTATTGCAGGCTCCGGTAACGTACGTGTCCTTACCCTCCTCCACCTCCTCTACCACCTCCGCCTCTATCGAAATGTTGTTGCTAGCTATAGGCTGGCAATCACTGTTAAACACGTTTTAATTAGTGTTGTTTTTTAGTACCTTTAGCAAATTTTTTCAACCCTAATTTTGCTTAGTAGTCTAAGCTTTTCTGCTCTAAGCGCATAGCGCGTAGACTTTATCTACTTACTGTTTAAATTTTGTTAACTACACACAATCTTTTTTTAACTTTGGCAACTAATTAGTAGAGGGCAGCTGCTTTTCACCTTTTTGGAAAACCTATTTTGACTACAACAACAACCACAACCTTTGATACCTTAAAAGTAAATACTGTGTAATTAGAAACACTTAATACTAGAAGTTAGCTAGACTCATAACGCGCTTAGTCTAAAGTAGTTGAAGCACTTTAATGTATACATAAAAGCGCGATAAGTAAAAATGTACTAGTTACTTAATTTTAAACAGCTATAAGAGCTACTTTGATAAGATTGTTCAGAATACTACTTTCGAGATAAAATCTTAACATTTTATAAATGTACTACTTTTGTAATTTTATGTTTTTTAGCTGCTTAATATAGTCTACCTTTGACTACTAAAGTATAAGTACTCTTAACGCGTTAAAGACAGCAATCTTACGCGTTTTCTATATCAAAAAAAAAATGGTTTTCTTTATTTTCAAAGACGGGTTTCCGTGGATATTTACAAGAAAACTACTGAAAAGCCCTTAAAGTGGTAGAGCTAGTTCTTTTAATATATAAGTAGTTTTAGATTACGTGAAAGTACAGCTGTGTACACAACTAGAACTTTTTCTTCCAAAGTCGCTGTAGCAGTAAAAAACTTTAAGTAATACCAACTTATTTTTAAGGTATCAAAGGTGGTGGTAGTTGTTGTAGTTGAAATAGGGGTTCTAAAAAAGGAGAAAAGCATCTAACCTCTACTAATAATTCGCAAAGCTTAAAGAAAAATTATATATAGTTGATAAGATTCGCACAGTAGGTAGATAAGTTCTAAAAGGAAAGCCTAGAATATCAAGTGATAATTAGAGTTGAAAAAATTTACTAAGGTACTAAAAAACGACACTAGTTAAAACATGTCCAGCGGCGATTGATAGCCTATAGCTAGCAATAAGATTACAGTAAAATTGCAATAGAATTGCAACATAATATAAAAGAAAAGCAAAAAACAGGTACGTACTGTAGCGGAAGCCTGCAATACTTTATCAAGCTAAAGCTACTGTTTTTTACTTTTTAAGCAGCACTATATATAAAATACTCACATATAATACACTGCAATATAATATAGCGTGCAATATTTACAGCAAGCATCTCTTTAATCTAGGCTCTTTTTTTTAAAAAAGCTGCTTTCGCTACTATCTACTTAGCACCTAATCTAGTCTAACTTAAACTGCTTTTGTAAACACCTAAATCATTCAGAATCTATAAACTTAAATACTTAGCTAGATTTTTAAGTTTATAGATATTTTAAATAAGTTTCTGATTTATAAAATTTTGTATATAAAAAGGTTATTCAGCTTTAATTTAGCTAGTTATAGAAAGTGTTGCGAATTGACCTCCGGGCTCATAACATGTTGCGGATTGTAGAGGTAGCGGAAGTAGGATAGAAAGGATAAGAGATAATAAAATATAGAGACTAGGGGAAGAGAGTGATTTGAGGATTATTATTGTATCGTACAACTGCTCAATTGAATATTGTAATTCTCTTAATTGAACTCTCTTGGTTTCTAACTACAAGCTAAACTACAGTCTATATATACCTGTTACTTGCATTCCAGAAAGATCTGTACTTACGCAATAGCTTGCGTAGTTAATAATGCAATACTTTGCAATCTTATGTAATTTTACGTAATAGGTTGCGTAGGTGGTGTAGATTAATTAATACCAATAATAAGTAGTACAAGTAGCGTAATAGCTTCTAGTAATCAATTGATCCTAGGTTAATTGTAGATTCTAGGTGCAATTTTGATCACCTGGATCCTTTGAAGAAACAGCTAAGTAGCTTAATCTCTAACAGAAAGAATATATAATTTTATTTTTGTCACCCCTCTGTAGTTATTAATAAATAGTTATTAGTTGAGAGGGTTCATTAAAGGGATATTACGCATTTTTATTTCTGTCTAAATATGCAACACACTAATTGCGTGCTAGTAATGCTAAATAAAGGGGCGTAAGCATGAATACCTGTTGTTGTCAGGACTGGACATTCAGCTAGCCTGGGCCGGATCAGTTCGGCCCGGCTGAGGTCAGACCGGATCAGTTCGGCACGGCTGAGGTCAGACGCGACTAGGTTAGGTCCGAATAGGTTATATGACCTCAGATTACCCTAGTATGAGTAGAGATACATTATTATAGTTGAGACGATATTAATTTGTCTCTTAACTACAGGCAATATACTATTATCTTTCTATCTCTAGCATCTTGTATCCTTATTTAGTAATTAGCCTTACATTTAAATTAATTTACTTCAAATACGCTCGTGCTATATAATAAGTGCTTAATCTACTTGTGTAGATAGCCGCGCCCGTACTCTTGCTAACAACAAAGAAGGACTATTTAACTTAAGAACCTAAAGGACAAGATTGTTAAAACTAGCATCTATTCTTGAAGAGAAACAAGAACAGGCACATAACAACTAAAAGATAAACAAAGATAAATAAAGTAACATATTTTAATCTTTAATTGCGCCACAATATTTATATACACCTAAAGAAGGCTAAGATAGCCTAGAAAAGGCCACTCTTAACTAAGAACTAGCATATTTACGCGTATAGAAAGAGGAACAACTAAAACAACACAAGTTAGCTAAACTTGAAAGATTATATAATAAAGTAACTTTAAAAAACTGCAGTGCACTGAATAAAGATCTTAAGAACATACTTTTAAGTAAACAAACTAACTTAACTTTATTATTTAGCTTTCTATATCTAGAACTACTATACGTGTTTCTTAAGGCTAGCCGTGCGCAATATAACTAATAAGAAAAAAATCGCACTTATACTTTTTTTACGTACTATAAAGTTTTACAAAGAAAACTTAGAAAATTAACTTTAAAATAATGTATTTTTTAGAAATACTCTAAACGCTGTAGCACGCATACTAAACTGCAGAGAAATAGAAGTTACTTTTTTAAACACTAAAATAGGCAGACTTAAAAGAAGTGATCTTAAATTACTTAGAATTAGCCTAAGAACGCAAATAATAGGCCTATAACTACTTAAAATATACTGATTAACTCTTAAAGTAGAATTCTATAGACTTGCTAGATTTTATAAGACTGTTCTAGAAGAAATTAGGCTTAAATTTTATACTTGATGTTTAAGTGCTAAAGTATACTACAGCATTATATACAAATATTAAAAAAAGTCTTCTCTTGCTTCTAGTAAACTAACAAGTAACATTACTATGAGTAGAAAAACACGCAAACTTTTTATACTAATAAAAAGCTTAAAAAGTAGAATTCAAACTGTACTACTTAAAATAAAAAAGGTAGGTGTATTACAAGACTAGAACAAGTTAAAAGATATATAATAAAACTCTAAAAACTACTAAGCAGGCAAGAATAGGCTATTATAGCCTAAAGTAAAGTAAAGTAAACTAAGCAAGAAAAGCGCTAAAAAACGCACTTTATGGTGTTATAAGTGCATAAAACTTAAACATTATAAGTTTAACTACTATAAGCTAAGTAAGCTGAAAAAGACAGTAGATAGCGCTACTGCAACAAAGTTAAAAAAAGACTAAAAGTAAAGGAACTTGAGTTCTACCTTACTACCTACATTACTTTCTACTAGAAGAATAAGGACTTAGGCTTTTTACGTAACGTGATTTTATCTAAACTAGTGCAGCTTTTAACTGTAAAGTGTATAGTTAAAGTATTAAAGCTTATAGAAGCTATAGTTAATAAAGGCTTATAACTAAATTTTGTCTGCTATATTGGCAAAAAAGCAAGACTTAACTATTACTTGTTTACCTAGTCTATTAGCAGAAGAGGTAAATAAAGGTAAGCTTACTATCTATAGTATAACTAAAGCAGATATAACTATTACAGATTTACAAGAACGCGTTAAGATGTAATGTATTTTATTTATAGTATTATACATAAAGAAGTTCCTCATTTACCTTAAGTTACTATAGATAAACTTCTATAACCTAAAAATAAGCTACGCAATAAGACTTATGCTTTTTTAAAGTAAAAAGTTCTAAAATTTAAGCAGTTTTTATAAAGTTAGCATAGAATACGCTGGTAAATAGGTTAGGGTTGGGTCGTGGTTGGGTCTTACATAAGCTGACCCAACCACAATCTAACCACAACCACTAGTCTATGCGTAAAAAAGAGTAGTTGTGGTTGGCTTGTAGTCGCACGGACGTGGGTTGTGGTTTGGTCGCACAGACGCGTGGTTGTGGTTGTAGTTAGGTTATAGCGCACAGACCGTGGGTTAAGGTTAGGTTGTAGTTAGGTTATAGAGAGAAGTGGTTAGGTTTAGGCTGGTAAATGGGTATAGGTTGGGTTGTGGTTAGGGTCTGACGTAAGCTAACCCAACCACAACCTAACCTATACCCACGCTAAGGTATAGGTTAAGTTATAGTCACATAGACTAATAGTTGTAGTTATAGTTAAGTTGCATAGACTAGTAGTTGTCGTTATAGTTAGGTTATAATAACTAGTAGTTATAGTTGTAGTTACGCGTATAGACTATAATTATAAGTTAAGTTGTAGTTCTAGTTGTAGTTAGGTTGTAGTTACATACTATTTATAATAACAAATAGCTGTGTTAAACAGGTAAGATTAGGAGAAGTAAGCTAAGTAAGCACTAATTTAGTTACATAGTCTGTGCGATGCAACCTAACTACAACTATAATTTAACTTATACCTAGGCTAGTAAATAAGTTGTAAGTACTTACGCATAGGTATAGGTTGGATTGTAGTTATAGTTTGGTTGCACAGACTAGAATTAGGTTACAGTATTTAATATTTATTACTAGTTAAAGTTAGGAGATAGTTAAAACTTTATTACTATAGTTAATTATTGCAGCTTATAATTATAGTAATGCTTAAGCCTTAAGGCGCTGCCGCTTTTATACTAGAGGTAGAGAGTCCTTTTCTGTAAGCTTTTTTTCTAATGTTTCCTCCTCTAGACTACATGTACTATCTCTAGGCGCTAGAAGCTTAAATATATTGTTAATCTTGTTATATAGTGCTTTAAAGCTAATATTCTTATTTTGTATCAAAATTTTTTGCGCCTTTAAATTTAGGAAAATAGTATCTTTAAAAACTATAATCTGCTGTATAGTTAAGGCTAAAAAGTAATACTTTTAATTGCTAATAACATCTTTTGTAGTATCAAAAACGCACTTAACACTAATACTGGCAATTAAGACTACTAATACTTCTTTTACAACTTAAGACAGCTAAGAATAAGTATTTTTATTCTATTGCTACTACTTTAGAATATTAAATAATGTCTTTAGTTTAATGCAAGAAGTGCTAAAGTAAAATTTTCATTTGTATTAAGTAAAGCTTTTTATTTCTTTTCTTTCCTGTGTAAAAGATGTCTAACTTAATATAGAAAAGCTTTTAAAAGGCAATTAAAAAGTAGGCCTTTAAAACTATTTAAAGCTAAGTGTCCCTTTTAAAAAAAGAGTAGAGACTAGTATTTAATTTGCCTCTTTCCTATTATTATATTAATTAAGATAGTTAAAAAACTATTTATAATATATGTACTTGTCTTAAAGTTCCCATATAAAATTCTTGTTAGCTAATTAGCACTTTTCTATAATAACAAACTGTAATAACTATACTTTATATATAGTAAGCTTTTAAGTAAGATCTAAAATAGCTGTGTAGTTAAGTAAAAACTCTTACTTAGCTAATATTTTCGCGTAGTACTTGCTAAGTTTTTATTTTTTATTATTTATAGTAGCTTGTACTATTGCAGGCTACTTTATAGTGCAACTTTCTACCTCCTTTTTAAAATTATGAGACATTAAGTCTATAAAATTAAAAAGATAGTTATATATAAGCTAAATATATCAAACTTAGAGCTTCTAGTTTTTACTTAAGAAGCTTATAGTGTTCTTAAACTACTTAAGCATCTTTATAATTACTTTAATATAGTGCTACTTAATAGAAGAGAGTTATAAACGCTTAAGGTTGTAATAGTTAATCTCTTCTGTGTTGTTGTTAGAGTTCACAATAATATAAGTACTTTTTTTTCGCTATTTTTTGTTATAGCTATTAATTAATATATTTGAAAAGCTTAAGCGCGCGCTTGTATATATTATATATTAAGTTCTATTAAGTCTTTACATTATAAATAACAGAAAGTTGTTCTCTTAGTAGTAGATGTTATTAAGTAGTAAGGAATTGATTATACTGTTGTAGTAATGCGTTAATAGCAATGTAAATAGCTTAGATCTAGATAATAGTTATAATATAATAATTAGATGTAATAAAAGTATAAATACTTTGCAAAGTATATTTAAAAAAGATATTTTATATTTAATTTTCTTAACATGTTGCCTGCGTAAGACCTCCCTAAGTCTAACCTTTATAGTATTAGCTAGTTAAAGATATTAAATTATGTCTTAAACTACTAGGTTAATAGTATAAGCTAGGTATAGAATAGTATTTTCTAAGGCCCTTTAGCTAATATTCCTATTTACTAGTATTAATTAAATTGTTTAACTAAGTACTGTATTGTTACTAGCATTATCGCAAGTAATAGCTAGAAGGCAAGACCTAGTATTAGTGTCTAAAAGTATACGTAGTACTTCTATAGCTATTAAAATTCTAATATGTTGTCTGCGTATTAGTGTAAAATTAAGTAGTTTCTCTTAGAATTGCTAGTTTAATATAATATAGTAACTCTTAACTATAAGAAAGCTAAAATAATTAGCTATAGACTATGTATCTAATATAATTAAAATCTTAGTTGTAAGGCTTAAGTTGTTGAGAAAAGAGGCTTTTACTTTATAAAACTAGTTCTAATATATTAACTTAAATTTATAATAAGTAATTATTGCAGTTTAAGGCCTTAGGAACTAAAGAAAGCGCGTAAATAATAGCTGCTTAATAGTTTAGAATACCTAATTACTATTAATAACTACTTAAACGAGCTCTTTCTTAAAGGCATCTTAAGTAAAAATAGGTATTAAAGCAAGTGTACTACTTTTTTAAAGTTAAGTATATATAGAGTTTATTATACGCGGACTATTATAAATAGGAGTTAAAGTACTCTAACAATTAACTATATTAATATAGTTTTTAAGGTATTTAGTCTCTATTTTTATTAGCCTTAGGTGTTGCAGGATTATGCTGCAGTTAAGATAAAATATATAAAAGCAGCTAGTTGTAATAAAGGCAGCTTTTCTAAACTTTAACTAAATGCTACTAGTGCAAGTAGCACAGTTCTAGTAAAGAGATTTACTATCTAGATTTTAAACCTAGCTACTTGTACTCTACTACTTATTCTAATTAGTTATAATTTTATTTTCTTCTTTTTGTATAGCTTCTTAAGGTAGGTATCTTAAAAGATTTAACTTCTTCTACTTTTTTCCCTAAATAACTGAGTATCTGCTTATTTAGAATTAGTAAAAGTTCTGTAAAAGCTTATAGATGTATTTAGCTATAATATATGTGTAAACAGCGTTTAGTTTAAAAATATAATAAAAAGTTATAATAAATTGTTACAATTACTAACCTTTAATAGTACACAAAATATAGGCCTTTAGTAGACACGTATAAAGCTAAACTATAATCAACTTGTCTCTCTAATTACGTACTATGTTAGGCACTTTTTAGTTAGACTTTATTAATTTAAAGGACGTTAAAATAAAAGCAGTATAGTTATAGAGTTATATAATAATTTTTACGTTATATAATTTGTGTTAATTGGCTGTAATAAGCACTAATTAATACTAATAACTTAACATAAGAAATCTACTGTAATTAATCTAAAAAGCTTTTAAAGTCTATAAAATTGCTAGAATTTATATCTTTATTCTAATTTTTATTTTTAACTTTAGCTTGTAATTCCTGCTACTGCTCCTTAGTCTTATACTTATCTTTACATTAATTATAGTACGCATTAATATTAGAATTATTATTAACTTTTTTGTTACATTTATTACTATTGTGTCTCTTAATATATAGCTTATCGCTGCGTAGAATAGTATTGTTGCTAAGTCCTAAGGACTTGTATACTAGCGGAGGCCTACATAGTTTATACTAGTTAGTAAGTATATGTAATAAAAAAATATACTAAAACTTATTTTTAATTTTTAGTTATAGTAACAGCTAACTCCTTTAGAATTATATTTTTAATAAAGTTTTACTATTTCTTTTAAGCTTGTTTACTTTTAAAAGTATTAGTACAAAGCTTAACTAATTCTTTATTATAAGTATAACGCATAATCTTTTTAAGAACACTACTAAAGCTATAAATCTAAGTATGTATACAACTTTAGCAACTATTATTTAAGCTCTCTATTACTTGCGCTGCCTTATTTAGAATTCTTGCATGCTGCGTTATATTAACTTTATAGTATACGTTTTTCTATTTTTTATAAAATTAATTAAGAGTTGTCTGTAGCTACTTGCCTATTTATATGTAGGCATAACTCTATAATAAATAACTGTGTTAACTAACTTCTCTTTTAGGCGTTATATTACTTTTAGTTAAGCACTTCTTATGCTGTCTTTATTATTTCTTTGCGCCTTTCTACACTTGCATTCTTGTATTGTTCTATACCTTCTATTCTTTTTTTAATTAGTATATAGCAGCGCAATTAGCTGGACATACGTCTTATAAGGCCTTTGTTTTAAAATTAAGTTAAGCTGCTTAACTTTTTTACGCAACAGGTTAAGAACTAAAGTTTAATAATTTTTTATTAAGACTTTAAAATTTGTAGAACAACCTTTCTTTAAACTGTCTTAGCCGCGTCGCGCAAGTATATTAGTAATTTTGTTTTTTTTGTATTTATAACTATTAACAAATTAGCATGCGCTATAATTAATAGCTGTGTTAAATACTTTTACAAGCTTCTCCTACATATTACGTTTAAAACTTAGTAGCACTAAAATTAGAATACGCAGAACTAGGCCTTTAAAGCTGTTACTTAGCTTTTCTTTAATCATTATTAATATAATAGATGTAATAATTAACTGTAATTAATAATTTTAGTTGTGGTAGTTGCATAGTAGGTAGAGATACAGAAATATTACGATATTATAGCTAGTGTAGCCCGTGCGTCCCTACTAAAGCTAACTAAAAATTAACATTTTTCCTATATTTAGACACCCCACTAATCACTACCTACTAATAATACACCCTAGCACGTTATATTATAACAGCTTTTTATTACATCTACCTACGCACCTCATTACTACAAAAACAATTAATGATAATTCTACACGCTTACTACAAATATTAACAATCTTATAACTACTTTAATAGCGCGCACTAAGTAAACTACGTAAGCTTTAACTAGTAGCAAGACGCCTATAAAGAATTTGTAAGCAAAGACTAGTTAAAAGCTACTTATATTATTTACAAAGGCTAGAGCTGTTAAAGAAAAACGTTAATATAAGCTAGGCAGTAAGTTATTACAGTCTTTTATTATAGTTAAACACTAATAGCGTATAGCTGTTGCGCTAAAAAAGATTAAAAAGCAGTAAAAGTTAACTAAACTATTACTACGCAAACTTCTATTTAGCCGTCTAGTTTACAAGATTACGCATACTTATTACTGTAATTTACGCTTTTAGGTAAAAGTAATTTATGCTCTTTAAGAGTTAGCTAAAACATTCCTAGTTAGCTATTTTAAACGTATTGTAACTACTTTTATTATGTTTAAATTTTATACTAATACATATACACTATAACCTAAATGCTATTTATGCAAAGAGAGCTACTATTTAGGCTAAAAATTTAAAGATAGCAGTTAGATACTATAAGAAGTTTAGTACTAACTTTACGTTCTTGTAGCTTTCTACAAAAAGACTACATAGTAAGCAGTTAGAGTTCCTTTAGTATATAATAATATAAAAATACTCTCTTGATTACTTTTTATACTGTAATAACTAACTGTGTTACAACATAACTACTATACATAGTTATAGTTAGGTTAAGGTTGTAACTAAATTAGTGCTTACTTAGCTTACCTCTTCTAATCTTACTTCTTCTAATCTTACCTGTTTAACACAGCTATTTATTACTATAAATAGCACGTAACCACAACCTAACTACAACTATAACTACTAGTTAGTGCGACCTAACCACAACCACAACCACTAGTCTGTGCGACCTAACCTCAACCACAACTACTAGTCAATGCGACCTTAACCTAACCACAACCACTGGTCTGTGCGACCCCAACCCAACCCCAACTACTAGTCCGTGCGACCTCAACCCAACCCCAACCCAAGAATAGGTTCCCCCAACCCATTTGCCAGCCTACTGCGCATGTTAATAGCTCAAGTATAGTAAAAGTATATTACTTTAGTAAAAGTATATTACTTTAGTAATATCTTTCTGCGCAAATGTAACTTTAGCAAAGAGACTAAGGAGTAGCTTTATAAAGAGTAAAGGCGTGTTAAAATAGCTATTAAGTAGCTAAGACAAACTAGTAAGCAGAATTTTTTTGTAAAACGCCTTTAAAAATAAAAGAGCTGTATATAAATAGTAATGCTGTTGTTGTTTATTTACATCTAAGAATAGGCACTAAACGCCGCAACCGCAATACTGCTAAGATAGCGACAGGACAATAAAAGTTGCAGTCAGCAGTAAATAGTTATTAGTTAAAATAGTTAGTTAGAAAAATATTGTGTATTTTTATTTCTGTCTAAACATGCGCCACACTAATTGCGTGCTAGTAATACTAAATAAGGACGCATAAGCCCGGATACCTGTTGTTATCAACAAATCTTTTTTTACCAAAAAGGTGTCTACAAAATGTGTAGTCACATAAAAAGGTTGTCTCAAAAGGCCGAAGCCAACCAACTTAGATTAATCTACTGCTGATATCTACAGGGGTCAGAACGCTAGCGCTATGCCTAATCCAGCTATTCTGCCAGAAAAACGGCATAACCTTGTCGGATGGCGAAACTCAGTAAGGTCAAGGCTAGGTATGGTCAGGGATGATCGGAAGTGTGCGGCAATCAGCTAAATAGGAATATAAAACGCTCTGTTGAGTAAATGTGGTCCTTCAACATTACAGCCTCTTTCAGCTCGCTTTCTACAAATATGCATTTTGTTACTTTCCTCCTCTCGGTAGCACCGCTGGCACATGCAGCGAGATGGAACAATGCGGGTACCTGTTCCAAGGATAGGGAGTGCCGAATAGACTTGAAATACGCCGATCCATATGTATCTTGCCAAGCCATTTCTGGCCATTATGCTGGCAAGGGCCACGACGGTCTAGTGGGCTGCGACCCTCCAGGCACTAAATGTACCTATGTCTGGGAATGTCCATAAGAAACATAACTGGCTAGGTAAGCGGTATATCGCAAGTGGAGAACTATGTAAGGCTAACTGTTAAAAGTCCCGAGGTTGATCACTCAACGCCCGGGAGGAAGAGTAATGGGCACCCCACCAAACCAACACTACTTTTAACAGCGGATAACTCCACCAATATGGATCCATTTCAACCTGCGATCAAAGCTATTAAATCGCGTAAGCCTAGCGAAGATTTTAATTATATGCAAATTACAAAATACTGTAGTGCTTTACAATTTACGCTTATCTAAAGATAGTAATGTGTTTTAACCTTGCGCAACCTTAAGGCTTAAAATCAACAGGCTCTTTACCTGCAGTAGGAGCTAGTGCTCCTACAGTATTAATTTTTTAAGGTATCAAAGGTGGTAGTTCTTATTGTAGTTAAAATAGGTTTTCTAAAAAAGTAAAAAGTAGCTGCCCTCTACTAATTAGTTGCAAAAGTTAAAAAAAGATTATGTGTAGTGAACAACATTTAAACTGTAAGTAGAAAAAGTCTACGCGCTAGGCGCTTAAAGCAGAAAAACTTAGACTACTACATAAAATTAAAGTTAAAAAACTTGCTAAAAGTACTAAAAAACAACACTAATTAAAACGTGTTTAACAGTAATTGCTAGCCTATCGCTAGCAACAAGATTGCGATAGGGGCGGAGAAAGTAGAGGAGGGTAAGGACACGTACGTTACTGCAGCAGGAGCCTATAATAATCTTGTTAACTACACACAATCTTTTTTTTTAACTTTTGCAACTAATTAGAAGAGGGTAGCTGCTTTTCACGTTTTTAGATAACTATTTTTTACTACAACAACAACCACCACCTTTAATATCAAAAAAAAAAATGGTAATAAACTTTAAATTAAGAGAAGTTTCTCGTTAGCTAATATAGTAAAGTGAGAGCTAAGAAGAAGCAAGTGCTAAATTGGTGGAGTAAAAATAAGTATACTAATTAGACGACTAGACGCAATGACTAATGCAGTAACAACTGAAGTGCTAAAGACAATCTAGACCGTATATTTATTTTTAAGGTATTAAAGGTGGTAGTTGTTGTCGTAGTTAAAATAGGATTGTATAAAAAGTATAGGGCAGCTACACTCTACTGATTAATTGCAAAAGTAAAAAAAAAAGACTGTGTGTAGTTAATGAGATTATTGCAGGCTCCCGCTGCGGTAACGTACGTGTCCTTACTCTTCTCTACTTCCTCTGCCTCCATCGCAATCTTGTTGCTAGCTATAAGCTAGTAATTGCTGTTAAACACGTTTTGATTAGTGTTGTTTTTTAGTATCTATAGCAAATTTTTTAACGCTAATTTTGCTTAGTAGTCTAAGCTTTTCTGCTCTAAGCGCCTAGCGCGTAGACCTTATCTACTTACTGTTTAAATTTCGTTAACTACACACAATCTTTTTTTGACTTTTGCGACTAATTAGTAGAGGGATTTTTTAGAAAACCTATTTTAACTACAACAACAACCACTACCTTTAATACCTTAAAAAAGAAATTAGAAGTTAACGAGATTCGAACAGTTGGTGGATAAGTTCTAAAAGGAAAGCTTAGACCACCAAGCGATAATTAGGGACAAAAAATGTGCTAAGGTACTAAAAAACGACACTAGTTAAAACGTGTCCAACGGCGATTGCCAGCCTATTGTTACAAGTAACAGGAAGGATTCTCTCCTTAACGTACAAGCGAGGGTTAAGGGTCAACTAGCCACAAGGTCAGAAGGTAATAATCTGCGTAAGGCGCAGGGATCACGTAATCAGCATCCCGCTAAGACAGGACCTCTAGGAGGCCACTGCTTAAAGAGAGGCCAACGCCCTCCCTAACCTCCCTTTTAGATAGGAGGCACAGGAGGACACAGGACAAAGGTAATAAATATAAAAATATATTAAATTTTATTATTATACTTATTATAGTTAACTTAAATAGTTTATTTCTTATATAAATTGTTAACTAGTTGTTCTATTATTTCTAGAACTAGTATTACTTACCTATTAGTTAATATTAATAACTTTTTTTTACTTAAAATTACTCCTACAATACCTTACAAACTACTCTATATATTAGCTTTACTCTAACCTAGACTAAGTCTAGATAAGTGTAAACTAACTTTATCTAATACTTTAACTACTAAGAATTTTAGTAGATAATTTAACTAATAAGTTACTTAATTAAAATTTATAATAGAATCTTAAAGACTTGCTTAGAATAATATAGCTTAAAGTCTAAGACTCTCTATGCTAATTTAACTGATATTAAAGAATAACAAGATACTTAATATATTAAACTCTAATACTTAGAACAACTTTAGTGCTTAAAAAATTAGAAATCTTAGGCAACAAGCTTATATTTAAGCATAGCAAGTAGCTTTTATAATAAACATAAGTAATTAGCTCTTAAGTTAGCTAATAGCTACTTTAAATAAACAACTTATTGTTATAAAAAAACTTAAAATAGCACTACTTAAAAAGTATAAAAAAGAATAAAAAAAACTATAAATGTTTTTTACTTACACTAATCTATACTGTAAGTACAATAAAGTCTTTACTAGTTAAGAAAAAATTCTTATAGTAAGCACATATATAAAAAATAAAGCTTTTAACTAAATACAACTTTATGTAGACAACTACCTACTTAATATAAACTATAAAAAAATTAAGGCTAAGACATAAGCCTTGTTTATAAGTTAAACAAAGTTTAAATAAAAAATAAAATATATTTTTAAAAAAGTAAATACTAAAAACTAGGCTAAGAAAAAAATTACTTGCTTAAGGCAGACTACGTTAGTATTAGTATATATAGCTGAATTTAAGCAACTATAAGCACAAATTAATTAAAATAATAAGGCACTTTATATAGTATTTGAAGTAAGCCTAAAAAAGAATATTAAAGACAGCTTTATATACTATAATAAGCCTAATACACTGTACGCACTAGTTAAGCTAGCTACGCGTATTAATAACAAGCTCTAGAAACAACATAATTAGAAGAAATACTTTTAACCTAGCTTAGCTAATACAAGAAGGCAACGCAGTAAGTATAATAAAGATAGCAATATTATTTTAACTAGCAAGGTGCAAGAAAAGGCTAAAAACAAAAATACTTAAAAGAAAAAGTAGAATAGCCTCTCTAGAAAAGAACGCTAAAAGTATTATAAAAATAAGGTATTTTTTTGATATAGTAAAGTTAGACACTTTGCCTAAAACTACAAGGAAGAACAAGTTAAATAGGCAGCTGTTAGGATTAAGATAATTAAACAAGGAACGCTATACCTAGATTAAATAAAACTAAATAACAACTGAAGCAGTTTAGACCTCTTTAAAAAGGCACACTTAATAAGCAGCTACAAGATTATACTACAACTAAGACTAAATAATAAAGTTCTTACTCTAAGTAAACTTAAGCTAATAGATTAAAAAGTTAAAGATAGAGTTGCAATAAAATAATTAGCTAATAACTAATGTTAAGTATATAGAGCAACAACGCACTACGCTAATAAATGTATAATATAAAGAAGAATTATAATTACTAGTAAGAATGCTAAAGAAGTTAAGTATTAAGCAATACACTAACAACCTTACTTGAATAATCTAGTAGCTAAAGTTAAGAACTAAGAAGCTAAAAAAGTAGAAAGTACTAAGAAATACAAAAAGTTATATTAGTATAACTACTAGCTTAATTGTAAGTTCTATAAAAAAGGTAAAAAGGAATATAAAGTAAACTAAGACTAGTGCTACTACCTAAACTTGTAGGCAGACAAATACTTAGCAGACAAGTGTTACCTTTATAAATTTAAAAAAGTAGAGATCTACTACTAACCTTTATAGACGTAATGCAAGGATAAATGTAAGTTCTATTAATAGCAACTTAAGAAGGCATAATAGGTAGATAACTACTATACTACCTTATTTTTAAATATCTATAAGGTAGCGGACTACCTAATTTACAAAGCTAAGAAGCTAGAGCTAAAAAAATAAGCCCTAAAGTAAAAGACACTTTACTAAAACTTTTATTCAAGCTTCTGTTACAATAATAACTGCTTAATATACTATAGCACTAAGTATAGTACAGGCTACTTTTCTAAAAAAAAGAAAAGTAAACAGGCAAAAAACTAAAATACTGCTAAAAATAAGGTTATACTAGTAAAGGCATACCTAAAATAACCCTAAGAAAAGTATAAAATACTAATAGTTAAGTAAAGCAGTTACTTATAACTATATCTATACATAGTTAGAACATGCAGGCGCTTATAGACAGTAAAGCTGCATAAACAATAATCTCCTTATAAGTAGTAAAAGAATATAATATACTGTACTAAGTTAAGAGAGAACTAATCCTAATAATACTAGCTAATAAGAAACTTATAAAATATAAAGACAGCATAATACAGTTAGAGACTAAATTAATAAAGCTATAGATAGCAGGCATAGAGTGCTAGATAAATATTAATATTATAGATTTAAGAGGACTAGACATGTCAATTGGTTATAACTAGCTAAATGCCTATAACCCTGCTATTACCTAGCAAAAGAAGATAATACTTAGAAGAGAACTTATGCATAAGGTTGCTAGAGTACGTAAAAAAATACGCCTAACAAATTAAAGCTTAACTTAGAACAAGAAATTTAGCAAGATTTTACTATATAAGATTAAAAAAATTTATGCAAAAAACTCTTAGAAGATAAAAGTTATTTAGATAAAGCAAGTTGCAACTACAGAAAAAGGACTTTTACTACTAGAAATACTAAAAAAGTATTATACTAACAAGTTTAGGGAACTCTTTAAGAAAAACAAAGCTACAAAGCTAGTAGACTATTAAAATTAAAATTACAAGATTATTTTAAATAATAGAGCTAAGCTAAGCCTAGGACTAATATACCTAATATTACCTAAGCACGATGCTAAGCTGAGGAATTACATCTAGAAAAATCTAAAGAAGGGATGTATTTAACTAAAATTAAGCTTAATAGCCTTACTTATCTTATTTATAAAGAAGCTTAATAAGAAATAGCAACTGTGTGTTAACTTTAAAAAGTTAAATAGCGTAATACAGAAAAACTAATACTTCTTACTACTAATAACAAAGCTTATAAATTAACTCTAAAGAGCTAAGTAGTTTACAAAATTTAACAGTTAGAAAAATTTTTACTAAATTAGAATTAAAGAAGGTTATAAGTAAATAACAGCGTTTAAGATAAAGTACAAACTATTTAAATACATAGTTATACTTTTTAAATTAACAAACGCAATAGCAACTTTTTAATTAGTTATTAATAACGCACTTTACAAATACCTTAGAATTTTTATTATAGCTTACCTAGACATAATACTAGTATACTCTAGGAGAACGCTAAAAGAATATATAGAGCATATTAAGAAAGTGCTATAAAAGCTTAAGAACTACAAGCTATACCTGCAGCTAGGGAAGTGTAAATTCTATATTAAGGAGACAGAATTCCTAGGCTTTATAATATCTATAGAGAGAGTAAAGATAAATTTAAAGAAGATTGCAGCTATACAAGAATAGCTTATGCCTAAAATAGTTAAAAACGTGTGATTTTTCTTAAAATTTGCTAACTACTTCAAAAAGTTTATTAAAAATTACTTAAAGATTATTACACCTCTCTTAGAAATTATAAAGAAAAAAATAAGATTTACTTAAAATAATAAATAATAAAAAGCGTTTAATAGAATTAAATAAATATTTCTTAAAGCACTTATACAAGGAATGTACAACTTAAAAAAAAGATATAAGTTTAAACTAACGTGTTAGATAATGCACTTAGAGCTGTATTATTGTAGCAGTGCCTAGATAAAAAATAAAAACTAGTGTTTTACTATTTGAGGAAGTTCTTTAGAGTAGAACTTAACTATAATATTTATAATAAAAAGCAACTAGAAGTAGTTAATTCCTTTAAACAGTAGGAAGTCTATTTGTTAAAATTACTATACTAGATTAAGGTTTTTACTAATTACTAGAACTTAGCAGGATTTATAACGATAAAAAAACTTAACTAATAATAAGTCTAATAAGCTAAGCTGTTAGCTTAGTTTAACTTTAAGATAACCTACTGCGCTAGAACACTTAATAGAGCAGTAAATACCTTAAGTAGAAAATCTAACTTACGCAAAAAAAGTTATAAAAAACTATATAACGCTATATCTAAAAAGATGCTAGACAGCAGTCTATATTATAACTAGCTAGAACTAGCTAGAGTAGCTAAGGAAGCTAAGCAGGTAAAAACACTACAACAGCAGTAGCAGCAGAAAGCAGCTAGCTAGTAGTTTAAGCTTAAGAAAAGTAGCTCTAATTAACTACTATAAGACAAACAAGAGTACTAAGATATAGTTTAAAGAAATTAAATATATATACCTTTATATATAAAATTAAGTCTTATTAAAGAACTACACAAGTCTCTAGAATATAGATATACAGCAATTAAAAAATAGTTAAAAAACTAGCTAAGTTATTTGCAATACTACGCTTGCGAGCAAAGGTATAAAATATACTAGGCAACTATTTAGCGTATTACTAAAACAAGCCTAAAAGACATAAGCCCTACAGCCTATTACAACCCTTACAGCTACTAATAAAACTATTAAGCAGTGTAATAATAGACTTTATAGTAAAGCTCCTAAAATTATTAAAACTAAAATTAGCTTAACTTTACAACACTATTCTAGTAATTATTAATTAATTAACTAAGGCAGCAAAGCTAATGCCTACAAAAAGGGCTATTATAGTAGAAAGCTACGCGTACAAAGTTACAAAAGCACTAGTATTAAAGTATAAAATACTTAAAGAGTTTATTACTAATTATAATAAACTATTTACGTTCAAGTATTAGGACACATTCCTAGCAAAATTAGGTGTAAAAAAGAAGCTATTAACTAGGTTTTACCTTGAAACAGATAGCTAGACAGAACAAACAAACTAGACACTAAAATAGTACTTAAAAATATACGCTAATAAGCTGCAAGACAACTAAGTTAAACTTTTACTAACAGCACAATTAGCTTATAATAGTATAAAGTTAGTATCTATAAAGCACTTACTACACTACGCAAACTATAATTATAAGCTAGCTACTTATTAAAATTTAAAAGATATTAAGAGTATTGTAGTAGGCGCAGATAACAAAGCCTGCTTAATACAAGAGCTACACAAAAAATTAAGTAAAAATATAGCTTATTAAAACTTTATAATAGCTAAAGCAGCTAACAAGTAAAGAATTAAAAAACTAACTTTTGAAAAGGAAGATAAAGTTGTCCTGTTAAGACAGAACTTAAAAACTAAGCAACTAAGCAAAAAACTAGATAACTTCTAAGTAAAACTATTTAAAATTCTAAAAGAAATAAGCAATATAAACTATAAACTCTAATTACTACTAGACATATGCGTTTACTTTATCTTTTACAAATAACTCTTAGAAAGAGCACCTCTAAATGCTAATCTAGCTACTAACATAGAGCTTAAAGACAATAAGTACAAGGTTAAAGGAATTAAAAACTTATAGAGAATTAGTTGTTAGTAAAAATACTTAGTTAAGTAGCAAGAATAGCTAAAGAGCTAAGATACTTAAAAACTAAATTTTTTTTAATAAACTGCAAGTTACAGGTACTTAAGTACAATTAAAGATATCTAAAGAAGAAAGGACTAGGTCCTTAAGGGAAAGGAAGTAATTAGAAAAAAGATTAAAAGAAGTGTTAGCCTATAACTAGCCTAAGTTAGTTAACAGTCTAAGTAGCAATAGTTTAGTTGTTAGAAAGTCTGTACTAGAGGTAGAGTTCCTCTTAGCTTGCTCTTTTGTATAATCTTAAAGATTTAGAATTGCAAGATCTTAATTAGTATATAAATACTCTCGCGCCTTAACCTCTAGGAGCTTGCGGCAAAGATGAGTAGTCTTTACTATTGCAAGAGCTTAACGCTCCTCTATATATATAATTTTTAACTTTTTCTTACGCTTATTAGCTTAAACTTTCTCCTACTTTTTCTTAGAAATAAACAAACTACACTCTGCCTTTACAGAAATACAACATGCGCAATAGCTAGTTGCAGTGTTTATAAAATATAAAAGTTCTTCTTTTTACAGCGCTTACAGTAAAACGTTATTTAAAGACCTTATTCTCTTACGCAATTAGAGCAAGCACAGCGCTTAGTATTTAAGTTCTATAGACAGTTGCGACGAGACTATTTGACTTTAGGCATGGTTAGGAAGGCGTAGAGAAAAACAAGCGTATAATATAACAAGTATACTAAGACCTTATATACAGCTAGCAATTTAACACATAGCACAGGAAAACAATATTCTAGAGTATTAAAATAATACGCCTAAGAGGGGGGATAATATTACAAGTAATAGGAAGGATTCTTTTCTTAACGTATAAGCGAGGGTTAAGAGTTAACTAGCTACAACGTTAGAAGGTAATAATCTGCGCAGGGCGAAAGGGTTTACGTAATTAGCATCTTGCTAAGATAGGACCTCTAGGAGGCCACTGCTTAAAGGGAGGCTAACCCCCTCCCTAACCTCTCTCTTAGATAGGAGGCACGGGAGAATATAGAACAAAAGCAATAGGTATAAGAATGTGTTAAATCTTATTATTATACTTGCTGTAGTTAACTTAAATAGTTTATCTCTTACACAGATTGTTAACTAGTTATTCTATTATTTATAAAATTAGTATTGCTTACTTATTAGTTAATATTAATAACTCTTTTTTACTTAAAATCACTCCTACAATACCTCACAGACTACCCTATACATCAGCCTCGCCCTAACACGGACTGAGTCTAGACAAGTGTAGACCAACCCCGTGTAACACCTATGGCTAACAACAGGATTATAGTAGGATTGCAATAGGATTGCAACATGATGCAATAGAGGAGGGAAAGGACACGTACGTACAACTAATTTTTGTAATACTTACCTGCTAGGTTTAGAAGCAACCAAGGAGAACTAAGTAAGCTATAAGACTTTTAATTACGTAGTTAAAGCAGAATTACTTACCAAGTATAAACTAAATATAGAGAATGCTTAACTGCATTGCAATAACTTACCTAAACAGCTAGAATTATAAAAGCAATTGCTTTAGCATCCTCTAAGGGCCTTATTTAAAGATACTAATAGGAAAGAGAATAATTAGTTAAGTTAAAATAAGACTAAGACTAGGAAGTAAAAAAAATGAATAGATATTAATTGATACTTATAAGATAGGTTTAGACCTATAAGTTTAATGAAAATAGCCTTTTTTCTATTGCAAGGCGCGGGTTATTGTAGAGAGTAATTTTTGGAAAAAGGACTTAATTAATTTGATATGCGCCGCTACGTTAGCGGCTAAGTTTCTTAACGTAGTAATAGCTATTACTACTAAAATTAATCTAGGAATTAAGCAATATAATTTTGTAGAAGTATTCCATTATGCGTTAATTAGAGTAGCCAACTTAGTAATTTATAAAATGCTAGATAGCTTTAAGAAGCTTAGAAGTGTGTATAGCTTAACTGCGTACTACATAAATTGTAAGACTTGCTACTATTGTAGTATAAGGAGTTCTTAGAATTACTAGGAGAAATCAGACTAATTGCCTTACTAGAGGAGCCCTGCCTACTTTACAATTAAGGAAGAAAGATCTTAGTTTTGTTTTATATAAATAATATTTTACTGCTCTTCGAGAAAGATTATAAGCAGAAGGCATTAGATCTTTAGTTAAACATTATAGACACGTACAAGATATAGGAATGAAGATTAGTTAAATAGTTTCATAGTATCTAGGTAATTAAAGATTACAAGAAGGAAACAATTACGCTTTCATATAATATATGCATTAATAAGGTTATAAAGAAGTTTAAGCTAGAAAATAGTGTACGGGTGTTGGAGTGTATAAAGACATACTGCTACGAGGGCAGGAGATTACTATAGACTATATCATGTAAGAATAAGGTTAGTAAGATAATAATCTTCTTGTAGGTGATGTGTAAAAGACTATTGGCAGAAGAAGACGCCTATTTGATAGTACAGTACAGGAGCTTAGCTGTAGAGTGAATTAATAATAAATAGCGTCCCCTTTCTATGATATACAAAAGAGACTATATACCTTAAAATCACGTAGTTAAGCACTAACTTATTGTACAGTAAGGTATTACTTTGTGTACTAGCACAAACCTCCCTTTCCTGCAAGCTTAGTTTTATTAAGCTCTACACTTTATAAAATGAAAAAGGAAGAAAAACTATTCAAATAAAGTAAATAAAACAAAAAGAAAATATGATGCAGTTACTTACGTTACTGCTTCGTATGAATAAATCTTATATTTATGTAGTGGCTATAAAATCAAGGTGTCTAGAGAGCACCTAGATTTTGTAGGCTTAGCGGTTCTCTTACTACACACCTAATAAAAGCACATCGTTATTATTTTACTATTTTTTACTTCTTTAAACGTCTACTTTAAAAAAGTTCTTGTATAGTAGTAGTTAAAGTGCTTAGTCTAAGTATATGTATAGTAGTAGTAGTAGTAGAAGCTTAAGTCTTAAATATTCATTAAAGACAACTATAATAAGGCTGCCTAGTAAGAGTTAAGAGTACTAAAACTTTATTTAATACTACTACACCTAATTAACAATAAACATAAGAAAGGCGGTGTGTACGAAAGAGTATAACTAGTTTCTTACTTTTTTAAAAGATTTAGCGCTTATTAGCTTCCAAGCTAAGCTTTTTCTAACAGCGCTAGAGAGAATTAGCTTTCAAAAAATAGTTTTTTACTTATTTTAGTCTTTCGTTGTATAAAAAGAGTTCTATCTACTATTAGTAAAGTACAACTAATCTAGAAAACTATAAACTAGGTTTGTATAAAAAGCCTTTTCTTCCATTCTTATACTATAGGGTTTAAATCAACAATATGCTATACATTTTAGTTATAGTACTTCTTAATATAGTGATTTAATATATTCTTTATTCCTAGTTTTAAGTATATTATTAAGATTTTGTAAATAAATGAGTTATTCAACTTTGCTTATCTTATAAGGGTCTTCTAGATCTAGGACTTATACTTAATATTAACATTTATAAAAAACAGCTAATTAATCCTTTAAAATTTATTAGAATAACTAAAAAAAGTATAAAAAGTAGTAGTGAAATTATAGTAAGCCTTGCAAATCTCTTTATAAGTTCATATAGTAAATACTTTTATTAGGCTATTTTAAACTATAACAAACTAAAAAAGATTAGTACAGTAATTATGAGTAGTAAGCCTAGTAAGTTTATAAAGCAGAAGAAGCAATAAAATCTGAGTCTGTCCTTTTTTGTAGATTTGCTTTATTTATTAAGAGTTAGAAACTACTTTTTATACCTTTTCTGTCTAGTTAGTGTTCTCTTCTTACTCTTTAAGAAAGCTATTTAATAATTCAATATCTACGTATTTGCGCTAGTGTAAGTACTTTAGTAAATACTTGTAGAATCTTAGTACTATCTTTATATAGTTGCTCTTGTCTTTATTATCAAATAAAACACTGCTTCAAACTCTCCTAGTACTAAGGCCTTCTGCTATTACACGCTTAAGGTTAAGGTTACTATACTTAAAGTAAATCTAAATACTCTTTATAGCGTATTTAGTATAATAAAAGTAAGATATTAGAGTTTGCTCTTTGCAGAGCATTACATATGCTAGCTAATATCTTAAGTTATTGTGTATAGCTTCTTAAATAAATATGTAGTATATATTGCATAGCTACTTAAAGTTTAGTTTTTTTTTATACGTTGTAGATAGAAGCAATATATCTTAAAAGTCTTAATAGTAATATTATTAACTTAAGGATTCTTAGAGAGCTATATATAGGGTTAGTAATAATGCTTTTTATATGCTAGAATTCTTTAGCCTGCAGGTAAAACCCAATAATATTAATGATTTTGTTAGAGTATTGACACGCGGATCACCCTGTTAATTAGGTGATCCTGGTAAGCAGTTCACGTGACGGCCCCGCTAACGTCTATAGAAACGGGCCAGATCGTCATATGTCTCTTAAGTAGTTATTGGACACTTTGTTGTAGCACTTAGTGATTAGTATACTTATTTTACTCTATTTAATTAATCTTAGTAGCTCCTTCATAGCTCCTACCGTTATAAGCCTAGATATATAATTATAGTAATAACTCTTACTGCGCAATCAGCAAGCTAGAAAGTTAAATATTTAATTATTACTTTACTCTCTTCTATTTTTCTTTTATAGCACAGCTAGCAGATTGCTCTAGGTGCTATACCTCTTACTTACTTAATTATATAATTAACTTCCTACTAATATATATCTCAACCTACTAGCTACTATTATTATTAACGCAGCTACTTACTAACTAATCTTACGCTTACTTTAATAATAGCCTACGTTGTAATCCTACAAAGCATCTTACTAATATAGACCTCTTTAATATACTACTTGCTGCCCTAGAGGTAATCCTTAAGGCTTAATTAAACTAGCTAACCTAGTTTGCTCTATTAAGACTGCACTGCTTAGAGAAAGGTATCTAGAATTAAGTTCATCCTAATCTCCTTGACGTGCGCTTGATAGATTACTAGGAGCTCTAGTATTCTAAGCTGCCTAAGAATATTAAAAAGCCTGTTGCTTTACTACCTAGCGCAAGCGCCTAGGAATAAGAGAACTACAAAATTACTTAACGCAAATATAAGGCTTATATAATTAACACTAAGTATAAGAAATATAATAATAATAAGCTAGTTAAGAAGTACAAAGTACACGCTGCTTAAGAAATAAAAAAGGTTACTAAGATTACAAATATTAAAGACTATATTAGCAAGACTGTACATTTAGACCTGCTTTTAAACGCTTTAAAAAGTATAATTACTTAAAATTAAACTAGTTTTTAAGCCTTAATAAAATTTCTAAAAGAGGATCTTGCTTTTATAAATAAGAATACTAAGTATTTAATTAGGGCGCAATATAGATTCTACCTAAATAAGGTTTGCTAGAGATAAATAGGCCTTAAGCGTTAGTTTACTAAGTATTAGCTTTTATATTAATAAGCGATAGTTTACATACTTCTTAAAGTTAATAAGCTGTTAGTAGTCACTAATTTTTTAAACGCCTTAAGTACTAAGATTACACTAGACTAGTTACGTAAAAAGCGCAGTAAGCTAGCAAAAGTAATAGTACTTTATAAAGCTTAATTAACTTTTAATAATTTAAAAAGTAATTTCAGTATTTTGTTACAAAATTAAATAATTACTGTTTTAAAAAGGAAAGAACACGCATTATTCTAAAATAAATTCGAATTTAAGATAGCTTAATAATTATTTGATATTTTATAGCTAAGTAAAAGTAATAAGTAATTATACCTTTGCTTTTGCAAGCTAAGCAAACACTCTTAAATACTATATAACTACTTCTAACTTTAAACTATAGTTATAAAATTCAATGTAATTAATAAGATACTAATTAAACTGTTATATAACAACTAAAAGAAGATTGTTACGCAATAGAATAGTAACAAATAAGCAACACTGTAGACCTAGATTAATAAGGAGGGCTAGAAGGCTAGTACTAGTAGATTAGCTGCTAATAAACTAAGTAGAGCATACCTTAGCTTATTAGTTTTAGTACTGATCAACCTAAAAGACTTAATAAAGAAAATTAGTCTAAACGTGTTTCGTATGGCCTTAACCTATTATGCGTTGTCCCTTATATAATTATAGATAGTGGAGCAGTAGTCTACTTAGTTGATAGCATTGATTACTTAGTTCTAGGTACCTATTACAAATGCGGTGGGGATAAAATTATTAAGGTAGATACTTAATTTATTCTAGTTACTAGAATAGAAAATAGGCTGCTTAAGAACTTCTTACATAGTAAGGCTAGTCTTAAAACAGCTAATTTTTTACTTACTAACGTTAAGTTTGTACTAAGCTTCTACGTTAATATTGTCTTTAAAGCACAGCTTAAGCAGGTAAGTATCTAGTACTTAAGATATAATTATACTATAAGATTTTGAATAACTAAGAAGAAAATTTTCCTAATTAACTTAATGTGTTACTTTAATTTCTTATTTATTAAAAATAAGCAACTCTTTTATTATATTGCTTAACTACTGCTAGTGAACGCTGTAGCACAATTAATGAAACTTTAAGTACACACTAGTAATAACGTAGTTTATAAGTAAGCGCCCCACCTAAGTGAGTGCCCCACCAAACACCAGCGCAGCGCACCCGCAGCGACGCAGCACAACACTATAACAAATTACTATACTATACGTAATACTATAGGATTATTTAGAAGCGTTGCTATTATCTACATCCTCTATTTCTGCCTTGCAGGTGCGGGAGTTGTGCTTAACCTTGCTGCAACGGCCGCAGCGCCTTTCTGCGCGCACCTTCTTTGCAGGCGTCTCGCCGTCCTTATACCTACTACCCTTTTTTTTAGCAATTAACTCTAATACCTTACTAACTGTTAAAGTCTCCTTTGCGTGTACGTACTGCTTTTTGTAAGTCTTACACTTTGTAAGCGTATTAATAGCGTCTTAAAGGCTGCTTACTTCCTCTTACATTAATACTATATTACAAGCTATTTGCTAAGCGCTTTTACTTAGCTGCTTAACCTGCTTATTTAATAAGCTTGCTAGTAACTCTTAGTAATTTTAAATGCAATTTTAAATTAGTATAAATTACGCTTCTATTTTATAGGCGTTGCGTAGTGTTTACGCCTTTTAAGTAATAGTGCCTAGTGCAGGTAGTGTTAGCGTACGCAGCTGCATATCTAGCTTTAATAACACAGCCTTTAGGTTGTATAGGACTAGCCTAGCACTTTAAAACCCTGCGCAAACGTTTTATAATATAAAAGTCTTCTTATATGCTGCTTTAAAGGCTAGTAGGAAGGTTTTCTTATTAATATAGTAAATGCGGCTGCGTACTAAGAGCAAGATTCTATTACTATAATAGCGCTTTAACAGTAAGTAGGGGACAACGTTAAGAGGCTGCAGGAGGTGTAATAAGTAAAATAGCATATAAAAAGTAATAATTTTGTTCTCTTTGCAGTAGTCCTAGAAATTTATTAAGCAGTAGCTCTTATAGCTGTTAATAATAAGCAGCCTATACGCTTTAGTAGAAGATGCCTTTGTATAAGCATTAAAGTGCTTAAGCTACGCTAGCGCAAGGTTGTTAACAATCTAGCTAGTAAAAAAGATAGTAATAATCTAATCGCAAGGTAGATCTATAAACTAGAAGGTAATAAGGACCTTCCCTGCAAAGATAAGAAAGAGCAGGATAACGCGTTTTGTTGTAGAGACGCCTTATACTAGAGTTACCTACTTGCAATTGCTAGGCTGTAGTTTTATTTATTTTCTAAGTTTTTTTAAGACTGTAATAATAAGCTAAGAGGATATCTTGCCTATTATAAAGCTAGACTTATTAAAGTTCTAGGTGTCCTTATCTACAATACTATATTTTGCTTTTATTAATTAAATTAGGCTAAACTAGAGCTAGATAACTGCTAGGTCTTTGCAGGCAGCTTACTGGCAATTATATAGACAGCTCTATTGTACTCGCACTTTAAGTATAACTATACTTAATAAAGTTATTAACTTAGTTCTTGCCTGCAGGGTTTCTACTACGCTCTCTTAGTAGTTTATTAGCTATATCTTGTACGTGTGCTTTTAAGAGCAGCAAACTACGTAGACTTTCTTTAAGTATACGCTCTACAATTATCTCTTCCTCTAGCTTTGTAAAGCGCTTTAATTTTAGCTCGCAGTCGCGTTAAGGGCGCTTCCTATTACAGCGCTGCTATATTATCCTTTAAGGAACGCTGTAGATTGCCTTAGCGTGTTGTAGGCTTTTTAGTTAGTTACTTTAAACATTAGAGATAGCAATCTGTACGTCGCCTTTAGTATAGAGTCTTAGAGCTTAGTGTTGTTGTGACATTGCGTGTTGTCGCTGCGGGTGCGCTGCGCTGGTGTTTGGTGGGGCGCTCACTTAGGTGGGGCGCTCACTTATGAACTACGTTAAATATCTATAGTATAAATAATTAAAACACCTAAAACAACAGGCTATTAAAGCTTTAGTTTACTTAGCGTTAAATGTTAACATTACTAGTAAGAAGCTGTTAAAATATAATTAATACGTAATAGCTTATGCCTTATTAGTAATTTTATAGTAACTAAAGAAAAAATTACTTTAACTTTATAAATAATTTTATAAGATCTATTTAATTTTCTAATCAGTTGACTGCTTAAATAATAAGCGCTAATGATTAAAGAGAACTACTTAGGTAAGCTATATAATTATAATATTCAGTTAAAAACACTAAGTAATATTATGCTTATAATTAAAGGCTTTACTGCAAGGATTAAGGAGAAGTATTAGTAAAAGATTATAGAGATCTATTAAGATAACGACACTGCTACACTGTCTTAGAGAGGGCAATTAAGATATAAGGAATAGGCAATAAAGAAAAAAATTATAATTAAAGCGCTACTACTATATACTTATAAGCCTAACAGCTTAGTAGAGAAAGCTAGCTATAAGCTAATTACAAAGGCTATTTAAATGCGCATAAGTACTAATTTACTAGCTAAGCTCTAGTTAGTAATTATAAATGCAGCCGCTTACTTATATAAAATAAGGTTTACTAAAATTTATAGCTACTTATTCTCTTAGTAAGTACTTAAAAAACAGTTTAGGAGATGTTTTAAATCTTATAAACTACTTATAATTAGACATTAGACTGCTAAATTACGCCTAGACTAGAGTAAATTTTATGCCTAGAGCTGCTAAGCCTACCTATTAAATAAGGAAAAAGCAGCTAATTGCAATTATTAAGAAATTAAAATTAACCCTTACAGCTATAATAGTTATTTAGTTAGTTATTAAGCTTCTAATATATACTATATATAAGTACTAACACTTATTTAGGTAATTACTACTTATAATATTACTTTCAATAAATAGTTGTTTTATAAAAAAGATTGCAAGAGAAAGCTGCTGATAAATTAAGTAACTAAAATTATTAAGATTTTAAATAAGAGTAAGCTAGTTAATTGAAAAGACAACTTACAAGTCCTTCTAGCTTTTTAAAGAAAAGAAGATTAAGAAATATAGCTAACTACTTAATATCTTAGAGGTAATTAATTTACTATTGTAAATACTAAGGAAGGCCTAATTACTAAATATAAAAGTAGATTAAAAGACGCTAACTAAATAAACTATAAGGCTAGTGCACTATTAAAAATTCGCTTAAATTAGTAACAAGATAGTGGTCTTACTACTCTAGAACTAACTTCTAAACTAGAGACACTAGAGAGCAACAATGCAATTAATTGTAGGGTATTTAACAGTTGAATAGCACTACGCTTGCTAAGAAAAATTAATCTACTAATATTTAAAGGTAAAGAGCCTTTTTAGTATAAGCCTATCAACTTATTACTAGTTTAATACTCTAAGCCTAAAAACTTTAATACGCTAGCTTATTGTAATAAGAATTTTGCTTAAAGTAAGCAAATTATAAACTATAAATTATATTATAGTTTAAGTTTCTAGGTTTTAGATAGCAAACACAGTAAGTAATTTTAAGCTTAACCTCTACTTACTAGATATAGTGCTAGAATTACTAGTAAAAGCTTAAATTAGCTTATAAATTGTTATTTTCTTTTACATAAGCTAGGTAGCAGGTGTAAGTATAAAAACGCAACTTTAGATTCTAATAATTAACTTAAAAGTAGAAGTATAAGTAGTATTGATATATTTATTATAAATTATAAAAATTTATTATAGATTAATTTTTGTAATTCTTAGCTGCTAGGTTTACAAGTAACTTAGAAAGACTAAGTAAGTTATAAAACTTTTAATTATATAGTTATAGCAGCTTTGCTTACTAAGCATAATCTAAATACAGGAAATATTTAACTATATTATAATAACTTACTTAGACTACTAAAATTATAAAAGTAATTACCTTATTGTTTTATAAAAGCTTTATATAGAAATGTTTATAAGAAATATATTATTTAATGAAGTAAAAATACAACTTAGACTAAAATAATAAACAAAGAAGTGAATGATTGTTTAATACTTATAAAGTCAGTTGAAATTTATAAGTTTAATTATGATAGGTCTTTTTTAATACAAGGCGTAGATTGTTACAAAAAGTAATTTTTAGAAAAAGAACTTAATAAATTTAATATACACTACTACATTAGTAGCTGAGTCCTCTCAAGTAGTAATAGCTATTACTACTAAAAATAATCTAGAGATTAAGCAATAAAATATTATAAGAGTAATTTTTAATATATGAACTATAGTAGACAACTTAGTAATTTGTAAAATGCTAGGTAGCTTTAAAAAGCCTAGAAAGTGTGTACAGCTTAACTACGCACTTTATAAACTTTAAGACTTACTACTATTGTAGCATAAAAAGTTTTTAGGATTATTGCAGGAGATTAGACTAATTGCCTTACTAAAGGAGCCCTTGTTTCTTTAATAAAGAAAAAAAAATTTAGTTTTAATTTACATAGATAAAATGTTACTGCTTTGTATAAAAAGTTATTAGTAGAGAGTATTAAACTTTTATCGAAAGATAATAAATAAGTATAAGATATAAAAATAAGAATTAGTTAAATAGTTTTTTAATATCTAAGTAATTAGAGATCTTAAGAAGCAATCAATTACGCTTATATAGAATATATTCATTAAAAAGATTATAAAAAAGTTTAAGCTGAAAAATAGCAGTTTTTTAAACACTTTAACACTATTAAAGAAGCTAATTAAAACACTAGTAAAGCAACTAAGTAAGAGACTAAAGCTTACTAAGAAAAAATGAAATTAGTGCTATACATGGCTATTATGCTGCAACTAGATGCTGCTTACTTAATTTTAAAGCTTTTAAACTTTTTTATAAAGTTAAGTAATTAATATATAGAAGCTGTAAAACAAGTAATTATGTATTTTTATTAAACAATATAGAATGCAATCTAGTATGAGAACTATAATAGCCTACACTTAATAATTGTAAGTAATGCTTCTTTCGAAAATAATTAAGAAACTCATTTATTGTTTTATAAATATATAGCTATTCTATTGTGGGAGCTGAGAAGAGGCAATTGAAATTAATCAGGTGGAGTGAAATGAGTGTATTAATTACTAAGGCCACAACAAAGTGTCCAATAACGACTAAAAAGACATAAGACGATCTGGCCTATTTATATAGGTGCGAGCGGGGCCGTCACGTGAAGCAGCTTACTAGGATTACCTAATTTACAGGGTGATCCGCGTGTTAACTAAGTGTTAATACTCTAACACACCCCCTAGGTTAGTAAGAAACTATTAATCTAAGCTATAAGTAAGAAGTTAATTCTTACTAAATTAACGTCGTTAGTTAAGAGGCCTTCTTATAATTATAGTTCTACTGCCAAATCTTTTATCTCTGTTGTAATATTGTAATGTTGTTTTAATTAAGCAAGCAGCCTAGTCCTAGTATAATATTAAAATATTAGATAGACCCTAAAAATCGTGTTATTAGTTTATGCGCAATTACAACAAGTAGTAATTACGTCCACTTCTTTTCTAAAACTTTTAGTCTTACTACAATATTAATTACTAAGCCTTTTGAATCTTTAACGCGCTCCTACTACTATTAATATAGTAAGTTTATTGCTTTACTATTTCCTTACTAATTAGCTGCTAATCTTTCTAGTGAAGTCTGCCTTTAATAGCAACAAGCGTAAGCGTTGCTTAAAAAGTTATTATTAACAACGTAAAAATAGTACTAAGTATAATTATTACGCGCGTTAAAGCCTATTTAATATTAAAATTTAGCAAGCAGCTAATTTTTAAAATAATAAAAGTTTATTGCCTCTGCTTTTTAATCTTTATACGCACTGTAAGACTATCAGTAGCTAAGCTTAAAAACTAATTAACTTGCTTATTAAATTTAGTTCTTTATTTAGTTATTATTTAAATTTTAATCTACAAGAAAGTCTAACTAAGAAATTAAGCAAGTATAAAAGCAAGACTGTTTAAAAGATTGTTTAAAAGTCAAAGTAGATTACTGCTTAGGCAACGTTAAGAGATTAGTAATACAATAATAGCAATAGCCTACATACGCCTACTAAGCTATTTACAAAGCGCAATGCGCCATCTTCTACTTAAAAAAAGGTGCCTATAAGCTTTTTAACATTTATTGCTCATCTATTATATTGTTGCGTTTCTCTTTATAAGCGCTATATGAAAAAAATGCTTAATAGTTTATATACTAAGCGCTGCTTCAACTAAGTTTAGACTAGTAGTTAAAGTAGCACTTACTATAGTAGTTGCCTATCTTTTATAAACTATACTATTAATAATAATCTTGCTAATTGTTTTATAGCTATGTATAACAATAAAGAAGTAAGTTTTGAATTATTTAAGCTTCTTGCTTAGACTGCTAACTAGCTTTTTAAAAATAGAACAATAATAAGTACTAAGTTAATAAGCTTATGCTACTTAGCAACATTATTACTTACTATAAAAAGATTAATAGTAGTATTACGTTTACTAGAAAGCCTTCTATATAAAAACTTTTAGTTAAAAATTACTGCGCTTAAAAAATGTTGTCTTGTAGTTTCTCTACTTAGCTCCTGCTGCCTACTCTTGCTTCTACTCTAGTAAGCGCTTTTAATTAATAATATAAGGTTTATAATACTGTATATAACTTTAGTTAACTTATAGTATAGCCTGCTTAACAGCTAGCTTATAAATTACAGCAGCTATAGCAGTAACAGCTTTAGCTTTAGTAGTAATAGCAATATATTTAGTATTAATTAATACTTTAAAAACAGCATGCCTGTAAAATGTTACTTCTTCTTACTTTACATTGTTGCGCTGCTAATTATTGTCCTAATTACTATATAACTTAATTATATAGGCATAAGTATACTAGAGTAAACTAACAATTATCTTACAATTCTAAATATAGGAGTAATAGATTAGATTCTTGCCTTTATACTACTTGCCTACAGACTTTAGCTATCTAAGCTAAAATAGCTAATAATACCCTTAAGCTTACTAGGGCTTAAAAGGCTAAGTAAGACTTACTAATAAAGTCTAGTAAGTATAATAATATTAATATTTACTAGTAAGCTTGTTCCTAGTTCTAGTCTTCAGTTTTTTGTTAGTTTAGCTTATTAATCATTTACTCTTTCTAAGCAATTAATAAAAGACTTAGCTAAGTTTATAAATATTACTACTTAACATAAATTTTTTACTTATTAATTATTGTTGCTTTCAATTAAGTACTTAACTTACTAAAAGTTAAGCAACTGCTTAAACTTCTTAATATATTATTAAGTAGGTAACTTAGTTAGTCTATTAGCTAGTATAATTGCTATTTCTAGGTACTTAACTTGAAATAATCTTTTAGCAAATTCTTACTATAGCTATATATTTTATATACTTACATATCTTAAACTAGTGCTATATCACTTATTCTTCTTAAATACAAGCCTAATTATATATTAACTATTATATTAAACTATCTAAACTTTTTTTTGGATTAAGAGACAGCTCGCAAAAAAAGTATTTAAAAGCTATAGCCTTCTTAGTAGTTTGCTTAAAAGCAAGTAGCTTAGCCTTAGTAGTTAATATAGTTACTATAGTTTACTAAGCTGACTTCTAAAACATTAGACTACTATATAAAATAGCTATATATCTATAAAATAATTAAGAAGTTTTCTAATTATCTGCAAAAGAAGCATTACCTATAATTATTAAGTCTAGGCTTCTATAGTTCTTATATTAGATCGCGTCCTATCTTATCTAATAAATGTACATAATTACCCGTTTAATAGCTCTTATACATTGATTACTAGAGTATAGGAAGGAATATAAGAGCTTAGAAATCAAGTAAGCAACATCTAGTTAAAGTATAATAGCTATGTATAAAACTAATTTAACCTTTTCATAGTAAGCTTTAATTTCTTACTTAGTTACTTTGCTAGTGTTTTTAATTAGCTTCTCTAACAATAGTGAAGTCTTTAAAAAGCTTATATTCTCTAGCTTAAACTTCTCTGAAATTTTGTTAATATACGTATTATAGATAAGCGTAAGTATTTACTTTTTACAATCTCTTATTACTTAAATACTAAGAAACTATTTAACTAATTCTTTTTTCTATATCTTATACTTGTCTATAGTCTTTAACTAAGGATCTAATACTTTATACTTATAATCTTTTGCAAAGAAAAGTAGAATATTATGTATATAGAATAAAACCAGAATATTCCTTTTTTAATCAAAAAAAAGGCAGAGTGTTACACAGGGTTAGTCTACACTTGTCTAGACTTAGTTCGTGTTAGGGCGAGGCTAATGTATAGGATAGTCCGTGAGGTATTGTAAGAGTAGTTTTAAGTAGAAAAGAGTTATTAATGTTAACTAATAGGTAAGTAATACTAATTCTTTAAATAATAGAATAACTAGTTAACAGTTTATGTAAGAGATAAACTATTTCAGTTAACTACAACAAGGGTAATAATAAGATCTAATATATTCTTATACCTATTGCCTTTGTCCTGTGTCCTCCCGTGCCTTCTATCTAAGAGGGAGGTTAGGGAGGGCGTTAGCCTCCTTTCAAGTAGTAGCCTTCTAGAAGTACTGTTTTAGCAGGATATTAATTACGTAATTTTTACGCCCTGCGTAGATTATTACCTTCTAATATTATAGCTAGTTAACTTTTTACCCTTGTTTGTACGTTAAGAAGAGAATTCTTCTTATTACTTATAATATTATCCCCTCTCTTAGGCGTATTGTCTTAATACTTTAAAATATCGTTATCTTATGCTGCGTGTTAAGTCGCTAGCTATATATAAGGTTTTAGTATACTTATTGTGTTATATGCTTATTTCTCTCTACGCCTTCTTAACTATGCCTAAGGTTTTATTATCTTGTCGTGTCTATTTAACTAACTTAACTTAACAGCGTTAGGCCTAGGCTAATTATATTTATTAGCAGGAGAAAAAGATAACATTTTATTATAAGCGCTGTAAGAAGAAGAATTTTTATTATTTTATAAATACTGCGACTAGTTGTTGTGCTAGTTATATTTCTATAAAGGCAGAGTGTAGTCTTTTTATTTCTAAAAAAGAGTAGAAGAAGGTACAGGCTAAAAAGTGTAAAAAGTAGCTAGCACTTTTTTATACTAAAGCGGAGGTTGCTTAGCTTTGCGTAAAGAGTGCTAAGACTAAGGCTTTAGAGCGCTTTTACGCTAATTATAATTATATAATTCTAAGTCTCTAAGATCGCGCAAAGAAGCAAGCTAAAAAGAATTTTAATTTTACTATAAACTTTCTAATCACTAAACTATTACTACCTAGACTATTAACTAACTTAGGCTAGTTACAGGCTAATACTTTCTTTAATCTTTTTTTTAATTACTTTTTTTTTAAGGATCTAGTTCTTTCTTCTCTAGATATCCTTAATAGTACTTAAGTACCTGTAACTTGTAGTTTGTTAAATTTTCCTTTAGTTCCTAAGTGTTTTAGCTTTTTAGCTATTCTTGCTACTTAACTAAGAATTTCTACTAACAACTAATTTTCTGCAAGTTTTTAATTTCTTTAACTTTATATTTATTATCTTTAAGCTTTATGTTAGTAGCTAGCTTAGTATCTAAAGATGCTCTTTTTAGAAGTTTTTTGGAAAAAAAAAAGTAAACGCGTATGCTTAGTAGTAATTAGAGTTTATAGTTTACGTTGCCTATTTTCTCTAGAATTTTAAATAGTTCTACTTAAAGGCTATCTAGGTTTTTGCTTAGTTGCTTAGTTTTTAAGTTCTATTGTAATAGGAAAACTTTGTCCCTCTTTTTAAAAGTTAGTTTCTTAATTCTTTACTTATCAGCTGCCTTAGCTATTACAAAGTTTTTATAAGCTATATTTTTACTTAATTCTTTGTGTAGCTCTTATATTAAGTAGGCTTTGTTATTTGCGCTTACTGCAATATTCTTAATGTTCTTTAAATTTTAATAAGCAGCTAGCTTATATTTATAGTTTGCGTAGTATAGCAAGTGCTTTATAGTTACTAACCTTGTGCTATTATAGGCTAATTATGCTATTAGCAAGAGTTTAACCTAGTTATCTTATAGCTTATTAGCGTACATTTTTAAATACTATTTTAGTGTCTAGTTTGTTTATTCTGTCTAGCTATCTGTTTTAGAGTCAAAGTTAGTTGATAGCTTTTTTTTACACCTAATTTTGCTAGAAATATATTCTAATACTTAGACGTAAATATTTTATTATAATTAGTAATAAACTTTTTAAGTATTTTATGCTTTGACACTAGTGCCTTTGTAACTTTATACGCGCAGCTTTCTACTATAATAGCCTCTTTCATAGGTATAAGCTTTGCCGCCTTAGTTAATTAATTAATAATTACTAGGATAGTGTTGTAAAGTTAAGCTAATCTTAGTTCTAATAATTTTAGAAGCTTTACTATAAAGTCTATTGTTATACTACTTTATAGTTTTGTTAGTAGCTATAAGAGTTGTAATAGGCTTTAGAGCTTATATCTTTTAGACTTATTTTTGTAACACGCTAAATAGTTACTTAATATATTCTGCACCTTTACTTATAAGCGTTGTATTATAAATACCTTAGCTAGTTTTTTAACTATGTCTTTTAATTGCTGTACGTCTATATTTTAGAGACTTATATAGTTTTTAAATAAGACTTAATCTTATGTTTAGAGGTATATATATTTAATTGTTTTAAACTATATCTTAGTACTTTTATTTATCTTATAGTAGTTTATTAGAGCTGCTTTCTTTAGGCTTAAACTACTAGCTAGCTGCTCTCTACTGCTACTACTGTTGTAGTGTTTCTACTTACTCATCTACCTTAGCTACCCTAGCTAGTTCTAGCTAGTCATAATATAGACTACTATCTAGTATCTTTTTAAATATAGTATTATGTAGTTTTTTATAACTTTCTTTGCGTAAATTAAATTTTCTACTTAAGGCATTCACTACTTTGTTAAGTGTTCTAGCGCAGTAAGTTATTTTAAAGTTAAACTAAGCTAACAGCTTAGCTTATTAGACTTATTATTAGTTAAGTTTCTTTATTATTATAAATTTTGCTAAGTTCTAGTAATTAGTAAAAACCTTAATCTAGTGTAGTAACTTCAACAAATAGACTTCCTACTATTTAAAGGAATTAACTACTTCTAGTAGCTCTTTATTATAAATATTATAGTTAAGTTCTACTCTAAAGAACTTCCTTAAATAGTATAACACTAGTTTTTATTTGTTATCTAGGCACTACTATAATAATATAGCTCTAAGCATATAATTTAACGCGTTAGTCTTAGCTTACGTCTTTTTTTTTAAGTTGTATATCTCTAGTATAAGTGCTTTAAGAAATATTTATTTAGTTCTAATAAACGCATTTTCTTATTTATTGTTCTAAGTAAATTTTATTTTATTTTTTATAATCTTTAAAAGGGGTGTAGTAATCTTTAAGTAATTTTTAATAAACTTTTGTGTATATAGTGTACCAGCCGAACCAGCCTTTCACAGTCCTTGTTGTGACCTCAACATCCATAACACTAGACACATCGAAGATGTCTTGACCACAGTCACATTCTGACCTCTGCACCAACTCGACTACCACAGGGACTATCGCCACCAGCTCCTTTTTAACTAACGGAGGTGGCCGCTCAACAACAGTAAACGCCGGCTTCGTAATCTACTACTATAGCTTCTAGTATAGTAACTTAGTAAGGTCTAACTTTACTTAATGTAAGCTATTAATCTTTGTGTTAAAGAGGAAGAAGAATAGTCTAAGCATTGTATTGTTTATATGCAAGTTGTTCGTATGCAGTACTGTATAGTGTAGGAAATTCTAAAGGTAAGAAGCAGCAGGTAAAAAGCTTTTATAAAGAAGTATTGCAGGCTCCTGCTGCAGTAACGTATATATCCTTACCCTCCTCCTCTATCTCCATCGCAATCTTGTTGCTAGCTATAGGCTAGCAATTGCTGTTAAACACGTTTTAATTAGTGTCGTTTTTTAGTACCTTTAGCAAATTTTTTAATAGTAGTTAGTAAATTCTAAAAAAGATTATACATTCTAAACTATTTTAGGTGTTAGCTATTCTTATACAGCTGCAATCTTGTTTAAAATATTCTTACTCCCTTTATAGATATTATAAAGCCTAGAAATTTTATTTCTTTAACATAAAATTTGCACTTCTCTAGCTATAAGTATAGCTTATAGTTCTTAAGCTTCCTTAGCACTTTCTTAATACACTTTATATGTTTTTTAAGCGTTCCTCTAAAGTATAATAGTATATTGTCTAAGTAAGCTATAATAAAGATTCTCGGGTATTTATAAAGTATATTATTAATAACTAATTAAAAAGTTGCTAGTGCGTTTATTAATTTAAAAGGCATAACTATGTATTTATATAGTTTATACTTTATCTTAAACGCTGTTATCTACTTATAACCTTCTTTAATTCTAATTTAGTAAAATCTTTTCTAAACGTTAAATTTTGTAAACTACTTAGCTCCTTAAAGTTAATCTATAAGCTTTATTATTAGTAGTAAAAAATATTAGTTCTTCTGCGTTACGCTGTTTAACCTTCTAAAGTTAATATATAGTTACTACTTCCTGTTAAGATTCTTTACAAATAAAATAAGTAAGGCTATTAAGCTTAATTTTAGTTAAATAAATTCTTTCTTTAAATTCTTTTAACTATAATCTTTTAGCTTAGCATTGTGCTTAGGTAATATTAAGTATATTAGTCTTAGGCTTAGCTTAGCTCTATTATCTAGAATAATCTTATAATTCCAATCTTAATAGTTTACTAGCTCTATAGCCTTGTTTTCCTTAAAAAGTTCCTTAAACTTATTAGTATAATACTCTCTTAGTATTTCTAGTAGTAAAAGTCCTTCTTTTATAGTTATAACTTGCTTTATCTAAATAACTTTTATCTTCTAAGAGTCTTTTATATAGATTCTCCTAGTCTTATATAGTAAGATCTTGCTAAATCTCCTTTTCTAAGTTAAGCTTTAATTTATTAGGCGTATCTTTCTACGTACTCTAGTAACCTTATACATAGGTTTTTTTTAAGTATTCTTTTCTTTTTCTAGTTAATAGCAGGTTTATAAGCATCTAGCTAGTTACAACTAATTAATATGTCTAGTTCTCCTAGATCTATAATATTAATATTTATCTAGCACTTTATACCTACTATCTATAGCTTTATTAATTTAGTCTTTAACTATATTATACTATCTCTATATCTTATAAGTTTCTTATTGGTTAGTATTATTAGGATTAGTTCTTTCTTAATCTAGTATAGTATATTATATTTTTTTACTACTTATAGAGAGATTATTGTTTATGTAGCTCTACTGTCTATAAGTGCCTGCATATTCTAACCATATACAGATACAGTCGTAAGCAACTGCTTTACCCAACTATTAGTATTCTATACCTTTTTTAGAGTTGTCTTAGGTATGCCTTTACTAGTATAACTTTGTTTTTAGCAGCATTTTAGTTTTTTGCTTACTTACTCTTTTTCTTTTTAGGAAAGTAGCCTGCACTATACTTAGTGCTATAGTATATTAAGTAGTTATTATTGTAATAAAAGCTTTAATAGAGGTTTTAGTAAAGTATTTCTTACTTTAAAGCTTATCTTCTTAGCTCTAGCTTTTTTACTTTATAAATTAGGCAGTCCGCTACCTTATAGATATTTAATAATAAAGTAGCATAGTAGTAGTTGTCTACTTATTATACTTTTTTAAATTACTATTAATAGAACTTACATCTATCTTTGCATTGCGTCTATAACAGTTAGTAGTAGATCTCTACTTTCTTAAGTTTATAGAGGTAATACTTGTCTGCTAAGCATTTATCTGCCTACAAGTTTTAGTAGTAGCACTAGTCTTAGTCCGCCTTGTACTTCTCTTTATTATTTTTATAGAACTTGTAATTAAGCTTATAGTTATATTAACATAACTTTTTGTGTTCTTTAGTACTTTTTACTTTTTTAGCTTTTTAGTTCTTAACTTTAGCTTCTAGATTATTAAAGTAGAGTTGTTATTGTATTGCTTAATACTTAACTTCCTTAGCATCCTTACTAGTAATTATAATTCTTTTTTAAATTATACATTTGTTAGCGTAGTGCATTATTACTCTATATACTTAATATTAGTTATTAGCTAATTATTTTAGTATAACTTTATTTTTAACTTTCTAATTTATTAGCTTAGGTTTGCTTAGAGTAAGGACTTTGTTATTTAGTTTTAGTTATAGTATAATTTTATAGCTATCTATTAAGCATGCCTTTTTATAAAGGTCTAAATTGCTTAAGTTATTATCTAGTTCTATCTAAACTAAGTATAGTGTTCCTTGTCTAATTATTCTAATCTTAATAGCTACCGATTTAACTTATTCTTACTTATAGTTTTAGGCAAAGTGTATCACTTTGCTATATTGAAAATATACCTTGTTATTATAACGCTTTTAGCGTTTTTTCTTAAAGAGGCTATTTTACTTTTTTTTTTTAAGTATTTCTGTTTCTAGCCTTTTTTTGCACTTTACTTGTTATAATAGCGTTACTATCTTTATTATATTTACTGCGTTGCCTTTTTATATTAGCTAGGCTAAGTTAAAAGTATTTCTTTTAATTATGTTATTTTTAAAGCTTGTTGTTAATAACCGTAGCTAGCTTAACTAGCGCGTGTAGTGTGTTAGGCTTATTATAATATATAAAGCTGTCTTTAATATTCTCTTTTTAGCCTACTTTAGATACTATTTAAAGTGCTTTATTATTTTAATTAATTTGTGCTTATAGTTACTTAAATTCTACTGTATATACCAATACTCACGTAGTTTGCCTTAAGTAAGTAATCTTTTTTTAGCCTAGTTCTTAGCGTTTACTTTTTTAAAAATACGTTTTATTTTTTATTTAAACTCTGTCTAACTTGTAAACAAAGCCTATATTTTAGCTTTAATTTTTTTATATTTTATATTAAGTAAGTAGTTGTTTATATAAAGTTGCATTTAGTTAAAAGCTTTGTTTTCTCTATACGTGCTTACTATAAAGATTTTTTCTTAAGTAGTAAAGACTTTATTATACTTATAGTAAATATTAGTATAGGTAAAAAATATTTATAGTTTTTTTATTTTTTTTAAACTTTTTAAGTAGTGCTATCTTAAGTTTTATTATAGCAATAAGTTGTTTGTTTAGAGTAGCTATTAGCTAACTTAAAAGCTAATTAATTATAATTATTATAAAAGCTACTTATTATGCTTAAATATAGGCTTATTACTTAAAACTTGTAATTTTCTAGGCACTAGAGTTGTTTTTAGTATTAAAGTTAAATAAATTAAGCATTTTGTTATTTCTTAATATTAGTTAAATTAGTATAAAAGGTCCTAGACCTTAAGCTATATTAGTTTAAGTAATTCCTTAAAATGCTATTATAAATTTTAATTAAGTAACTTATTAGTTAAATTGTCTACTAAAAATTCTAGTAGTTAAAATGTTACATAAAGTTAGTTTATACTTATCTAGACTAAGTCTATGTTAAAGTAAGGCTAATATATAAAGTAGTCTATAAAGTATTATAAAAGTAGTTTTAAGTAAAAAAGAGTTATTATAATTAACTAATAAGTAAGCAATACTAATTTTAGAAATAATAAAATAACTCGTTAACAATTTATGTAAGAAATAAACTATTTAAGTTTATTATAATAAATATAATAATAAAATTTTATATATTTTTATACTTATTGCTTTTATCCTGTGTTCTCCTGTGCCTTCTATCTAAGAGGGAAGTTAGAAAGAGCATTAGCTTCCCTTTAAGCAGTAGCCTCCTAGAGGTCCTGTCTTAGCAGGATGCTAATTACGTGATCCCTGCGCCCCGCGCGGATCATTACCTTCTAACGTCGTGGCTAGTTGACCTTCAACCCTCGCTTGTACGTTAAGGAGAGAATCCTTCCTGTTACTTGTAACACAGAGCTTCTTTAGTAAAGTAATTAGTCTAATCTCTTTTAGTAATTCTAAGAACTTTTTATACTATAATAGTAGCAAGTTTTATAATTTATAAAGTACGTAGTTAAGCTGTACGCACTTTCTATAGTTTTTAAAGCTATTTAGCATTTTACGAATTACTAAGTTGTCTACTATAATTAATATATTAAAGAATGTTTCTACAACATTATATTACTTAATTTCTAAATTATTCTTAGTAGTAATAGCGATTGCTACTTTAAAGAACTTAGCTGCTCATATAGCACCATATATTGAATTAATTAAGTTTTTTTTTTAAAAATTACTTTTTACAACAATTCACGCCTTACATTTTAAAAAAAGCTGTTTTAATTAAACTTATAGGTTCAAACCCACTTTCTAAGTATTGATTAATTCTTTACTTCTTTATTTAATATTTTAGTATAAGTTTTTTTTTTACTTAACTAATGAATCTTTTTCCTGCAGTTATTTTTAAACAAAGCCCTTATAAAATACTAAAGTAACTACTTTTATAATATTAGTAGTTTAGGTAGACTATTGTAATGCAGTTAAGTATTTTTTATATTTAATTTATACTTAGTAAGCTAAGCTGCTATAACTATGTAATTAAAAGTTTTATAGCTTACTTAGTCTTCTTAAGCTACTTGCAAACTTAGCAGGTAAGTATTATAAAAATTAATTTATAATATATTTTTATAATCTATAATTAATGCGTTAACACTACCTATGCTTCTACCTTTTAGTTAATGTCGCAGTATATGTATCCTCTACCCGGAGCACAATCTATCGATCGGTCGGTATTTTGTTTCCGACAGTTAATTATTAAGATCTTAAGTTACGTCTTTACGCTTACACCTGCTGCTTAGCTTACATACTAGAAAATAAAATTTTGTAAGCTAATTTAAGCTTTTACTAGTAATATAGCACTACGTCTAGTAAGTAGAGGTTAAGCTTATAATTACTTACTTTATTTGCTATCTAAGACCTAGAATCTTGTACTATAAAATAATCTATAGTTTATAACTTGCTCTCTTTAAGCAAGAGTTTTATCTTAATTAGCTAGCGTGTTAAAGTTTTTAGGCATAGACTATTAAACTAGTAATCAGTTGTTAGGCTTATCTAAAAAAGGCTCCTTACTTCTAGATATTAGTAAGTTAGCTTTTTTAGGCAAGCGCACTGCTATTTAACTATTAAATACTTTATAATTAATTGCGTTGTTGCTCTCTAGAGTCTCTAGTTTAGAAGTTAGTTCTAAAGTAGTAAGACTAGTATCTTACTGCTAATCTAAGCAAATTCTTAATAGTGTACTAGCCCTATACTCTATTTGCTTAGTATCTTCTAATCTACTCTTATACTTAGTAGATAGGCCTTTTTTACTACTTAAGATAGTAAATAGATTACTTTTAAAGTCTTTAGTAGTCAGCTACGTTTCCTAATCTACTTTACTATAAAAGGCTAGGAGGTCTTACAAGTTATTTTTTAGATTAACTAGCTTACTATTATGAAAAATCTTTATAATCTTAATAATTTGATTTTTTAGTAGCTCTTTTTCGCAATTTTCTTTATAGAACAACTATTCATTAAAGGTTATATTATAGGTAGTAATTACCTAATTAAAGGTTAGTACCTATATATAGTATATGTTAGAGGGTTAATAACTAACTAAATAACTAATATAGCCTTAAGAATTAACCTTAAATCCATGATAATTACGTCTAGCTGCTCTCTCTCTATTTAATAAATAGGCTTAGTAGCTGTATACGTAAATTCCACTCTAGTCTAGGCGTAAATTAGCAGTCTAATGTCTAATCTGAAGTAGTTAATAGTATTAAAAGTATTTTCTAAACTATTCTTTAAGCACCTAGTTAGAAGATTAGTAGCTATAAATCTTAGAAAGGCTTATTTTATGCAGGTAAGCTGCTGCATTTATAATTACTAGCTAGAGCTTAGCTAGTAGATTAGCGCTTATGCGCATCTTAATAGCTTTTATAATTAGCTCTTAGCTAGCTCTTTTTGTTAAGCTGTTAGGCTAATAGGTGTATAGTAGTAGCGTTTTAATTACAATATCTTTATCTATTACCTATTCTTTATATCTTAATTACTCTCTCTAAGGTAGTGTAGTAGTATTATTATCCTAGTAAATCTTTACAATTTTTTGTTACATTTCCTTTTAATTCTTGTAGTAAAGTATTTAATTACAAGTACAATAATATATAGTGTCTTAAACTAGATATTATAGTTATACAGCTTACCTAAGTAATCTTCTTTTATGATTAGTGCTTATTTCTAAAATAGTTAACTAGTTAGAAAGTTAAATAAGTTCTATAAGATCCTATAAAAAAGTTGAAGTAATCTTTTTTTTAGTTGCTATAAAACTACTTGCAAGGCATAAGCTGTTGCGTAATAATTATATTCTAACATCTTCTTACTAGTAGTCTCTACGTTCTATGCTAAGAAGACTAGAGCTTCAAAAACTTATTGTCCTAGGTGTCTTAATTATTAATACTATAGATCCTTATTATTAGTGCGTACCTAAAGCTTCCTTAATTATGCTACAGCGTTTACTAGCAGTAGTTAAGCAATATAATAAAAGAGTCACTTGTATTTAATAAATAAGAGATTAAAGTAACACTCTAAGTCCATTAAGAAAACGTTTTTTATAATTATTCTAAAACGTATTGTATAATTATATCTTAAGCACTAAATACTTAATTACTTAAGCTATGCTTTGAAGATAATATTAACGTAAAAGCCTAGTATAAACTTAACGTTAGTAAGTAGAAAATTAGTTATTTTAGAGCTAGCCTTGCAATATAAAACGTTCTTAAGTAGCCTATTTTTTATTTTAGCAACTAGAATTAATGAAGTGCCTACATCAACAGTTTTGTCTTCAAAACTTTTACAATAAGTAGTTAGTACTAAGTAATCTATGCTATTAACTAAGTAGACTGCTACTCTACTATTTATAATTATACAAAGGGACAACGCATAAGGTGTTCAAGCTATACTAAATATATTTAGACTGATTTCCTTAATTAAGTTTCTTAGGTTAATTAGTACTAAAACTAATAAGCTAGAGTATGCTTTACTTAGTTTATTAGTAGCTAGTCCGCTAGTGCTAGCTTTCTAGCCTTTCTTCTTAATCTAGGTCCGCATTGTTGCCTATCTGTTACTATTTTCTTGCTTAACAATCTTCTTTTAATTATTATTTAACAGTTTAATTAGTATTCTATTAGTAGAATTTAATCCTGTAACTATAGTTTAAAGTTAAAGGTAGTTACAAAGTGTTTAAAAGTGTTTACTTAGTTTATAAAAGTACAAGCATAATTACTTACTACTTTTGCTTAGCTGTAAGGCATTTAATAATTACTAAGCTATTTTTAATCTTAATTTAGTTTAGAATACTACGTGTCCTTCTCTTTTTAAAAAAGTGATTAACTAATCTTACAACAAAACACTAAAAATCTTTTCTAAATTATTAAAAGTTAATTAAGCTCTACTAAGTGCTATACTTAGGATAGCTTATGACGCTTCTTACGCAACTAGTTTAGTGCAATTTTAGTGCCTAAAGCATTTACAAAATTAGTAACTACTAATAGTCTAATAACCTTAAGTAGTAAGTAAATTGTTGCTTATTAATACAAGAGCTGCTACTTAGTAAACTAATACTTAGGGCTTATTTATCTTTAGTGTGCCTTGTTTAGATAAGATCTTTATATGCGCTCTAATCAAATACTAAGTATTCTAATTTATAAAAGCAAGATCCTTCTTTAAAATCTTTACTAAGGCTTAAAGACTAGTTAAGTTTTAAGTAATTATGCTTATTAAAGCGTTTAATAGCAAGTCTAGATGTATAGTCTTGCTAATCTAGTTCTTAACATAAGTAATCTTAGCAACCTTCTTTATTTTTTAAGCAGTATGTACTTTATATTTATTAACTAGCTTATTATAATTATTCTTTTTATACTTAGTATTAATTATATAAGCCTTATATTTGCGCTAAGTAATCTTGTAGTCCTCTTGTTCTTAAGCGCTTACGCTAGGTAGTAGAGTAATAGGCTCTTTAATATTCTTAGGCAACTTAGAATACTAAAGCTCCTAGTAATCTATTAAGCGCTCGTCTAGGAGATTAAGATTAACCTAATTCTAGATGCTTTTCTCTAAGCAGTGCAGTCTTAATAGAGCAAACTAAGCTACCTAGTCTAATTAGGCCTTGAAGATTACTTTTAGGGCAACAAGCAGTGTATTAAAAAGGTCTATATTAGTAAAATGCTTTATAAGATTACAACGTAGGTTGTTGTTAAAGTAAGCGCAGAATTAGTTAGTAAGTAGCTGCGTTAATAATAACAGTAGCTAGTAAGTTGTAAAATAGATTAGTAGGAGGTTAATTGTATAATTAAGTAAGTAAGAGGTACAGTAGCTGCAGCAATCTATTAGCCGTGCTATAGGAGAAAATAAAGGAGAGTAAAGTAATAATTAAAAAGTAACCTTGTTAGCCTGCTAATTACGCAGTAAGAATTAAATCTATAATTAAGTAGCTAGGCTTATAACTATAGTAGCTAAGAAGAGGCAACTAAGATTAATTAGGTAAAGTAAAATAAGTGTATTAATTACTAAGGCTACAACAAAGTATCTAATAACTACTAAAAAGACATAAGACGATCTAGCCCGTTTATATAGGTGCGAGCGGGGCCGTCACGTGCAGCAGCTTACTAGAATTACCTAATTAACAGGGTGATCCGCGTGTCAATTAATTGTTAATACTCCGACAGCTGAATAGTAGTTTAATATTCTAGAAGGCAGCTTAGTAGACTACAGTAACTATATTAACTTTTAAGACCAAGCTACTTGCTCTTAGGTTAACTGCTAATTAGGCTATAGCTTTTAAATACGTTTTTTGCAAGCTGTCTATTAAACAAAAAAAATGTTTAGATAGTTTAATGTAACAACTAATAAATAGTTAGGCTTGTAGTCAGGAAAAATAAGTAGATTAGCACTTGTTTAAGGCATGTAGATATATAAAATATATAGCTATAGCAAGAATTTGCTAAAATTTTTACTTAGGTTAAGTACCTAAAACTAGTAGTTATGCTAGCTAATAGTTTAAATAAGCTGCTTACTTAACAACATTTTACTAAGTTTAAATAGTTACGTAACTTTTAGCTAGTGAAGCACCTAATTAAAGGCCATAATAATTAATAAGTAAAGTGTTTATATTAAGTAGCAATATTTATAAACTAGGCTAAGTCTCCTCTTAATTACTTAGAGAGAGTAGAAGATTAATAAGCTAAACTAACTAAAAACTAAAAACTAGAACACGGAACAAGCTTATTAGTAAGTATAAGAATTATTATACTTACTAGACTCTATTAGCAAGTTTTGCTTAAGTTTTGAAGCTTTAGCAAGCTTAAGCGCATTATTAGCTATTTTAGCTTAGATAGCTAAAGTCTGTAGGTATGTAGTATAAAGGCAAGAATCTAATTTATTACTTTTCTATATACAATTATAAAATAATTGCTAGCTTACTCTAGCATACTTATGCTTATATAATAAAGTTTTATAGCAATGAAAACATTAATTGGCAGCGCAATAAAGTAGAGTAGAAGAAAGTAATATTTTATAAGTATACTATTCTTAAATTTGAAATTAATGTAGAGGATGCTGCTATTACTACTATAGCTAAAGCTGTTATTGCTGCAACTATTGCAGATTATAAGCTAGCTATGAAGCAAGCTGCGCTGCAGGTTAACTATAATAACATATAGTGTTATAAAGCTTATATCCTGTATTAAAAGCGTTTACTAGAGCAGGAGTAGGAGCAGGCAGTAGGAGCTAAGCAGCAAAACTGTAAGACAACATCTTTTAAGCGCAGCAATTTTTAACTAGAGGCTTCTATATAGAAGGCTTTCTAGTAGACGTAACGCTGCTATTAATCTCTTTGCAGCAAGCAATAATATTGCTAAGCAGCTTATGCTTTTTAACCTAGTACTTATTATTGTTTTATTCTTGAAAACTAGTTAGTAGCTTACGCAAGAAGCTTAAATAACTAAAAATTTAATTTTTTATCTTTATACATAGCTGTAAAAAAACTAGCAAGATTAGTATTAATAGTATAGCATATATAAAATAAGCAACTACTATAGTAAATGCTACTTTAACTGCTAGTCTAAACTTAATTAAAGGAGCGCTTAGCATATAAACTATTAAGTATTTTTTTGAATCGTGTAGCGATAACTCCAGCGAGGGGTAGTGCAATGTCGAAGAAATCGGTAATCATGTAGCACTTATATAAAGAAACACAAAAATATAATAGATTAGCAGTAATTTTCAAAGAGATTGTAAGCACCTTCTATTAAGTAGAAAAAAGCGTGTTACGCTTTATAAATAGCTTAATAGGCGTATATAGACTATTACTGTTGTTGTGTTGCTAATCTTTTAACGTTGCTTAAGTAGTTATCTGCTTCAACTTTTAAATTGGCTCTTAAAGAGTCTTGCCTTTACGCTAGCTTAATCTTTTAGTTTAGCTTTTAGTTTATTTGAAATTTAAATAAAAGCTTAATAGCAGACTTAATTTAATAAGTAAATTAATTAGTTTTTAAGCTAAGTTACTAGAAGTCTTGCAGTGCGCATATAGATTAAAAGGCAGAAGTAATAAACTCTTATTATTTTAAAGATTAGCTGCTTACTATATTTTACTATTAAATAGGCTTTAACGCGCGTAATACTTATACTTAGCACTATTCTTACGTTACTAGCGCAGGCTTTCTAAGCAACGCTTACACTTATTACTATTAGAGGTAAACTACACTAGAAAGATTAGGAGCTAATTATTAAGAGAATAGTAAGGCAACAGACCTTACTATATTAATAGTAGTAAAGGCGCGTTAGAGATTAAAAAGGCTTGGTAATTAATATTATAGTAAGGCTAAAAGTTTAGAGAAGTAGCAGACACATTGAGTATGTATTGTAGTTGCGTATAGACTATTTACGCGATTCTTAGAGTCCATCTAATATTTTAATATTACAATAGGACTAAGCTGCTTACTTAATTGAAACAACATTACAATATCACAACAGAGACGAAAGATTAAGCAGTAAAACCAAAATTATAAAAATATCTCTTAATTAACAACGTTGATTTAGTAAGAATTAACTCCTTGCTTACAGCTTGGATTAATAGTTTCTTACTAACCTAGGGGGTGTATTAAAGTATTAACACGCGGATCACTCTGTTAATTAGGTAATCCTAGTAAGCTGATTACGTAACAGCCCCGCTAGCGTCTATATAAATAGGCTAGATTATCTTATGTCTCTTAAGTAGTTATTGGACACTTTGTTGTGGCACTTAGTGATTAATACACTCATTTCACTCCATCTAATCAATCTTAGGTGCTCCTTCTCACCTCCCACAGATTTTATCTCAAGTAGAGATAGGGTAGAGATTAAGTTTAGAGAGCTAATATTAGTAGCTTAGTAGATGTTTATTTTACTTTGCTAAGTAATACTTGCTGGTAAAAAGCTTAGAAATTCAAGAGTTAGATTAGAAATTCTTGCCAGCAGCTCTGTCTTATATATAGTAAAAGTAAACACTTATAAAGTATATTAGAAGGCATAGCTCTCTTAAATAGACTTATAACACTGACAGTAGTGCGCTTGTAAATAAAGTATATTTAATTATATAATACGTTATTAAAGTTCGCTAGTTGTCTAATGGTAACCTTATAATACTATTTTTTAATAACCTTAATATAATTAGAATTAGAAATTGGCTTCTTTGCGTAGGCACGCATAAGTAGCTTAAAAAACGCTAAAGTAGAATTTATACAGTAGCATCTTGTCTTTAAAATTTAAGTCTCTTAGTCTATTATATTAGGCGCTTTATCCACGTAGGTGATATAATCAAGCTTAGTATCTCATTATATAGCCTCCAATTAGTATACTAGTATTACTTTTAAAGCACAAAAGCTAAGTAAAAGTAGTAAAGGAAGAACTAGTTAGTTACTAGTTCTAGCCATTATACTTTTTGCCTAAATATTAGTAGTATTACGCTTCTATTGTATATCAGTCTTTCTACTTTTAAGTTTTAATGCCTTAACTATTATATATTTATTAGCTCTACTTTCTACTAATATTTCTTAGATTTGCCCTAGTTACTTAGTTATAATTAATAGACTACAACTTTCTAGAGTACAGGTCTTAGATACTATAAAGTTACTATAGCAATTAATAAAGCAAGCTTTCAATAGAGTCCATTTAAGTTCTGCGGCTATTAGAATAAGTACTTTATATATTAAGTACACTTAAACTTTTCTTACTTTATAGTAATTTTTGTCTTTAGTAGATTATGTAAAGTAAACTTAATTAGTTTTAGAGTTTTTAGATTAAGCTATGTACTTGAAGGTCTTGGCGAGAAAGTATAGTAAGAGTTGTTTTTCTCTTTATTATTCTTAGCTTTAGAATTAGGGCGTAGCTTTTATGCGCTATAAGTTATATTGTTTTGTTATACTTTTGCTGCTGCAGTAATCTTATGCAGGCCTTCTTTTTGCTATTAATTAATATTAAGGAGTAGTCTTTCATAGTAAGGGCAGTTTTATGTAGTAAAAGTATAAATATCTTTATATAGTATCTTGATAATTGCTTAGTTTACTAGTAATACATAGCGTTCTTTACTTTAATTTTTAAAGTTAATATAGTATAGTACTGCTGTGTTAAGAAAATAGGCAGTATGTTTAAGATCTATGCGTTGTAGTACAAAAGCTATGTTTATTAATTCCTAGTATTCAAGTAGTGTGTAAGGCATACAAATATAATACATTCTTTAATAAATCTTACTGCTAGCTTCTTTACTATTAAAACTATATTTCATAGTTCTTTAGCTTTCTTGTCTTGCAACGTGGATGCTATACTGATAATAAAATAGTGTTTCTGGAAACTTTTAACACTAGTATAGTTGTCAATAAGTCCCAGGAGTTAAGCATAAAGATTACCTACCTTTAGAACAACTTTAAGAATTAGGTTAAATTAGTAGAAGGCACTATAAAACTAGAAGTCTGTAATAATACCTATTACAATAAAGTATTTAAAAGAATTTTGTCTACTAAAGCTTAGATATTAGTAGATCTAATGCTGTTGCTAAGTTTCGCAAGCTCTACCACTTTATCTAAAAACCAGACAACTTTAAAAGTGCAGTTTATAATATAGTCATCTTTTTTTATGCTTACCTTTAAGTTTTTAAAAACCTTTAATAGGCTAAGTGTTTAAAGTAGTTACTGCTATAGCTGCTTGCCTTAAACCTTGTGTAATAGGGGCTAAGACATTGCTTAAGCAGGTAAGTTAGTAATATATATATCGCCTTTAGCCTCTATTTGACTAAGAGAGAAGATCTTACTATAATTGTTGTTTTTAAAAGTTAATACCTAGGTGAAAAAGTAGAAAATGTAGTGTAAAAAGAAGGTTGGTTAGTTAGTAGAGTTATAGTTCAACTTTATATGTAGTAGCAGTATCCTACTAGTAGGCAAGTAAAAGTAAAGGTAAGTAAAGTCTATACTGCGCTAAAATAAATAGGTTTTACAATAAAAATAGTTGCTATAATTAGCTACTGCTTTGCAAATGCGAGAAATGAGGTGTAGTATTAGTATAGTGGTAAGGTATTATAGGTCTATAAATTCTAGATACTTACTACACACCTAGAATCTGTAGAATAGGCGGCCTGTACCCGAATTTTACATAGAAAATTGGTAAATAAGTAACTAAAAGGAAAAGCAGACAAAGTATAGTATCTCTTCTCTTTTCTAAGAATATAGGCTGTTCTATAGCTTATAGGTTGCTAGTTGTAGTAGCATTAGAAACAACTTAAGATTAGCAAGGGCCTGTTCTAGTCTAGCGTTAATGTTTCAAATCAATTACAAGAAGCTTTTTAGTAATCTAATTAGCAAGCTTATTAAAAAGAATATACTTGAGATTAAGTGTTCTAAAGCAGTGTGTTTAGTCCTTAGACATAGTAAACTAGAGAATAACTTAATTAATTTTGTTTTGCCTAAATTTCCATCAATAACGTATCTGTAGCCTAGTGCAAATTATTTTTAATCGAAAACTTTTATAAGTTTATTTTAACGAAATTCTTCTAGTAAGGAATGAGGTTTAGTAAGTACGCTAATGCATTAGTGAGTAGCTTTCCTATAACAAGCGATACTATAAGTGCTAGAATTATTAATATCTGTTACTAGTAAATAAGTGTTAACAAGTAAGCTAATAGTAGCTAGTTATATATAAGTAACAATTAAATTAAATTTTAACAGGCTGTCTGTTTTAGCAAAAAGAAAGTAAGGCTAAAAAAGTTATACTTATTCTAGAAAGCGTTCTTTATGTTATTCTAGTAACGTTCTAGTAACAGCAGCTACTTTGTATGCTATGCTACGCCTTAGCACTACGCTATTAAGACCTGTCTTATTATATGATATTATTAAAACTTTTTGAAAGCTAAAAAGTTAGCGCTAATACTGTTGCTTTTTGCGTAGTGCTAAAGTTCCAATATTAAAAGATATAAAATAATAGCACCTTTTTAGTATTAAGCTTTAGGTTATACATTCTGCATACTCTTTGTATCTCTTGCTGCTAATAGTAAAAGCTAGAGCTTGTAAAGCCTTTTTATTTTCGAGAATTAGCTAGCGTTAAGTTAATATGGCCTTTAGGCTTAAAAGCTAATATTATATACCTGTAGCAACTTAGCTAGGCTAACTAGCGCTACTTCCTTTTAGTAAAATAACCTATAATAGTAGACTTATACTAGCTAGTCTATAAAACAATGTATTTCTTAAGCTAGTTCTACGTAATACTAAGCTTAAAGTTAAGGCTAGTAATAGTATTAAGAACTTTAGAACCTGTTGTGCTGTTTATAGTATAGCACTAAGAATAAATCATTATTAGTAGCTCTAAATTATCTTTATCTTACTAGTATAGTAAGCCTTATTTGAGTTTTTGTAGTGCTGCTAATAGTCTAAAATTGCTAAGCTTAGTATGTTGTAGTTTAACGTTCTTTGTATTGCAGAGAGTTACTATGCTAAAATTTAGAGTTCTTTGTACTCGCAGCCTAGGTAGCATTTTATCTGTACGAGAAGGATAGCTTACCATTCTAATATTAACAAGACTAGCAGTTACAGGCTAATCTATAAAAAATAAGTTATAATTTAATTCTAGTAGTATGCTTTTAGTTGCGTAATTCTGAAATAGCTAAAGAAGTTACTAAGTTAATGTCGCCTTTCAGCTTGTTCTCAATATCTTAGTCTAAAGAGGCCTTTTATTAAAGAAATTATCTATTCTTGCTTACAATTATTATTGCTATTACTTCTACTAGCTAAATACACTTATATCTTCGCTTTTACTAAATTAAAAAGCTTTTATGGTACTGTAGTAGTTATAGTTTCTGTTAACTAGGTTAAGACACAGAAGACTATTAAAATTGCGTTTAATTACTAAAAAAGCTTATAAGAAAGCATTTATAAAACATAAACGCTATGTCGCGTATTAAGGTGTGATAGACTTATAGAATCCAGGTACTCTTAGCACACCTAAAATCTGTAGAATAAACAGCTAATACCTACATTTAATATAAGAAATTTCTAAATAAGTAACGTAAAGCATTAGCGAGCTGCCTACCCCAGCAAGCCGCCTAAAAAAGCTTGGCACAAGCAACATAGGTTATAAAACTTTAATTTTATTGCTATTAATCAAAGAGCTAGCGTATGTAGTGCTTGCATCTAATTTAGAAGAGGCTTCTGTATTTTTTTTTGCACGTATGCGCGTTGTTCCTAGTCTTGCTATAATTCTTACAGCGCAGTACAGCTAGTTGCACTAGTTCTTAATTACTACTACTATAAGCCCTTTTTATTTGCTAAGGCGCTGCAGACGCTTTAGCAGCTACTCACGCTGCTGTAGTCCTATACTTTATAGTTCTACTCTGCTAAATCTGCTTTCTCTTACGCGATTTATATTTAGTTATAACTACTAATTGCTCTTTAACTTTATAAATGCAGGTAACAAGTAGCGCGTTCTAATGCAGTATAAGTTTAGCTCTTTTTATAAGATATAAGAAGCTTAACTATACTATAACAGGTAATTAAGTAAAAATCTTACATATAAGCTTTAACTAAGACTTAAACTTATAAGTATTGCTTAGAGTCTTTAACCGCTACAGCGTCTCTAGAAGGAGAGGTTCTAGTAGAGTACGCAGCTGCACTTTAAGGCGATCTAACACTACCTACATGTTTAGAGAGACTAGCTCTACTGCTTTAAAGGCTTTCTAGCAGTTATTTTCTGTAAATACATTAAAAATGCGTTTTTAAAGGTAAGAAAGAAGCCTTTCTTATTAATATAAAAAACGCGTTAGTATGCTAAGTCTTTAACACGTTAAAAGTACTTGCTCTTTAGTAGCCAGAAGTAGACAACGTTAAGCAGCTAGAGAATATGTAATAAATAAAGTAGCATATAGAGAGTTAGAATCTTGTTTTTAAAGTAGTAGTTTTTAAAATTTTAGTTAAGATAGCTTTTGTAGCTATTTGAAATAAGTAGCTTATCCTTACTTACCTAACGCGCCTTTATATGCGCGTTAAAGTGCTTTAACTACTTTAGACTAAGTAGGTTGTTTACTTAGCTATTCTTAAAGACTAAGAGCTTCTAATTACGCAGTATTAAAGTCTTCTTATACTATATAGAGATATAGACGCGTCTTTTGTAGATTATAAACAGCAGAGTTGTATGCTTAGTAGCGCAGATGCTTTAGATAACTGTAACTTACTTATAATTACTTAGCTAGACTAAGTTAAGCTAGGTATACTTCCTTAAACTTGTAATAACTTTTATTAACTTAATTACCCTTATTTTAAAGCTAATTTATTATAGTTATACATGTTATTATTATATACGCTGTACTTAGCTTTAGTGTTTACAACTAAGTTAAACTACGCGCTAATAATTACAGGATCTTCCTGTAGTATCCTCTACTTATTCTTAGCTTAATTAAAAGCTATTTTAAGCTTATCTAAGCGTGTTACAAAGCGCTTAGCCTAGTTCTTGCTAACAGGCTTGCTACTACGTACACCTAGCAGTTTATTAGCTATATCTACTACCTTATATAGCTAGAGCGCGAATCCTTACAAATTAAGGTTAAAAATATATTAAATAATTGTTTACTCTTTAGTAGTAGTAAGCTTATAGGAGTTTAAGCGTATGTCAAGGTGTAAAGGCACTCCGCAAGCGCGTTAGTTAAGGACCTAGCGTTTAACGTTAAAGGCATCAGCAGTAGCTTAGTAGCTTTAAAATTAGTTAGATTAATAACATAAAGGGCAAGCTAAAGTCTACCTTTGTGTTGAAGTAATTGCGCGTTGTGTTAATTAGATATATTAAGCAGAGAGAGTTGGGTAGAGTCTTGGCATGTTTTAGGCGGTTCGCTAGGGTAGGCAGCTCGCTAATGCTTTACGTTAGCTAAAAAGAAAAGTAGGCACTAATAAAGTAGTATCTTCTCCTCTTCTTAAAAAAAGAGGTTGTTTAGTAGCCTACTAGTTACTAGCTATAGTAATGTTAGAGTTAGAGCCTAAGCTTCTAAAGTCTTACTTAAATTTACAGCACTCTTCTTTTATTAGACGCTTAGTAATAACGACTTAAAAATAGAAGTTATTTTCTATTATAAAAAGTAAAGGCGTTTGTAGTTTAAAGTACATCTTAAGTAAGTTGAAAGAGACAAGAACATTTACTAATAAGCTAGTTTGTTTTTAATACTTAGAATTCTATAGCTTTATATTTTCTGAATTTTTTTTAAAAATGTTTTACACAGGTTTTTGCTAAAAAGGCTTTAATTGCTATTTAAGTTTTGTGTGTAGAAAGCGTGTACTATTTAGGGTCTTTAAGGCGGTAAGTTTCTTTGTTTAGTCTAGCATTATAAATATAATATAGTCCTAACTACTTAATATCTAGCTTATAGTCTTAAGATACATTGATTTCTTAAACTAAGTTCTAAAGAAGAACTAGGTCTTCTAGCTTTATATCCTTACGTTGTATTTTCTTAGTATTATTTTAGTATTTCTCCTTAGCAGCTCTTATTTAATCAGTATAAGCAATAGTATTCTTCATAAACTAACTTCTAGAATTTAGCTATATTACCTGAATAGTATGTAATTATACGTAATTTTTGACTTCTCTAAAAAAAAGCGTTTGCTATATAAGTAGTGTAAGTTTAAAAGGAAGTACTAGGTTCTACTCTATAACTAGTTGTTGGAGTATTGACACGCGGATCACCTTGTTGATCGGGTGATCCTGGTAAGCTGTTTACGTGACGGCCCCGCTAGCGTCTATATAAACGGGCCAGATCGTCTTATGTCTCTTTAGTAGTTATTAGACACTTTGTTGTAGCACTTAGTGATCAATACACTTATTTCACTCCACCTAATTAATCTTAGTAGCCTCTTCTTAGCTTCTACAGTTATAAGCCTAGCTACTGAATTATAGTTTTAATTCCTACTGCGTAATTAGCAAGCTAGAAGGTTAACTGTTTAATTATTACTTTACTCTCCTCTATTTTCTCCTACAGCATGGCTAGCAGATTGCTGCAGCTGCTGTACCTCTTACCTACTTGATTATACAATTAACCTTCTACTAATCTATCTTATAACTTATAAGCTACTGTTATAGTTAACGCAGCTACTAACTAATCCTGCGCTTACTTAAATAATAAATTATATTGTAATCTTACAAAGCATCTTACTAATATAGACTTTTCTAATACACTGCTTGTTGCCCTAGAGGTATCTCTTAAAGCCTAATTAGACTAGCTAACCTAGTTTGCTTTATTAAGACTGCACTGCTTAGAGAAATGCATTTAGAATGAAGTTAATCCTAATTTCCTAGACGTGCACTTAATAGATTACTAGGAGCCTTAGTATCTTAAGCTGCCTAAAGATATTAAAAAGCTTATTACTTTACTACCTAGCGTAAGCGCCTAAGAACAGGAGAACTACAAGATTGCTTAACACAAATATAAGGCTTATATAGTTCAAGCTAAGTATAAGAAGAGTAATTAAAATAACCTAGTTAATAAGTATAAAGCATACACTACTTAATAGATAAGGAAGGTTGCTAAGATTACTAATATTAAGGACTTGATTAGCAAGACTGTATATCTAGACCTGCTGTGAAGCGCTTTAATAAATATACTTACTTAAAGCTTAACTAGTCTTTAACCTTTAGTAAATATTTTAATAAATGATCTCGCATTTACAAATTAAAATACTAGTATGTAATTAGGGCGCAATATAAATCTTACTTAGATAAAGCTTACTAGGAACAAATAGGCCCTAAGTATTAGTTTACTAAGTAGAAGCTCCTGTATTAATAAGTAAGAATTTACTTGCTTTTTAAAGTTGTTAGGCTATTAGTAGTTACTAATTTTTAGACGCAGTAGGTACTAAAATTGCAATAGACTAGTTGCGCAAGAAGCGTAGTAAGCTAGCATAAGCAATAGTGCTTAGTAAAGCTTAATTATTTCTTTATGATTTATAAAATATTTTTAGTATTTTATTACAGGACTAAACAATTACTCTTTCAAAAAGAAAAGAACACGCAGTATTCTAAACTTAATATTAATTAAGACCAGCTTAATAATTATTACTGCTTTATAGCTAAGTAAAGGGGGTAAGCAATTTTACTTTTACTTTTATAAGCTAAAAAAATACACCTAGACACTGCGTAACTGCTTCTAACTTTAAACTATAGTTCTTTATTTTTTTAAGGTGTTAAAGGTGGTGGTTGTTGTTATAGTTAAAATGGGGTTTCCAAAAAAGTAAAAAGCAGCTACCCTCTACTAATTAGACGCAAAAGTCAAAAAAAAAGATTGTATGTAGTTAACGAGATTTGAACAGTAAGTAGATAAGGTCTACGCGCTAAGCGCTTAGAGCAGAAAAGCTCAGACCACTGAGCGAAAATCAGGGTTAAAAAAATTTGCTTAAGGTACTAAGAAACAACACTAATTAAAACGTGTTTAACAGTGATTGCTAGCCTATAGCTAGCAACAAGATTGCAATAGAGATAAAGGAGGAGGGTAAGGACACGTACGTTACCGCAGCAGGAGCCTGTAATACTTCTTCCTACCTGCTACTTCTTACCTTTAGGATTTCCTACACTACACAGTACTGCATATAAATAACTTGCATACAAACAATATAATACTTAGACTATTCTTCTTTCTATTTAACACAAAGACTAATAGCTTATATTAAGTAAAGTTAAACCTTACTAAGTTACTATACTAGAAGCTATAGTAGTAGACTTCAAAGCTAGCGTTTACTATTATTAAGCGGCTACCTTTATTAGTTAAAAAAGAGCTATTAGCGATAGTCCTTGTAGTAATTAAGTTAGTACAAAAGTTAAAATATAACTATAGTTAAGATATTTTTGCGTCTAGTGTTATAAATATTAAGGTTATAGCAAGGACTATAAAAGGCTAGTTTAGCTAGTACACTATATACACTGCGTATGTTAATAGTCTAGGTGTAGTAAAAGTGTATTACTTTAGCATTCTCCTCTTGCGCAAATGTAACCTTAGCAAAAAGACTTAGAAGTAGCTTTATAAAAAGTAAAAGCGTGTTAAGATAGCTATTAAGTAGCTAGAATAAACTAATAAGTAAGAGGATTTTGTAAGACGCCTTTAGGGATAAGAGAGCTGTGCATAGATAGTAATACTGTTATCATTTATTTACATCTAAGAATAGGCACTAAACGCCGCGACCGCAACACTACTAGGATAGTAACAGGACAACAGAAGTTGTAGTTAGCAGTAAATAGTTATTAGTTAAGATAGTTAGTTAGAGAGATATTGCGCATCTTTATTTCTGTCTAAACATGCGACACACTAATTGCGTGCTAGTAATGCTAAATAAGGGGGCATAAGCCCAGATACCTGTTTTAGCAATAAATCTTTTTTTACCAAAAAGGTGTCTACAAAATGTGTGGTCACATCGAAAGGTTGTCTTAAAAGACCGAAGCCAAAAATATAGTTATAGAACTAAACTTTACTAATAAAATATTAATTAAACTGTTAAATAACAATTAAAAGAAGATTGTTAAGTCATAGAATAGTAATAGATAGGCAACACTACAGACCTAGATCAAGAAAAAAGGCTAGAAAGCTAGCACTAGCAGATTAGCTGCTAACAAACTAAGTAGAGTATACTTTACCTTATTAGTTTTAGCACTTATTAACCTAAAAAACTTAATTAAGGAAATTAGTTTAAACACGTTTCGTATAGCTTTCACTTCCTATATATTGTCGTTTTATATAATTAAAGATAGTAGAGCAACAGTCTACTTAGTCAATATCATAAACTACCTAGTACTAAGCACTTATTATAAAGAATATAAAAACAAAACTACTAAAGCAGGCATTTAATTTATTTTAGTTGCTAAAATAGAGAATAAGCTACTTAAAAACGTCCTGCATAGCAGGGCAAGCCTTAAGACAGCTAGTTTTTCTACTTACTAATATTAAGTTTGTCCTACGCTTCTACGTTAATATTGTCTCTAAAGCACAGCTTAAGTAGGCAGGTATTTAGTACTTAGGATATAATTACACTATAAAATTTAAAATAATTAAACAAAATATTGTTTTAATTAACCTAGGAAATTACTTTCATTTGTTATTTATAAAATATAAGCAACATCCTTGTTATATTACTTAACTACTGCTAGTAAATGCTGTAGTATAATTAAAGAAGCCTTAAGTAAACACTAGAAATAAGAATTAAAAGCATTAATAATTAGAATACTTAGAACAACAAGCTATTAAAGCTCTGGTCTACTTAGCATAGAATATAAAGATTACTAGTAAGAAGTTATTAAAATATTATTACTCCGTAATAGCTTATGCTTTCAAAACAATCTTATAATAACTTAAAAAAAATAACTTTAACTTTTTGATAAAATTTTATAAAATTTGTTCAGTTTCTAAACTAGTTAACTACTTAAGAAATAGGCACTAATTATTCAAGAAAACTACTTAGGCAAGCTGTATAATTACAACATTTATTTAAAAATACTAAGTACTCTTATATTTATAATTAATGGCTTAACTATAAAAATTAAATGAAATTATTAGTAAAAAACTGTAGAGATTTATTAAAATGAGAACACTGCTATACTACTTTAGAGAGGGTAATTAAGATATAAGAAATAGGTAAAAAAAAAGGATTATAATTAAAACGCTACCACTACACACTTATAAGCCTAACAGCTTAGCAGAGAGCGCTAGCTGAAAGCTAATTATAAAAGCTATTAAGATACGCACAAGTGCAAATCTACTCATTAAGCTTTAGCTAGTAATTATAAATGCAGTAGCTTACCTACGTAAAATTAGCTTTTCTAAAATCTATAGCTACTAATCTCTTAACTAGGTGCTTAAAGAATAATTTAGAACAAACTTCTAATACTATTAACAACGTAAGATTAGACATTAGACTGCTAATATATGCCTAAAATATGGTAGAATTTACGTATACAGCTGCTAAGCCTATTTATTAAATAGGAAGAATGCAGCTAGACGTAATTATTAAGGATTTCAGGTAGATCTTTAAGGCTATATTAGTTATTTAGTTAGTTATTAAGCTTCTAATATATACTATAGATAACTACTAACTTTTCATTATGTGATTATTACGTATAATGTAACTTTTAATAAATAGTTCTTTTATAAAAGAAATTGCAAGAAAGAGCTGCAAATAATTAGGTAATTAAAATTATATAAAGATTTTATAATAGTAAGCTAGTTAATCTAAAAGACAACTTACAAGACCACCTAGTTTTTAAAGTAAAGTAAATTAAGAAACGTAGCTAACTACTAAAGACCTTAGAAGTAATTTATTTACTATCTTAAGTTGTAAAGAAGGCCTGCCTACAAAGTAAAAAAGTAGATTAGAAGAACCTTAGCAAATCAAGCATAAGGCTAGTATAATATTAATAATTTGCTTTAATTAGTAGCAAAAGCTAGTCTTACTACTTTAAAACTAACTTTTAAACTAGAAACTTTAAAAGGCAACAACGCAATTAATTATAGAGTATTCAATAGTTAAATAGTAGTGCGCTTGCCTAGAGAAGCTAACTTATTAATAATTTAAAGTAAAAAGCCTTTTCTATATAAGCTTAATAACTTATTACTAGTCTAATAGTCTATGCCTAAAGACTTTAACACGCTAGCTAACTAAAATAAAACCTTTACTTAAAAGGAGCAAGTTGTAGACTAAAAATTATATTATTGTAGGAGATTTTAGGTCTTAGATAGTAAATAGAGTAGGTAATTATAAGCTTAACTTTTACTTAATAGATATAGTACTAGAATTGCTAGTAAAAGCTTATATTAGCTTATAGATTGTTATTTTCTACTATATAAGCTAAGTAGCAAGCGTAAGCGTAAAGATGCAACTTAAGATTTTAATAATAAACTAGAGAGTAGAAGTATAAGTAGTATAAATATTTGAATTATAATTTTTAAAAATTTACTATAAATTAATTTTTATAATACTTACTAGCTAAGTTTGCAAGTAACTTAGGAAAACTAAGTAAGCTATAAGACTTTTAATTATATAGTTATAGTAGCATTACTAACTAAGCATAAACTTAATATAAGAAATGCTTAACTATATTACAACAGTATACTTAAACTACTAAAATTCTAAAAGTAATTATTTCTTATTTTACAAAGGCTTTATTCAAGAAAACTTATAGGAAAGAAATTAATTAGTTAAGTCAAAATAAGACTTAGACTAAAATATTAAGAATAAAAGTAGATAATTATCTTATACTTAGAAAATAACTTTAAGCTTAAAAGTTCAATTAAGACAGCTTCTTTTTTATTTGCAAGGCGTAGATTATTATATAAAATAAATTCTAAAAAAATCTTAACTAGTTTAACATATACTACTATGTTAGTAGCTAAGTTTTTTAAAGCAGCAATAGCTATTACTTCTAAAAATAATTTAAAAATTGAGTAATATAATATTATAAGAACATTTCTTAAACGTTTATTATAGTAAATAACTTTGTAATTTATAAGATGCTAGATAGCTTTCAAAAGCCTAGAAATTGTGTACAGCTTAACTATACACTCTATAAATTATAAGACTTGCTACTATTATAGGATAAGAAGTTTTTAAAATTACTAAAAAAGATTAGACTAATTATTTTACTAGAGAAACCCTGCTTATTCTTTAATTAAGAAAAGAGAATTTTAGTTTTATTTTAAATAAATAAATTTCCACTACTTTTTGCAAAAGAATTAGAAGTAAAGAGAATTAGATCTTAAGTTAAAAATTATAGATAAGTTTAAGATATAAGAACTAAAATTAGTTAAATAGTTACTTAGTATTTAAGTAATTAGAGATTGTAAGAAGTGAATAATTATGCTTTTACATAATATATATATTACTAAAATTATAACTAAGTTTAATTTAAAAAATAACAGCTTTTAAAAGACTTTACTGCTGTTAGAGGAGCTAATTAAGACTACTAGCAAAGTAACTAAGCAAGAAATTAAGGCCTACTAAGAAAAGTAAGATTAGTACTGTATATAGATATTATATTTTAACTAGATGATACTTACTTAATTTTAAAGCTCTTACACTTCTTTCCAAGCTCTAGAAATTAATATTTTCAAGCTATTAAATAAATAATTTTATACCTCTATTAGACAAGAAAGAAGGCAATCTAATATAAGAACTATAATAGCCTAGATATATTAATTATAGGCAATGCTTTCTTTGCAGATAATTAGAAAACTTGTTAATTCTTTTATAAAAATATAGCAATTCTATATAGTAGTCTAATATTTTAGAAAGTAGCTTAGTAGACTATATTAACTACGTTAACTACTAAAGCTAAGCTACTTGCCTTTAAGTAAACTACTAAAAAGACTATAGCCTTTTAGCTCTTGTTTTGCAAGCTGTCTTTTAATCAAAAAAAAGTTTAGATAGTTTAGTGTAATAATTAATAAATAATAGGCTTATACTTAAGAAAAATAACTAGATAAGCACTTGTTTTAGATATGTAGATATACAAAATATGTAGCTAAAGCAAAAACCTGCTAAAGGATTATTTTGGGTTAAGTACATAGAGATAGTAATTATGCTAGCTAACAAATTAAATAAGTTGCTTACTTAACAACAGTTTAAGAAGTTTAAGCAGTTACTTAACATTTAGTAAGTTAAGGACTTAATTAAAAGTAAAAATAATTAATAAGCAAAGATTTTATATTAAGTAGTAATATTTATAAACTAGGCTAAGTCTTCTCTTAAATGCTTAGACTAAGCGGAAGATAAATAAGCTAAAAATAAATAAAAAACTAAAAAGTAGAACAAGAAATAAGCTTACTAGTAAGCATTAAAATTATTATACTTGCTAGACTTTATTAGCAAGTCTAGCTTAGCTTTTTAAGCTTTAGTAAGCTTAAGCATATTATTAGCTATTTTAGCTTATATAGCTAGAGTCTATAGGCGAGCCGTATAAAGGCGTAAGTTTAATTTATTACTTTTATACATAGAATTGTAAGATAGTTGTTAGTTTACCTTAGTATACTTATACTCATATAATTAAGTATTATAGTAATTAGAACAACAATTAGGAATATAATAATATAGAGTAGATGAAGGCAGTATTCTGCAAGCATGCTGTTCTTTAACTTTTAATTAATGTAAAAGATGCTAATGTTACTACTATAGCTAAAGCTATTGTTGCTGCAGCTGTTGTAAACTATAAGCTAGCTATTAAGTAGGCTATACTATAGGTTTATTAGAATTATATAAAGTATTATAAAGCTTATATTTAAGATTAAAAGCGCTTACTAGAGTAAGAGTAAGGAGCGGGAGCTAAGCTATAGAACTGCAAGATAATATTTTTTAAGCGTAGTAATTTTTAACTGGAGGCTTTAACGTAGAAGGCTTTCTAGTAAATGTAATGCTGCTATTAGCTTTTTTACAGTAAGCAAGAATGTTGCTTAATAGCTTATACTTACTAACTTAGTACTTATTATTGTTCTTTTTCTAAAATCTAGTTAGCAGCCTAAGTAAGAACCTTAAAAAATTAAAGACTTGCTTCTTTATCTTTATATAAAGCTATAAAATGATTAGTAAAATTGTTGTTAACAGTATAGTATGTGTAAGATAAGCAAGTACTACAGTAAGTGTTACTCTAACTACTAGTTTAAACTTAATTAAAGCAGCGCTTAGTGTATAAACTTTTAAGCCTTTTTTTTATACAGCGCTTATACAGAAAAACACAAAAACATAGTAAATTAGTAGGAATTTTTAAAGAGCTTATAGGCACTTTTTTTTAAAGTAAAGAAAGGCGCGTTACGCTTTGTAAACAGCTTAATAAGTATATATAGACTATTGATATTGTTGTACTACTAATCTCTTAACGTTGCTTAAGTAGTAATCTACTTTAACTTTTAAAAAAGCTTTTAAATAGTCTTGCTTTTACGCTAGCTAAATTTCATAGTCAAGCTCTTAGTTTAATTAGATTTTAAATAAAGTCTTAACAGCAGACTTAATTTAATAAAAAAATTTATTAGTCTTTAAGCTAAGCTACTAAAAGTCTTGTAGTGCGCATACAAATTAAAAAGCAAAAGCAACAAACTTTTACTATTTTAAAAAGTAAGCACTTGCTAAATTTAATTATTAAACAGGCTGTAATACGCGTAATACTTATACTTAGTACTGTTTTTATATGGCAAGCATAAGCTTTTTAAGTAAAGCTTACGCTTATTACTATAAAAGGCTAATTACACTAGAAAAATTAGCAGCTAATTAGTAAGGGAACAGTAAAGTATTAGGACTTACTATGTTAATAGTAGTAGAGGCGCGTTAAAACTTAAGAAGCCTAAGTAATTAATATTGTAGTAAGGCTAAAAGTTTTAAAAAAGTAGTAGACGCAATGAGTATTTGTTGTAATAACGTATAGACTAATTACGCGATAATTAGAATCTATCTAATGTTTAAATATTATAATAGAACTAAGCTGCTTGCTTAATTAAAACATCATTACAATATTACAACAGAGATAAAACAATTAGGTAGTAAAATAAAGATTATAAAAAGAACTCTTAATTAATAATCTTAATTTACTAAGGATTACCTCCTTACTTACAGCTTAAATTAATAGTTTCTTACTAACCTAGAGGGTGTGTTAGAGTATTAACACGCAGATTACTTTATTAATTAGGTAATTCTAGTAAGCTGTTTACGTAACGGCCCTAGCAGCGTCTATATAAACAGGCTAGATTATTTTATATCTCTTTAGTAGTTATTGGACACTTTGTTGTGGCACTTAGTAATTAATATACTTATTCTACTCCACTTGTTCAATCTAATCAATTTCTACCTTTTTTTAACTGTTTCTATACTTTAAAAGTTATATCTTAATAATTGGACTTAGTTAATTTTGTATGTCTTTAATAGATGTACAACTACTTTTATAAAATTAAGATTTTTGTTAATTATAAGCTTGCGTGCTATACTGTATCTACCCATAATGTCTTTATAGATAAACTCTATAATAGTCTAAGACTAGTTTTTTAACAGTGCTTTTGCTTTCAGCTAACTACTAAAGTAGTTTTTCGTAATTACTAAAAACTTCTTTCTAAAATATTAGAGCATGTATACAACATTAATAGTAATAGCCCTTTAAATAGCAAAACTATAAGTAATAGTAAACGTATTAAGCTTCCTTTTAAAAAATTATGGTAAATAGTTAGAGTAAGTTGCTATTCTCTTTTGCACGTGCGTATATATTTCTTTCTACTAGTATTGCTGTGTAAGTATAAAGTATACTACCTTAATATCTCTTATCTAATTTAAAGGTGTATATTTTACACTATAGCTACTCTTAGATCTATGTTCTTTATTACTTATTAGATAGTAAAGTTTTTAGACGTTTTTTTAAAAAGTATACTATTGTATATAAAGAAATTTAATGCTTTTTTCTTTTATGCTTTTAGTTCTTGCAGTTCTATTCCCTTAAAATTCTTAAAATTAGCTTAAAACTAAGTATCCTACTTTTGTTCCTTAAAGAATTCTTAATAGAGTACTCTAGCTTGTCTTACTAGTACAAGTGCATTTACATTTCTAATTATATAGTAAATAAGTTCCTCTAGGTTCTTCTTTAGTTCTAGAGGCAGCTCGTAATTATTAGGTTTTAGATACTTAGAAAGTGCATCTATAATTACAATTTTTTTACTTAGTATATTTCTAATATAAAAGTCTTATAAAAGAACTTTTAATCTTTGTCTATTAATAACTAATTTAAAATTATTAGTTAATAAATAATTTAGCTAAGCAATAAGAGTTGCAGCGCTAGTTTCTATAGTAAATTAAATACTATAGAAGTAAGTACAAAACTTCTTAAGAGCTCATAGTATAACTTTTTTTTTAGCGTTAGCCTTTTAGGATAACCTTTTAATGTAACTACACATTTTGTAGACACCTTTTTAGTAAAAAAAAATTTATTGCTAATAATAGGTATCTAGGCTTATGCCCTCTTGTTTAGTATTACTAGCACGCAATTAGTGTGTTGTATATTTAGACAGAAACAAAGATGCATAATATCCCTCTAACTAACTATCCTAACTAATAACTACTTACTGCTAACCGCAACTTCTATTGTTCTATTGCTATTCTAGTAGTGTTGCAGTTACAGCTTTTAGTGCCTATTCTTAGATGTAAATAAATAATAACAGCATTACTATTTATATATAGCTCTTCTATCTCTAAAGGAGTTTATAAGATCCTCCTACTTATTAATTTATTTTAGCTACTTTATAGCTGTCTTAACACGTCTTTGCTTTTTACAAACTTACCTCTAAGTCTTTTTGCTGAAGTTGTATTTACGCAGAAGAAGATTGCTAAAGTAATATACTTTTACTATACTTAGACTATTAATATGCGCAGTGTATATAGTATACTAGCTAAACTAGCCTTTTATAGTCCTTGTTATAACCTTAACATCTATAATACTAGACGCAAAGATATCTTAACTATAGTTATATTTTAACTTCTACAGTAACTTAATTACTATAAAAACTATTGCTACTATCTTTTTTTTAACTAAAAGAAGTAGCTGCTTAATAACAGTAAACGCTAGCTTTGTAATTTACTACTATAGCTTCTAGTATAGTAACTTAGTAAAGTCTAACTTTACTTAATATAAGCTGTTAGTCTTTGTATAAAATTAAAAAAGAATAGTCTAAGTATTATATTTTTAGTATACAAGTTGCTTGTATGTAGTACTATATAGTGTAGGAAATTCTAAAAGTAAAAAGCAGTAGGTAGAAAGCTTTTATAAAAAAGTTTTATAGGCTCTTGCTGCAGTAACGCATGTGTTCTTACCCTTCTCCTCTATCTTTATTGCAATTTTGTTGCTAGCTATAAGCTAGCAATTGCTTTTAAACACGTTTTAATTAGTGTTGTTTTTAGTACCTTAAGTAAATTATTTTACCTCTAATTTTTGCTTAGTAGTTTAAGCTTTTCTGCTCTAAGCGCTTAGCGCGTAGACCTTTTCTACTTACTGTTTAAATCTTGTTAACTTTAAATTTTTTTTTTAACTTTTGCGTTTAATTAGTAGAGAGTAGCTGCTTTTCACTTTTTTAGAAACTCTATTTTGACTACAACAACAACTATCACCTTTAACACCTTAAAAATAAATAGTATAGCTTTATATCTTAACTTAGTAAAGTGCTATTACTTTTATTCTACTAACTTTAGGGTGCCTTTAAACTGTACTAAGTATTGTTTATTATTTTTTTTATCTTACTTTATGCAGGCTTTGACACTATCTTAACTAGCATTAGTTATAAGAAATATCTTATAGTCTTTTGTATTAGTGTAGTCTAGGTTTATAAGTATAGATGTATTATATATTAATTTATTCAGTGTGTATCTTGCTATATCTTGCGTATTTTTTGATCTAAAAGAAGTATTATCCTATAAAAGTGTAAGAAGCAATTTAGTAATTTTAGTAAAGTTGTTTACTCTGATATAATAGTAGACGCATATGCCTTTAGATAATTGCATTTTTTTATATTCTTATACAGTAGCTAGCTTATAGTCCTTTTAACTTTCTTCTAGTTAGGATAGTAACCTTACAGGCTAACTTTATAGCCTACAACCTAAAGTCTTTTTATAAAAAAGTAGCATTTCTTTTTTAAAACAGTATCTTTAGCTTATTTAATATTAGTTAGTACTTTGTCTAATTATATAATATGCTACAGGATATAAAGTTGCACTCTTGGCATTAATTCTTTTCTATTATAATTGGTCTTTAGTCCTTAACATGTATTATAACCAATAAAAGGCATAGTATTAAGCTAGTAGTCCTTTTAGATCACTATTAATATTTTCTAAAATTCTACTATAGACTTAGTAGCCCCTATTGTTAAAGATTAAGCTACTTAGCTGTTTTTCCACAGGAACTAGGTGCTCAAAATTACATTTAGAATCTACAATTAACCTATAATTAATTAATTACTAGAAGCTATTACGCTACTAGTACTACTTATTATTGTTATTAGTTGATCTACAGCAACTACGCAATCTATTACGTGAGATTACATAAGATTGCAAGATATTGCAGTATCTACTACGCAAGCTATTGCGTAAGTACAGATCTTTCTAGAATGCAAGTAACAGGTATATATAGACTATAGTTTAGCTTGTAGTTAGAAAAAAGAGAGTTTAATTAAGAGAATTACAATATTTTATTAAGTAGTTGAACAATACAATAATAAGACTTGAATCACTTTCTTCCCCTAATCTCTATATTTATTTCTTTTATTTTTATTGTTCTACTTCCGCCCCTCTTCTGCAATCTCTAGGTTATAAGACAATTAGGCTGCCTCTAAGTCTACTACAAACATGTAGAAGGCAGAGACCTCTACTTCTAAGTTAATAGTAGAATAAGCAGCAATTAGCCTTAGAGATTGAATCTCCAACACCTACAACTATTATTAATAATTACATTAGTCTTACTAGTGTTTAAAACGCCGTTATGTCTCTACTTTCTAGATTTAGTGTAATATAATTATATCCTAAAAACAAATTATAAGGAAGATAATCTTGCATTCTAAACTTTTTTATAAACTTATTTTCTAGTAATAGTAGATTTACATTTTATATAGTAATTGCGTTTATTCTCTATGTATTGCTAATTAACTAAACGCCTTTGTTCTATTTTAGTATTAGGTGCTATAAATTGAAACACTAACTTTTGCATTGTTTTTATATTCTTTAATTTAGGCAGACGTTAACTATATTCACTACATGCAATTCTAAAGACTTTAGAATAGCAAAGCTTTTTACATCCTAGGCTTTATATAGTATTGTCTGTATCTTGTAAGGTAGGCATATATTAGACAAGATCTTTCTTAATTCTTTAAATTGCTATAAGAGATCTTTCTTTTAATTAAGATATCTTTATATAATTATCCCTTTTTCTATTAGCTAGAAATAATGTTTAATATGTAGTTTACTAATTTGTTTTTTAGTAAGCTTTATTTTCTATAGAAAAGCAGCATATCTTAGTTTAAAAAAATAATAAACAGTTCTCTATTAGAGTTACAAATGCTTGTTTAAAAAATTTATTATTTTTAGCTTTTTCTTTTTAATTTTTTTGTTTAAATTCTATTTGTATCTTCTGCTTAAAAATATTGATAGGTTTTACTTTCTTATCTACAGTTTTGTAAATAGTGTAAAGATTATAACACTATATAAAGATGTCTAGCAGACTTTCTTATAAAAGTTATTAGTTAAGCTTACATATATTTAAAAATTTGCTAAGTCTTTAGTTTCTTATAGAGTTATTTCAATATCTAACTACGTGCGTAAATGCTTAGTTACTTAAACTATTTAGTTAGTCTTATAGCTGTTTGTGTACAGTATGTTAAAATTGCTAAATCTAGCTACTAGATCTAACTATATAGCTTTCTATATATACTTTACTATAGCTGCTTAGGGTGTGCAATATATTGTGTTAGTAGCTATAAATAGTAATATATTTTTTACTACTTCTTTATCTAAGTTGCTATTAGACACTTTATTTCTAATTATCTACGTAAGGTAACTTAGTAATAAATTAAATTTAATAAAGACTTTGTTCTTAGTTCTATTCTTAGAAAGCACGTAGCACATAATCTATTTAAACATATTATATTATATTGATATTCTTGCGCTTGCTCACTAAGGCCCTCCTAAAATAGCTAATTTAGTAATATTAGCAAAAATTTAAAAAGTAGTTTTACTAGTAAATATCCCTATTAAAATAAGTATGATAAATGCGGTTTTAACAAACAGATTATACGTGCTATTGCTAGAAGTAATACTATAAAATAGTTATCTTAGTTATAGCTCTATTCTTTTATAAAGTAACTTTGATTCTTACGCAGCACTTAGTCTTAAGAAATTTAAATTTACTTTAGTATTAACTAGGCACTTTAAAAAATTGCTATACATAATAATAAAGCAATTTAGTAAGTCTATTTAAGTAAAGTCTTGCGTATTTCTTTGCTAAACAGCTTAGACTTTCTTAGTAAGTATGTTGTCTAGATTAGTAACTTAAAAAACTCCTTTTCTATACACTTAATAGCAAGTTTAAGCATTTAATTAATATACATTTAATCTATTGTAATACGCATTCCTAATAAGCAATATATATTATAAGGTTGTATTAGTAGAGCGTTCTAAGTCTGTAAGCTAGTTTAGCTAATTAGCAGCTAGAATAGAATTAAAACATATTTTAGCGGACCTAGAATCTATACTTTCCCTACAAGTTATAACGTTAAGCCTACTAAAGCTATCCGCAATACTAATTTTATAATTAAAAAAGTTTTATAGTTATTTTAAATATTGCTTTATATAATTAAGTTTAATATAGAAACCTTTTGTACTTCTTAACTAAGTAGAGTAGTTACAATGTAGTTTAGCTAACATTACATTATTTCTCTTAACTTAAATTTAAGAAGCGTATCTATAAACTTTATAACTTTCTTCTTCTACCCTTGCTAGAAATACTTAGAATAGCTAACTTGCTGTTATTTTACTAAATTAAATATAATGGTTAAATAGTAAAAACTAGCGTATTATGCAGCTAAGTTATAGAATGTATATATCTTTAAATTTCTTTTTATAAAAACTGTATATGTATAAGCTGCAAGTTTAAGATAAAAGCAATACCTTAAATTATTTAAATACTTCTTTAGATTCTTATATTCTTGCTTAGCCTTCTTTGTTTCTGTATCCCTCTTTCTTAAATACAATTAATATCCTATTAAAAAGAGAAGGCTTTTTTTCAGCGCGTAGCAGCGTTAGACTTAAGGTTAGTATATAAAACGTTTTCTCCACTTTCTTGTCTAAAATTAGCACCATTAATATTATTAAGCTGATTAATATATTTATCTATAAGAAAGCTGTATTTTTATTCATAGAACTATAATAACTTTTAATGAACATTATTATAGTAACTTGAGTCTATTAAACTAGTTACTATGTTTGCTAAACTAGAGGCTTTACCTCTATACCTAAAGCCTAGTTAAGAGTCTCTACTTATAAATCTTTTAAGTATTACACTAAAGGCTAGTTAATCAAGTGCGTTATTAGTAATGCTGTAGAATTTTTCAATCTTTGCTTTTAACTATAATAAGACTTAAGTTAATAGTAGCTGTTCTAAAATTTCCTCTAAACGTTTATACAGGGGTCTAAAGTAGTAAGTCTCTTTCTTAGTTGTAAGATCCTAATTAAAACTAACTTACCCCATCTACCTTAGCGCGTAGTATAGCTTACAATCCTTAACTATGTATATTACAATATTATACATATAATAAAGAGTATTAGTCTTTATATTGTTTAAGCATGCTATACTTATTTGGCTTAGTAGTTCTCTTTTTACATTCGTAACAACAAAACTATTATTTTTTTGCTTAAAAGTTCAGAATTTATTAATTTAGGAATAAAGTACAAGTAGTTAGCAGGTTTTTTTCAAAGTTTTAAGTTATAAAGTAAGCTATTGATTTTTCAAGGTGTCAAAGGTGGTAGTTGTTGTTGTAGTCAAAATGGGGTTTCCAAAAAAGTGAAAATCAGCTACCCTCTACTAACTAGACGCAAAAGTTAAAAAAAAGATTGTATGTAGTTAATAAGATTTAAACAGTAAGTAGATAAGGTCTACGCGCTAAGCGCTTAGAGCAGAAAAGCTTAGACTACTAAGCCAGAGTTAAAAAAACTTGCTTAAGGTACTAAAAAACAATACTAATTAAAACGTATTTAATAGTAATTGCTAGCCTATAGCTAGCAACAAGATTGCGATAGAGATAGAGGAGGAGAGTAAAGATACGTACGTTACCGCAGCAAGAGCCTGCAATACTTCTTTATAGAAGCTCCCTGCCTGCTGCTTCTTACCTTTAGGAGTTCCTACACTACACAGTACTGCATACAAACAACTTACATACAAACAATACAATGCTCGGACTGTTTTTCTCCCTGTTTGACACGAAGACTGATGGCTCACATTAAGTAAAGTTAGACCTTACTAGGTTACTATACTAGAAACTATGGTGGTGGATCAATATAGTAAGCTATAAGCATATTAAGAGTAAATACTTTAAGCTTTAGATTGCCTAAAGACCTAATAAAGTCTTCTACCTCTAAGTTAAATCTAATAATCTGCTTATTGTCTCATATGCTCTGCTAATCTTTAATGCTACTTCTTTTTCTTTTTTAGGAGTAAATGTTGTACGCTAGTCAGATAGTATAATCTAGTAGATCTCTATGTTTACGCGTTTCTGTTCTAACTAATAAATTTTATCTAGGCTAGTTATCTTTTTAAAGTAGAATTTAATAAGATAATAGATTGAATCTAGCTTACATATCTTTTGACAATTACTATCAAGAATAGTAAGTATATAGTACATAGCTACTCCATTGTTTATATATAATAAACTTAAGAAAAAAAGATTGCATTCATTTTTTTAAAGACATTTATTCGTTCTTAGTATAGATATTATCAATAGAAGTAAAATAACTATAGTACTTGACTAGCCTTAGCTATTTTTGTACGTATTTTAAGATATAAGCTTAAGAGTAAAAACATTTACTTATTCAATAATGGTATTTTTGTTTTTCTACTACCCTTTCATATTCATTTATAACGTAGACTAATCTCTCTCTGCATATCTAGGTAAACGTTTTAAGATATAAAAGAGTATTTAATTTTTATTAGACAAACAGTCTAGTAGAATAGAGAACTTTATACTAGTATTAATACATTTAGTTTTATCTTATCTGTTAAAGTCTTCTAGCAATTAAGTAACATCTTTTTTAGTAAAGACTAAAGTACTATACTTTATTTAATATATAGACAATAATAGGTTGTGGATAGGCGTAGTTATATTATTCATAACTAAGCTTAATAGTGTTAATTGTAACTCAGGACTAGCAACTGTAGGCCTAGTAGAAAAAATTATTTTGTCTTCCTGTTTTTAACTTAACTTCTAATTCTTCTTTAATGTTTATAGTATAGTAAAACCTATAGAAGTTCTTTATTTATATAGTTATTGTTAGCTAGTAAGCAAACTAATAAATAAGGTTTAGTTCTGAAAAAACTAAAATATTTATTCTTAAAGTCTTTATAGTGTTACTAGTTACTTAGTAATATAGTAAATAAAGTTTAGTTTCTCAAAAAAAATTCATTTTTTAAACATTTATAGCATGTGCTTATTTAGAAGTAGTTGAATAAATTCTTACTTTTTTAGTACTCTAATCCTAGCTAAGTAGGCTCTAATTTATAGTTATACCATCTTAATTATTTGTAACGTCTTTATTTTACTAAACAGATACATTCAATTAGTGATTGAGACACATTTAGTTAGAAGCTTTTATTCTTATATTAACTTTGCTTACTAAATCTTTACTCTTTATTATTAACGCATGTAAGCCTATCTCTATTTAATTAGATAAGCTACTACATCTATTTTGCTAAGTAAACTTTGAGTTAGCATTAAAATATATAGAAAACTGCTTTTATCTTACTAGAAGGCTTGCTGCTTTTATTTTACTAAATAGACTTAAAGGTAGCATTTATTAACGCATGTTTGTTTAATTAATAGATTTTTGTTTTTCTTTTAGTTGTTGTTAGTGCTAACTTAGCTAACATAGTCCTTAACGTAGTCTATAGCAAGGGATAGTTTTAACTCTCTAAAAGTATATCTAGTAATATTTCTTAAAATCTTAGCTTTTTTTTAAATCTGCTAGGTTCTATCCTTGGATAAAATTATAAAAGTCTTGCAATACTTATGTCTAGTTCCTTTATACATTAAGTAGTAGAGTATGATTTTATAAACTTTGCTATTTATATAAGAGTTAAAGTGTTTAAAGACATACTGCTACAAAGGCAAGAGATAACTAGAGACTGGATTATATAAGGAAAAGATCAGTAAAATAGTAATTTTATTTTAAGTTAAGTATAAAAGCCTATCAATAGAAGAAAATTCTTATTTAATAGTACAGCACAGGAGCTTAGCTGTGGAGAAAATTAATAATAAAGAGTGTTCCCTTGCTGTAAGACACAGAAGAGGCTATATACTTTAAAATTACGTAGTTAAGCACTAACTTAGTGTACAGTAGGGTATCACCCTGTGTACCGGCACAGTAGAAGTTAAGCAGCAACACTACAAGACAATATCTTTTAAGCACAGTAATCTTTAATTAGTGGCTTCTGCGTAGAAAGCTTTTTAGTAGACGTAATACTACTATTCATCTCTTTGCAGCGAGCAAAAATGTTTATTAAGCAACTAGTGCTTATTAATGTAGTACTAATAATAATTTCATCGCTAAAAACTAGTTAGTAGTCTCAAAAATGAGCCTAAATAATAAGAAACTTCCCTCTTTATTTTTACATATAGCTATAAAATAATTAGCAAGATTGTTTTTAACAGTAAAGTATGTATATAATAAATAGCCGCTGCAGTAGGTGCTACCCTAACTACTAGTCTGCACGCGATTATATTAATGCTTAGCGTATAAACTATTAAGCATTTTCTTTTTACAGCGCTTATAAGGAGGTACGCAGGACATAAAAGGTTAGCAGCGATTTTTAAAGAGCTGTTAAGCACCTTCTTCTAAGTAGATAAAGGCTTGTTGTGCCTAGTAGACAGCTTAATAGGCGTATATAGCCTATTGCTGCTATTATGTTACTGTTCTCGCAAAGTTACTTAGGCAGTAATCTGCTATAACTTTCAGATAAGCTCTCAAGGAGTCTTGCTTATGCGCTAGCTTAATCTTTCAATCTGGCCTTTAGGTTAATTAAAATTTCAATTAAAGCTTAACAATAGAATTAATGAAATAGGCGATTAGATTAGTCTTTGAGTAGAGCCACTAGCAGTCTTACGATGAGCATAAGGATTAGGAAGTAGTAGTATCTAATTCTTTTTTTGTTAACGATTGGCTGCTTGCTAAATATTATTATTAAATAGGCCTTAGCGCGCGCGGTGCTTATGCTTACCGATGTTCTAATAATCTTAACAACAACTCTCTAAGCGACGCTTGTTACTGTTAGGGGAGGACTATACTAGAAAGATTAGCAGCTAATTAGTGAGGGAATAGTAAGGCAAAACTGCTTACTATCTTGGTGGTGGTAAAAAAAAGATTAGTAAGGCTTAGTAATCAATATTGTAGTGAGGTTAAAGGTTTCAGAGAGGCAGTAGACGCGTTAAGTGTATTTTGTAGCTGCGTACATACTAATTACGCGTAGGCTAGCAAATCGGTTTGGGCAACCCATACGTAGGTTAGGGTTAGTGTAGGATCGCATTGACCAGGTAGTAAAGTTGGGTTGTGGTCGCATTAACTAGGTAGTAGGGTTAGGTCAGAGTCGCACAGACGTCTAGTTGTAGTTAGATTAAAGTATTCAAAGTTTACTGTAGCTTAGGTTATAAGTTAAGTCGTAGTTAGGTTAGGGTTAGGTTATAGTATTTATTTCTAGTTTTCTATAAGTTATTTAAAAAGAACTTATAATAAAAAGAAATATTATAAGAATGATCTGTCATTTCTATACTTCATTATCATAGCTTATTATTACAGTTACGCTTAATACGCTGCTGCTTTTATAGCTAAGTTACAGAGTCCTTATCTGTAAGCTTATTATCTTTTACTATGTTCTTCTATAGACTAAGTAAACTGTCTTAAGGCGCTAAGAGCTTAAGAATATTATTATTTTTTCTATATCGTGCTTTAGCGCCGTTTATATCTTAAGAAAGATTCTTTACCTCTCTAGATTTAGAGAGATTGTATTCTTAAAAACTATAATCTGCTTTATAGTTAAAGCTAAAAGTTAATATCTCTGATTACTAATAATATCTATCAAGGTGTTAAAAGCGCGCATAATACTAATTTAGTATTCAATATTACTATTATATCTATTATAATTTAGGCTAGTTGAAGGTGAGTAGTTTTGTACTTTTACTACTATAATAAGACAATTGATAATATCTTTTGTTTAAGAAAAGTGCTAGAGTAAAATTCTTTTTCTTACTAAGTAATGTTATATACCTGCTATTTTTCGTTTATATTAAATCTCTAACTTAAACTAAAAAAAAGCTGCTAAAAAGTAATAGAATAGTAGGTTTTTTGAAAATATTTATAACTAATTATGGTTTTGAAAAAACAAGTTAAGGTTAGTAAATAATATACCTTTCTAGTGCTTTTATATTGATTAAGATAGTTAAAAAACTGTTAGTAATATATGTGCTTACCCTAGAGTTCTTATATAGTATCTTCATTAGCTATTTAGCACTCTTCTATAATATATAACTATAATAACTATACTTTATACACTGTAAGCTTTTAAGTTAGATTAAGAATAGCTGCGTAGTAAAATAAGAACTTTTGCTTAGCTAATAATTTTGCGTAGTACTTGCTTAGTTTTGCTTGACTTTTTTTCCATAGTAGCTTAAACTATTTTAGGCTACTTTATAGTGCGACCTTTTACGTTTTATTAAAATTGTGAAACATTAAATAATAGTTTTTTTATAAGCATAAACTTTGCTGCCTTAGTTAATTAATTAATAATTACTAGAATAGTGCTGTAAAGTTAAGCTAATTCTAGTTCTAATAATTTTAAAGCTTTACTATAAAGTTTATTGTTACACTACTCTATAGTTTTGTTAGTAGCTATAAGAGTTGTAACAGGCTATAAGGCTTATGTCTTTTAAGCTTATTTTAGTAACACGCTTAATAGTTGCTTAATATATTTTACACTTTTACTCATAAGCGTAGTATTGTAAACACTTTAGCTAGTTGCTTAACTATTTCTTTAATTACTGCATATCTATATTTTGGAGACTTATGTAGTTCTTTGATCAAACTTAATTGTATGTATAGAGGTATATATATTTAATTCTTTTCAACTATATTTTAATACTCTTTCTTATTTTATCGCAGTTTATTAAAGCTGTTTTCTTTAGGCTTAAACTGCTAGTTAGCTGCTCTCTGCTGCTACTATTGTTGTAGTGTTTCTATCTACTTAGCTGCTTTAGCTACCCTAGCTAGTTCTAGCTAGTTATAATATAAACTGCTGTTTAGTATTTTTTTAGATATAGCATTATATAGTTTCTTGTAACTTTCTTTATGTAGGTTGGATTTTCTGCCTAGAGCATTTGCTGCTTTATTAAGTATTCTAGCGTGGTGTGTTATCTTAAAGTTAAACTAAGCTAATATCTTAGCTTATTAATCTTATTATTAGTTAAGTTTTTCTGTTATTATAAACCTTGCTAAGTTCTATTAATTAGTATAAACCTTAGTCTAGTGTAGTAGTTCTAACAAATAGACTTCCTACTGTTTAAAAAGATTAACTACTTCTAGTAGCTCTTTATTATAAATATTATAGTTAAGTTCTGCTTTAGAGAACTTTTTTAAATAGTAGAATACTAGTTTTTATTTCTTGTCTGTGTACTGCTGTAATAATATAGCTCTAAGTGTATGATTTAACGTATTAGTCTTAACTTAAGTTTTTAGTTTTAAGTTATACATCTCTAGTACAGGTGCCTTAAACAATATCTATTTAATCTAGTTAAATACTTTCTATTATCTTTTATTTTAAGTAAATCTTATTTCCTTCTTTATAATCTCTTAAAGGGGTATAGTAATCTTGAAGTAATTTTTAATAAACTTTTAGTAGTAGTTAATAAATTCTAACTAGTACGTTTGTTAATCTTAAAAGTACAACTATATATTTAAATAGTCTATATTTTTTTTTAGATGCTGTTATCTACTTGTAACCTTCTTTAATTCTAATTTAGTAAACTCTTTTCTTAACAATAAATTCTGTAAACCACTTAGCTCTTTAGAGTTTATTGATAAGCTTTATTATTAAAAGTAAAAAATATTAGTTTTACTACATTACGCTGTTTAACCTCCTAAAGTTAACATACAGTTGCTACTTCCTATTAAGCTCCTTTATAAACAAAATAAGTAAGGCTATTAGGCCTAATTCTAGTTAAATAAATCTCCTCTTTAGATTCTTTTCGATGTAATCCCTTAGCTTAGCGTTGTGCTTAAGCAATATTAAATTTATTAGTCCTAGGCTTAGCTTAGCTCTATTATTTAAGGAAATTTTATAATTCTAATTGTAATAGTCTACTTGCTCTGTAGCCTTGTTTTCTTTAAAGAGTTCCCTAAACTTGTTAGTATAATACTATTTTAGTATTCTCAGTAGTATAGATTCTTCTTCTATAGCTGTAACCTACCTTATTTAAATGACTCCTATTTTTGAAAAGTCTTTTGTATAGATTCTTTTTATTTTATGTAGCAAAATCTTACTAAATCTTCTATTTTAAGTTAAGCTTTTATTTGTTAGGACTATTTCCCTGTGCACTCTAGCAACTTTATACATAAGTTTTGTTTTAAGTATTATCTTTATTTACTAATTAATATTAGGGTTATATGCATCTAGCTAAGTATAACTAATTGATATGTCTAGTTCTTCTAGATCTATTATATTAATATTTATTTAGCACTTTGTACTTAATTTTTGTAGCTTTATTAATTTAGTCTTTTTCTGTAACATACTGTCTCTATATTTTATAAGTTTCTTGTTAGCTAACACTATTAGAATTAGTTTCTTCTTAACCTAACACAGTATCTTGTGTTTCTTTACTACTCATTAAGAGGTTATTATTTATACAGCCCTGCTATCTGTAAACGCCTACATATCTTAACTATATATAAATATAGTTGTAACCAACTACTTTGCTTAACTATTAGTATCTTGTACTTTTTTTAAAGTTGTCTTAGGTATACCTTTACTAGTGTAACTTTGTTTTTAGCAGTATCTTAGTTTTTTACCTGCTTATTTCTCTTTTTTCTAGGAAAGTAGCCTGCACTATACTTAGTGCTATAGTGTATTAAGCAACTATTATTATAACAAAAGCTTTAATAAAGATTTTAGTAAGGTATTTTTTACTTTAAAGCTTATTTTTTTGGCTCTAGCTTCTTTGCTTTGTAAATTAGGTAGTCTGCTGCCATATAAATGTTTAATAATAGGGTAATATAGTAGTAGTAATCTACGTATTATGCCTTTTTAAGTTACTAGTAATAGTATTTGCATTTATCTATGCATTGCGTCTATAAGACTTAGTAGTAAATCTCTACTTTCTTAAGTTTATAAAAGTAACACTTGTCTGCTAGGCACTTGTCTGCCTACAGGTTTAGGTAGTAGCACTAGTCTTAGTTTACTCCTTACCTTTTCTTATTTCTTTTATAGAACTTGCAATTAAGCTTGTAGTTATACTAACATAACTTTTTATGCTCTTTAGTACTTTTAACTTTTTTAGCTTCTTAGTTCTTAACTTTAGCTACTAAATTTTTAAAGTAGAGTTGTTACTGTACTGCCTAATTTTTTACTTCTTTAGCGTCCTTACTAATAATTAAAATTTTTTCTTAAATTATATATTTATTAGCGTAGTGTGTTGTTGTTTTATTTACTCAACATTAGGTGTTAGCCTATTATTCTAGTATAACTTTATTTTTAACTTTTTAATTTGTTAGCTTAAGTTTACTTAGAGTAAGAACTTTTTTGTCTAGTTTTTATTATAGTATAATTTTGTAGCTGTTTATTAAGCGTACTTCTTTATAGAAGTCTAAGTTGCTTAAGTTATCATTTAGTTCTATTTATACTAGGTATAGCGTTTTTTATTTCATTATCTTAATCTTAATAGTTGCTCATTTAACTAGTTCTTCCTTGTAGTTTTAGGCAAAGTGTCTAACTTTGCTATAATAGAGGTATACTTTATTGCTATAACGCTTTTAGCATTCTTTTTTAGAGAGGCTATTTTACTTTTTCTTTTAAGTATTTCTATCTTTAGCCTTCTCTTATACTTTACTAGTAATAATAGTATTACTATTTTTATTATACCTACTGCGTTGCCTTCTTGTATTAGCTAGGCTAAGATAAAAGTTTTTTTTTAATTATATTATTCTTAGAGCTTATTATTAATGCGTATAGCTAGCTTAACTAGCGCGTGTAGTATGTTAGGCTTATTATAGTATATAAGGCTATTTTTAACATTCTTTTTTAAGCTTACTTTAAATACTATTTAAAATGCTTTATTATTTTAAATTAATTTATACTTATAGTTGCTAAGATTCTGCTTTATATACTAATACTAAGGTAGTCTCCTTTAAGTAAGTAATATTATTTTTAGCCTAGATCTTTGCGTCTTTTTTTTTTAAAAATACATTTTATTTTATATTTAAACTTTGTCTAATTTACAAATAAAGCTTATATTTTAGCTTTAATTTTTTTATATTTTAAATAAAGTAGATAGTTATTTATATAAAGTTATATCTAGTTAAAAGCTTTATTTTTTATATACGTGCTTGCTATAAGAATTCTTTGCTAATTAGTAAGGATTTTATTTTACTTGCAGTACAAGTTAGTATAAGTAAGAAATATTTTTAATTTCTTTTTCTCTTTTTTATACTTTTTAGGTAGTGCTATCTGAAGTTTCTTTATAGTAATAGGTTATTTGTTTAAAGTAGCTATTAGCAAACTTAAAAGCTAATTAATTATACTTATTATAAAAGCTACTTGCTATGCCTAGACATAGGCCTATTGCCTAAGATTCCTAATCTTTTAGGCACTAAGGTTATTTTTAGTATTAGAGTTAGATGCGTTAAGTATCTTGTTATTTTTTAATATTAGTTAACTTAGCGCAGAAAGTCTTAGACTCTAAGCTATATTATTCTAAGTAATTTTTCAAGATGCTATTATAAATTGTAATTAGGCAACTTATTAGTTAAATTATTTACTAAAGTTTCTGGTAGTTAAAGTGTTACACAGAGTTAGTCTCTACTTATCTAAGCTTAGTTTATACTAAGGTAAAGCTAATATATTTAGTAGTTTGTAAAGTATTGTATAAAGAATTTGAAGTAAAACAAAGTTATTAATATTAACTAAAGGTAAATAATACTAATTCTATAAGAAATAAAATAACTAGTTAATAATCTGTTTAAACGATAAACTATTTAAGTTAACTATAATAAGTGTAATAAAATAATTTAATATGTTTTTATACTTATTACCTTTGTCTTGTACTATTACTGCTATCTCTTAAGTACTGCCTTCTGTAGGATAGTTGTAATAGCAGCCATCCCTTATTCTTATAGCATCTCTCCCTTAGCGGGATAGTTCTTCTTAGCAGGATAGTCATCACGTAATCAGCGCCCCGCGAGGATTATTGCTTTCTAGCGTAGTGGCTGGTTGACCTTCAACCCTCGTCCGTACGTTAAGGAGAGTATCCTTCCTGTTACTTGTAACACTTATGTAGTCTTTCTTGGTAATTAGTGTTTATTTCTTAAGTAGTTAACCAGTTGAGAAATTAAATATATCTTATAAGATTTTTTTAAAAAGTTCAAGTAATGTTTTTTTAGTTGCTATGAAATTAACATGTTTTACCGAGGTGGACGGTCATAGCGGCCACCACCATCATACAGTGCCACCCCACCAAAACAGCACCTCAACTTCAACACGCGATAACTCTACTAATATGACTCTGATTGAGGCTGCGATTGCAGCAATTGAATCGCGCAAACCTAGAGAACAATTTAGCTATTGCTAAATTGCAAAAAAGTACAGTTGTAGCCGCGTAGCGCTATTAAAAAGTCACTAAGGCCTCTTAACCTCGCGCGCTACCTACTACAAGAACTGCTAAGCTATTTACCTTTAACAAGAGTAGGAGCTTCTACAATATATTAAGCAACTTACTATGCAAGGCCTTGCACCTACCTAAGCTATAATACAAAATTTCGCCTTACAGATCGCGCAGAGAGAGGTTAGAGTATACTAAGTTAATTGCTTTATCTACTAGTACCCTAATAAGCTTATTTTAAGATAGACAACAGGCATAGATAATAATTGCCACAAGGCTAATTCTAAGAGAAAGTACAGCTTATACTTTAATCTCCTACGCGAGAAAATCAAGCAGTACTACGTTAAGGCGCGTTATATATATAATATAGATAAGAAGGGCTTCCTCCTTAGTATCCTAGGAAGATTAAAGAGGATCCTTAGTAGGCCCTTATAAAAGCAGGGAAAAAGAAGGAGTATTATTTAGGATAGCTTGCAAGAGTAGATAACACTACTAGCCTACATTTATGCTAATAGATCTTACCTAGCGCCTACCCTTATATATTAATTAACTTTAAGATTAATACAGGACACTTAGTTACAAGCTCTTAATTTTAAAACTTATTAAGTTTAAATTACGTTATTACTTTCTAGCTAAACAAATAACAATATCAGTCTTGCGTAGCTTAAACAGGTGTTTAATTGCAATACTAAGGCAAAGGCTTAATCTTTCTATTAATTACTTATCTTAGACAGCTATAAATCTTACTTTACTATAGATTTTATTAAGTACTATAATTAGAACAAGATTCTCCTTGCAGTCTATCCTTTTTATTTAACTTACACGCTGCAGCCTCTTTATATTGCCTTATTTAAGCCTCTCTTATTAGCTTACTAGGCTAAGATATCTAGATTTCTAGAGAGGAACTAGGGCCTTACCTTAATAAGTAAGAGGGTTAATTTTAAAGGCTTTTAAGGCTATAAGCCTCTTACCCTTTAATTCTAAAGTTATATTAAAAAAATCTAATATTAAAAGCTCTTTAAGTAGTAGTAGTAAGTTCTTAGGCTTAAGTGCCTTAAACTAAAAGAAAGTTAAACGCCTACTACGCAAGATAGTAAAAGATTAAGGTAATAAATAAGCTTAAAGGCTAAGCTTAGTTTATTACTAAATTTTAACTTAAAAGACCTTTTTTAAGCATAAAGTTAAGGGCCTACGCAAGGCTCTAACTAATAAAAAAACGCGTAGGAAACAAGGCAGGCCTCTTCTACTCTAGGAGCTTAAGGAGTACTAAGGTAGAGCTGTAGTCTAGTCTCTAAGGAAGGTAAAGGAGGCATAGAATTGCTAACAACTTTAGGAGCACGAGGAGGAGCAGGTACAACACTAAAAAGCTAAAATAAATAGGCATTGTAAGGAGACAAGGCAGGCAAAGGCGAAGGAAAAAAAAATAAGGCAACAGGCGAGGGCTGCAGCTTAATTAGTAAGGAAGAAGGAGAAGGCTAAGAGGGCTGCTAAACAGGCTTCTAGGGCAGCTGCTTGTAGGGCTGTAAAACAACTCCAACAATCTATAAAAACTTCTTAAAAAGGTAAGAGGAGCAGCCTTAAGGCTCTTAAAAAGGTTACTTAAAGAAAGAGGGCTATCGCAAGCTCTATAAGTAGTAGAGAGCCTTAAGGTGGTGTTATAGCTCAACTAGCAACTACCTTGCGCATAGGGCGCGCGATTAAAACTCCAACTTAATTTCTGTAGCTTTATATATTATTTAAGCCCTATAGATCTTACTACAAATAAATCTCGCGATAAGAGCTATTGTGTAAGGCTCTACAGCCTCAAGTTTAGTGGTGGTTTTGGTGTTCAGGTGGCACTGTATGACGGTAGTGGCCACTATGACCGTCCACCTCGGTATACCTAAGCGAATGGCTACCCAAAGCCAGTAGCCAACGCCAAACCTGCGCACCACCTGCGCGCAACAATCGCGCAACGCACAACACACTTATTAAAAATTATAGTAAGCTAATTTACTCTTTAGACTTATTGCTATCTTTAGAGTCCTCTATCTCTACTTTATAAGTGTGGGAGTTATGTCCTTTCTTACTACAACGCCTGCAATGCCTTACGCCGCGCACCTTGCGCGCAGGCCCTTCGCCAGCATCACGCTCCCTACCCGCCCTCTTAGCAATTAGGTCCTGTACTTCCTCTACTGTTAGGGTCTCCTCTGTCTAAATCTACTTGCGTTTTCTTAATTAATGCTTTATAAGCTTATTAATTGCGCTTTATATACGTGCCTGTTCCTTTTACAACAACACTATATTATATATAATCTACTGCGCGCTTTTACTTAGCTAATAAATCTTTTTATCTAATAAGCTTATAGAGGACTTATAATAATTTTATATCCTTTATTAAATAAGCATAAACTTGGCCTTAATCTTATACGCATCAAGTAGTGTTTGCACCTCCTATACACCTTACACTAGTAATAATAGTGCTAGAGTCTGCAACTTTACGTTAAGCTTTAATAGAACAACTTCTTAGTCATATAAGACTAGTCTAGCACATCAAAAGCTTACTTTAATATTCTTAGCTATTAAAGACTATTTAAAAGCTAGCTTTAATGCTTAAAAAAAGGTTTTCTTGCTAACATAATATATGCAGTTGTTTACTAAGGCTAAAATCTAGTCACTTTACCTACGCTTTAATAGCGCAAAGTAACTAATATCAAGAAGTTATAGTAGATGCAATAAATACAAAAGTATATAGCAAAATATAACATTTTTCTTCTTACAAAGATTCTAGAATTCAAGCAAGCTATGGCTTTTATAGCTTTAAGTATAAGTAGCTAGTACGCACTTACAGTGCTTAACTTTATATACCTATTAATGTGCTCTAACTAGGTAAGAGCAAGCTAATTGTTTATCTAGCTATTAGAACTTACTCTAAGAATCTAATCGCATAGTAAGCTCTTTTAACTAGATATTAATAAGTACACTGCTTATAAAAATAACAAAAAGTAGGAGCAGGTAGTAGGCTAGTAAATGGGTATAGGTTGGGTTGTGGTTGGGGTCTGACGTAAGCTAACCCAACCACAACCCAACCTATACCCACGCTAAGTGTGGGTATAGGTTAGGTTGTGGTCACACAGACTAGTGGTTGTAGTTGTGGTTAGGTCGCACTAACTAGTGGTTGTAGTTGTAGTTAGGTCGCACTGACTAGTAGTTGTGGTTGTAGTTACGCGCATAGACTGTGGGTATAGGTTGGGTTGTAGTTGTAGTTGTGGTTGGGTTGTAGTTACGTGCTATTTATAGTGATAAATAGTATTTATAGTGATAAATAGCTGTGTTAATTAAGTTAAAAACAGGTGAGTTTAGGAGAGGTGAGCTAAGTAAGCACTAATTTAGTTACATAGTCTGTGCGACCTAACCACAACCTAACTACAACTTAACTACAACCACAACCACTAGTTAGTGCGACCTAACTACAACCACAACTACTAGTTAGTGCAACCTAACTACAACTACAACCACTAGTTAGTGCGGCCCAACCACAACCACAACCACTGGTCAGTGCGACCTAACCACAACCACAACCACTGGTCTGTGCGACCCCAACCCAACCTATACCCAAGGTAGCGTACAGCTTCTATACCTTAAAATACTAGAATCTTACTTACAGTTACCTAGCTAAATAACTTCTTTTTTTAGCTGCTTTTAAACTAGTAATAACTATCTACGCTAAAATCTTGCTTATTATAAAGCTAGTCTTATAAAAATTGTAGATGTTGTTATTTATAATCTTATACTTCTATTTTGTCTCCTGTACTAAGTTAGGCTAGCGCTAGACAGCTGTAGAATTCTAATAGGCAGCTTGCTAATAGTTATATAAACAGCTCTAGCGCTTACGGAACTTAAAAGTCTACTTAATGAAGTTATTCACCTAGTTCTTGCTAACAGGGTTGCTTTGCTGCGCTCTAAGAAGTCTATTCGTTATTTCTTATATAATAGACTTTAAGAGCGCAAGACCTTATGTAGACTAGTTAAAAACCTTTTAGACTACAGCCTCCTCTTCTAATTTTGTTATGCACTTTAAGTTTGCTTCACAGTCGCTTTATATGCGCTTTCCAGCGCGTTAGTTACTAATAGTCTTTTAAAGTGAGTTATATATGTCTGCAGCATAATTTACGCTTTAAACGCGTTGCGCTTTAATATAAGAGATAGCAAGCAATATATTAGCTTTAGTATAAGTCTTTTGGCTGTGTTGTAGTTAAGACATTACGCGATAATGCGGCGCAGGTAGTGCGCTGGTTTAGCGTTGGCCACTCGCTTGGGGTGGCCACTCGCTTATGAAACACGTTACTTATACAGGATAAGCTATTACGTAGTAATTATATTCTAACAGCTTTTTGCTAGTAATTTTATTGTTTTACGCTTTATAGACCAGAGATTTGATAGCTTATTATTCTAAGTGTTTTAAAAATAAATGCTATAAATCCTTATTACTAGTGCGCACCTAAGGTTTCCTTAATTATGCTACAGCGTTTACTAGTAGTAGTTGAGGAATACAATAGAGAAGTTGCTTATATTTAAAAAATAATAGATTAAAGTAAAACTTTAAACTAATTAAGACAACATTCTTGTTAACTATTTTAGATTTTATAGTGTAATTATATTCTAAATACTTAATGCCTGCCTGCTTAAGCTGTGCTTTAGAGACGATATTAACGTAAAAGCCTAGTATAAATTCAATATTAGTAAGCAGAAAATCAGCTGTTTTAGGGCAAGCCTTACTATGCAGGACGTTTTTAAGTAGCCTATTTCTTGTTCCAGCAACTAGAATAAATTAGGTGCCTGCTTTAATAGTATTCTTTTTATTACATGTGCAATAGGTGCCTAGCACTAGGTAATTTATACTGTTAACTCAGTTGCCTGCTACTCTACTACTTATAATTATATAAAGAGACAAGGCATAAGAAGTAAAGACTGCGCTAAATATATTTAGTCTAATTGCTTTAATACAGTTTTTTAGTTTAATTAGTGCTAAAACTAATAAGCTAGGGTGTATTTTACTTGGTTAATCAGTAGCTAATCTACTAGTGTTAGCCTTTTAACAATTTTTTTTTAATTTAGGTACGCAGCGCTGTCTATATATTACTATTTTACTACTTAATCATTTTTTTTAATTACTATTAACAGTTTAACTAGTATCTTACTTAAAAGGCATAGTCTAGTAACTGCTGTCTAAAGTTCAAAGCAGTTGCGTAGTTTTAGAAGTGCTTATATATTTATTCTTTACTTTACTTATAAAGGTAAGGGTGTAATTACTTACTGCTTTTATTCAACTTAAGATATTTAATAATTACAAAGCTATCTTTAGTCCAGATTTAGTTTAAAACACTACGTGTTTTTAATTTTTAAGGAAATAATTCACAGATTTTGCTATAAAATACTAAATATCTTTTTTAAATTATTAAAAGTTAATTAAGCTTTACTAAGCGCTATTACTTATAGTAGCTTATTACGCCTCTTGCGTAGCTAGTTTAGTACAGTTTTAGTGCCTAAAGCGTTCAAGAAATTAGTAACTACTAATACACTAATAACTTTAGAGAGCAAGTAAATTTATGTTTATTGATATAAGAGCGACTACTTAGTAAACTAATGCTTAAAGCTTATTTATTTTTAGTTAATTTTTTCTTAGTAGTATCTGTATTACGCTTTAATTAAATACTAAGTATTTTAATCTATAAGAGCAAGATCTTTCTTAGAATATTTTACTAAGGCTTAAAGGCTAGGAAGGTTTTAAGTAATTATATTTATTAAGGCGTTTAACAAAAATTCTTATTACATAGTCTTGCTAATCTAGTTCTTACTGATAGTAATTTTAGCAACCTTTCTTATTTATTAAGTGCTATATACTTTATACTTGTTAACTAGCTTATTATAATCATTTTTTTACACTCAGTATGAAGGACTTAAGCCCTATATTAGCGTGAAATTATTTTGTAATTCTTTCGTTCTTTAGCGCGTGCGCTAGTAGTAAAGTAATAAGCTCTTTAAAAGAATTTAAGTAGCTTAAGATACTAAGGCTCGTGATAATCTATTAAGCGCACGTCTCGGAAATTAGGGTTAACTTAATTCTAGATACTTTTCTCTAAGCAGTGTAGTCTTAAGAGAGCAAACTAGGTTAGCTAGTCTAATTAAGCCTTAAGAATTACTCTTAGGGCAGTAAGCAGTGTATTAAAGAGGTCTATATTAGTAAGATGCTTTATACGATTACAACATAGGTTATTATTAAAGTAAACGCAGGATTAGTTAGTAGGTAGCTGCGTTAACAATAACAGTAACCTGTAAGTTATAGCATAGATTAGTAGGAGGTTAATTATACAATTAAGTAGGTAAGAAGTATAGTAGCTAGAGCGATCTGCTAGCCTTGCTGTAGGAGAAAATAGAGAAGAGTAAAGTAATAATTGAATAGTTAACCTTCTAGCTTGCTAATTGCGTAGTAGGAATTGAGACTATAATTAAGCCGCTAGGCCTATAACTGTAGAAGCTAAGAGAGAGCAATTGCTTAATTACCTAAGTAGAAAATAAGTGCATTAATTAACTAAGTGCTACAACAAAGTGTCCAAATAACTACTTAAGAGACATAAGACGATCTGGCCTGTTTATATAGACGCTAGCGGGGCCGTCACGTGCTTAGCTTACCAGGATCACCTGATCAACAGGGTGATCCGTGTGTCAACCGAGTGTCAATACTCTAACATTTAAAGCATATGCTTATTGCAAGACTTCTACTAGCTCTACTTAAAGACTGATTAACTTGCGTATTAAATAAATTAAGCATACTATTAAGCTTTGATTTAAATATAATTCTAACTATAAGCTCAACTAAGTTATAATCTTAGCGCAAGAGCAAGACCCTTTAAAAGCTAAAGTAAAAGTTATAGCAGCATACTACTTAAGCAGCAACGCATAAATAGCAACATAGTAACAGTAATAGGCTATATACGCCTATTAAGTTGTTTACTAAGCGCAACACGCCTTTATCTACTTAGAAAATGGCGCCTACTAGCTCTTTAAAAATTGCGGCTAATTTATTAATTGTTTACGTTCTGCTTTGTAAACGCCAGAAAAAAAAATCACTAAATAGTTTATACGCTTAGTATTATTTTAATTGCATTTGAACTAGTATTTAGAGTAGCACTTACTATAGTTGTTGTTCATCTTCTATATACTATACTACTCACAACAATCTTGCTAATTACTTTATAGCTATATACAAGGATAAATTGCAGTTGCGGCGTTTCTAGCGCCTATACTCGGATGTGAACATATGACAACAGCGTCACTATCTAAGCACGGCTCTCCTATTCCTAGAGGCAACTTACAAAATCTTCCTGCTCGTTAGTTTGTCCTAGCTACTTGAAAGCTGTTTTAACACGCTCTTGCTCCTTATAGAGCTACTACAAGGTCTTTCTACTAAAGTTGTATTCGCGTAAGAGGAGATTAGTAAAATAACACACTATTACTGCACCTAGACTATGAACATGCGCAACGTATTGAATAGATTTGCCGCTAAACAAGCTTTTTACAACCTTTATTATAATTAACATCTACAATACTAGTCGCATTAATAAAGTATTAATAAATAACAAAATTTAACCTCTGCGTCTACCTAATCACTATAAAAGCTACTACTAACAGCTCTTCTTTAATCAACTAGAAAAGACGCTTAACAAATGTAAACTTAGGCTTTATAATTAACTACTATAGCTTCTTGTATAGTAACTTAGTAAAGTCTAACTTCACTTAATATAAGCTATTAGTCTTTTTATTAAATAAAAAGAAGAATAGTCTAATTATTATATTATTTATATGCAGTACTGTGTAGTGTAGGAAATTTAAAAAGTAAAAAGCAGTAGGCAAGGAGCTTTTATAGAGTATTGCAAGCTTCTGCTACAGCAACGTACGTGTCCTTACCCTCCTCTATCTCCTTTACCTCCTCTGCCTCTATTGCAATCTTGTTGCTAGCTATAAGCTAGCAATTGCTATTAAACACGTTTTAATTAGTGTTTTTTTTAGTACCTTTAGTATATTTTTTAACCCTAATTTTGCTTAGTAGTCTAAGCTTCTCTGCTCTAAGCGCTTAGCGCGTAGACTTTATCTACTTACTGTTTAAATTTTCATTAACTACACATAATCTTTTTTTGACTTTTGCCACTTATTAGTAGAGCGTAGCTACTTTTCAATTTTTTAGGAAACCTATTTTGACTTCAACAACAACCACCACCTTTAATACCTTAAAAATAAAAACAAAGATAAAAAGGTAAGTTTCAATTTTTTAAGCTTCTTAATCAGCCTACTAACTAGTAATTAGGAATAGAACAATAATCAGTACTGAGATAATAAGCACAAGCTACTTAGCAATATGATCGCTCACTATAAAGAGATTAATAGCAGCGTTATATGTACTAAAAAGATTTCTATACAGAAGCCTTTTGTTAAAAATTGCTGCACTTAAGAGATTTTGTCTTACAGTGTTACTACTTAGGTTTTACTACCTGCTCCTACTCCTACTCTAGTAAGCGTTTTTAATCTAAGATATAATGCAAAAAACCATTTACGCTAGACATAGCCTACTTAGCAGGCTATAGGTTTAAATCAAAGTTGTCTTTTTAAACAAGAGACTTATAATGCGCAGCTTAAGGCTACTTATACTTCTAGTTAACCTGTGTAGCAGCCTAGTTAACAGCTAGCTTAGATTTAATAATAGCTATAGTAATAGCAGCGTCTTTTATATCAATTAACTCTTTAAGAACAGCATGCTTGCAGAATACTGCCTTCTTTTAGTCTATATTACTGCGTTTCTGCTGCTTGTCGCTCTAATTGCTATACAACTTAATTACATAGGTATAGGTATACTAAGGTATGCTAATAATTGTCTTACAACTTTATGTATAGAAGTAATAAATAAAATTTACATCTCTATGCTGCTTGCCTCTAGACCCTTGCTATCTAAGCTAGGATAAATAACAATAGCTTGCTAAGGCTTAAAAGGCTAGGTAGGACCTAATAATAAAGTCTAGTAAGTATAAATTACGGTACGTACGTGTCCTTTCCCTCCTCTATCACCTCATGTTGCAATCCTATTGCAATCCTACTCTAATCCTATTGCTAGCCACAGGCTGGCAATCGCCGTTAGACACGTTTTAACTAGTACTGTTTTTTAGTACCTTAGCAAATTTTTTCGACCCTAATTATCGCTCGGTGGCCTAACCTTTCCTCCTAGAACTTATCTACCCACCGTGCGAATCTTGTTAACTACACATAATCTTTTTCTTTGACTTTTGCGACTAATTAGTAGAGGGTAGCTGCTTTTCACTTTTTTGGAACCTCTATTTTGACTACAACAACAATTACCACCTGTAACACCTTAAAAATAAAGTAAGTATAATAATGTTAATACTTTCTAGTAAGCTTCTTTCCAGTTCTAAATATCTACTTATTTAGCTTTGAATCTCCTGCTTATCTTAAGCAATTAAGAGGAGACTTAGCTTAGTATATATATATTACTGCACAATATAAATCTTTTGCTTATTAATTACTATTCCTTTTAGGTAACTACTTAATCAGCTAAAATTTTAGTAACTGCTTAAACTTCTTAAAATGTTGTTAAGTAAGCAACTCAAATAGTTTATTAGCTAGCATAATTGCTGTTTCTAGGTACTTAACTTAAAATAATCCTTTAACACATTTCTACTGTAGCTACATATTCTATAAATCTACATGTCTTAATTAAGTGCCAATCTACTTATTCTTTCTTACTATAAGCCTAATTGTTTGTTTGTTGTTATACTGGACTGTTTATGTAACGGCGCAGGCAAGACTTACGGATCAGTATTAGCAGAAGAGATTACGGCAAGGCATATGGGAGTGTTTGTGATCCACAATAAGCCTTAATTTAAATAAGACACTTATAGGCCTTGTACAAAAAGATATCAAAAATCTACAGAGTAACTATAGGTCCTAAGCTGTCTTTATACCTGCGATCTGGGCTAGGACTGGAGTAGGTCCGACACAAATAAGATCCTGAGATAACGGTGAGGATAAGAGAGTTGTAACGTGTTCGTTACAGTTTTGACGTCTTCTAAAATAATAGACAGCTTACAAAAAAAGCGTTTAAAGGCTATAGCCTCCTTAGTAGTATACTTAAGGGCAAGCAGCTTAGCCTTAGTAGTTAACGTAGTTACTTTAGTCTACTAAGCTGCTTTCTAAAATATTAAACTACTATCTAAGTTAGCTATGTATTTATAGGATAATTAATAAGTCTGCTAATTATCTATAAAGAAAGCATTGCCTATAGTTATTAGGTCTAGGCTATTGAAGTTCTTATATTAGATCGCGTCCTATCTTGTCTAATAGAGGTACATAATTACTTGTTTAACAGCTTCTATATATTCATTACTAGAGCTTATAAGGAAGTGTAAAATCTTTAAGATTAAGTAAGTAACATCTAGTTGTAGCATAATAGCTGTTTAGAGCACTAATTTAACTTTCTCTTAGTAGGCTTTAATTTCTTACTTAGTTGCTTTGCTAGTATACTTAATTAGCTTTTTTAACAGCAGTAAAGTATAAGAACAGCTACTATTTTGTAGCTTAAACTTCTTTGCAATTTTGTTAATGTATATATTATGCATAAGCATAATTGTATGCTTCTTATAATCTCTAACTACTTAGATACTAAAGAACTTTCTAACTAGTTCTTATTCTTATATCTTATACTTATCTAAAATCTTTAACTAAAGATCTAATAAATTTTACCTATAATCTATTGCAAAGAGCAGTAGGATATTATCTATATAAGTTAACACTAAAATTTTCTTTTCTTAATCAAAAAATAGGTAGAGTTTCTTAAGTAAAGTAATTAGTCAAATTTCTTTTAGTAATCCTCAGAACTTCTTATACTATACTAGTAGCAAGTCTTATAATTTATATAGTGCGTAATTAAGACTTAAGCACTTTTTAGGCTTCTTAAAGCTATCTACTATCTTACAATCTACTAGGTTATCTACTATAATTAAGATATTAAAGAATACTTCTACAACATTATATTACTAAATCTCTAGATTGTATTTAGTAGTAATTGCTATTACTGCTTAAAAGAGCTTAGCTACTAGTAGAGTAGCATATGTTAAGTCAATTAAGTCCTTTTTTTAAAAACTACTTTTTATAATGATATACGCCTCACATCTAGAGAAGAAGCTATCTTATTTACATTTGTAGGTCTATACCTACTTTATAGGTTTTAAGCAATGACTAAATTTTTTTTCATATCTTAGTCTAAGTCTTACTCTTACTTAACTAATTAAATTGTTTACTAAAGGCATCTTTAAATAAAGCTCCTATACAATACTAAACTAATTACTTTTATAGTTCTAGCAGTTTTGGTGAATTATTATAATATAGTTAATTATTTTCTATACTTAGTATATACTTAGTATGCAAAGCTACTATAACTATGTAATTAAGAGTTTTATAGCTTACTTAGTCTTCCTAAATTACTTGTAAACCAAGTAGGTAGGTTTTGTAAAAACTGCTCTAAAATACATCCTTATAATTCGTAATTATAATATTTATACTACCTATGCTTCTACTTCTTATTCAATTATTAGGGTTTTGAGTTGCGTTTCAATGCTTACGCCTGCTACCTAGCTTGTGTGGTAAAGAATAACAATTTAGAAGCTAATTTAGCTTTCTACTGATAACATAAGTACTACATTTTGTAAGTAGAGGTTTAGCGTATAATTACTAACCCTGTCTACTATTTAAGGCTTAGGACCTTGCTATATAAGATAATTTTCGCTCTGCAACTTGCTTATTTAAAACAAAGGTTCTGTTTTAATTAGCTAGCGTTTTAGAGTCTGTAAGTAGAGACTGTTAGACTAGTCATAAGTTGTCAAGCTTATTCAAAAGAGGCTCCTTATCTTTAGGTATTATAAAGTTAGCTCTTCTAAGCAAGTGTACTACTATTAAACTATTGAATACTATGTAATTCATTTGCCAGCCATAGGCTGGCAATCGCCGTTGAACACGTTTCAATTGGTGTCGTTTTTTGGTACCTACAGCAAATTTTTTGACCCTGATTAATTCATTGCGTTGTCGCTCTCTAGGGTCTCTAGTTTAGGAGTTAAATTTAGAGTAGCAAGACAAGTATTTTGCTGCTAATTTAAGTGAATTCTTAATAGTGCACTAGCCTTATACTGTATTTACTTAGCGTTTTCTAATCTACTTTTATATTTAGTGGGTAGGCCTTCTTTAATACTTAAAATAGTAGATAAATTACTTTTTAGAATTGTAGTAGTTAGCTATATGTCCTAATCTGCACATTTTTAAATAAGTAGAACTTATAAGTTCTTTTTGGAAATAGCTAGCTCGCCTTTCTGAAGAATATCTACAATTTTAATTATTTAATTTCTTAGCAGCTTTTTCTTGCCATTTTATTTGTAAAACTAAAATTTGTTTCAAAGGTGTATTATAGGTAGTAACTACCTAATTAAGGGTAAGTACTTATATATAGTATATATTAGAGGCTTAATAACTAACTGTATAACTAATATAGCTGCAAAGATTAACTTTAAATCTTTAATAATTACACGTAGCTGCTTTTTTCTTGTTTGAAGGGTAGGCTTAGCAGCTGTAGGCATAAATTCTACTCTAGTCTAGGCGTAGATTAGTATTCTAGCGTCTAATCTTAGGTAGTTAATAGTACTAGGTATCTTTCTTAAACTATCCTTCAAGCAGCTAGTTTAGGGAGTTAGTAGCTATAAATCTTAGTTAGGCTGGCAAATGGGTTGGGGCAACCCATACTTGGGTTAGAGCTAGGTTGGGGTCGCACGGATCAGTAGTTGTAGTTAGGTTGGGGTCGCATTGACCAGCAAGTAAGGTTGGGTTGTGGTCGCATTAACTAGGTGGTAGAGTTAGGTTAGGGTCGCACAGACGTCTAGTTATAGTTAGGTTAAAGTAGTTAAAGCTTATAGTGGGTTAGGTTATAGGTTAGGTTGTAGTTAGGTTAGGGTTAAGTTACAGTATTTATTACTAGTTGTCTATAAGTTTTAAAAAAAAGACTTACAAAAAAAAAGATACGTTATAAAAATAATCTATTATTACTATACTTAATTATTACAGCTTGTTATTATAGTCGCGCTTAATGCGCTGCCGCTTTTATAGCTAAGGTAGAGAGTCCTTATTTATAAGCTCGTCGTCTTCTACTGTTTTCTTCTCTAGACTAAGTAGACTATCTTAAGGCGCTAGAAGCTTAAGTAGATAATAAATTTTGTTACACAGTGCTTTAGCGCTATCTATATCCTGCATAGAGATTCTCTCCCTTTCTAGATCTAAAAGGATTATATCCTTAAAAACTATAATCTGCTGTATAGTTAAAGCTAAACGTTAAGATTTTTAATTACTAATAACATTCTTTGCAGTGTTAAAGGCGCGCTTGATACTAACACTAGTAATTAGAATTGCTAATATATCTTTTGCAACTTAAGCTAATTAAAGATAAGTAATTTTATACTCTTGCTACTACAATAGGACATTAAATGATGTCTCTAGTTTAATATAAAAAGTACTAAAGTAGAATTCTTCTTCTTATTAAGTAAGGCTATGTACCTATTCTCTTTCTTTTACATTAGATCTCTAACTTAAACTAGAAAAGCTGCTAAAAGGTAATAGAAAGGCAGGTCTTTTAAACTATTTACAGCTAATTATCTTTCTTAAAAAACAAGTTAAGGCTAGGATATAATGTGCCTTTTTAGCAATATTATATTAATTAAGATAGTTGAAAAACTATTAGCAATACATGAACTTGTTTTAGGAATTCTAAATAGTATCTTAATTAGGTATTTAGCACTCTTCAGTAGTAAATTACTATAATAACTATACTTTATATACTGTAAGCTATTAAGTTAAACTAAGAATAGCTGCGTAGTTAAATAGGAACTTTGACTTTACTAATATTTTTGTATAGTACTTGCTTAGTTTCACTATACCTTTGTCTACAGCAGCTTATACTACTACAAGCTACTTGGTAGTGCGACTTTCTACGTTCTTATTAAGAGTATTAGAAATTAAGTCTATAAAATTCAAAAGACAGTTATATATAAGCTAAGTATATTAAATTTGCAGCTTCTAGTTTTTACTTAAAAAGCTTATAGCGTTCTTACACTACTTAAGCATCTCTATAATTACCTTAAAATAGCGCTACTTAATAGAAGAGATTTAAAGACGCTTAAAGTCGCAATAGTTAATCTCTCTAGTGTTGTTATAAAGAATAATAACAATAGCATAAGTACTTCTTTTTATTACAATTTCTTGTAGTAGCTACTTATTTATATATTTTAAAAGCTTAAGCGCGCGCTTACATATGTTGTATATTAAGCTCTACTAGGTTTTTACATTACAAATAACAAAAAGACGTTCTTTTAGTAGTAAGTATTGTTAAGTAGCAAGAAATTACTTATACTACTATAGTAACGCGTTAATAGTAATGCAAACAGCTTAGATCTAGAAATTTGTTTAAATATAATAACTTAATATAATAAAAGTAGAAATACCTTGCAAATTAAGTTTTTAAAGAATATTTTTTATTTAATTTTTTGATATGTTGCCTCTATAAGACATTCCTAGGCCTAACTTTCATATTATTAACTAGCTTAAGATATTAGATAGTTTCTAAAACCACTAGGTTAATAATATAAGCTAGGCATACAATAGTGTATTCTAAGGCGCTCTAGCTAATATCTTCGTCTACTAGTGTTAATTAAATTATCTAACTAAGTACTACATTGTTGCTAGCATTATCTAAAGTAACAGCTAGCAGGCAAGACCTAGTATTAGTGTCTAAAAGTACATTTAGTACCTCTGCAGCTATAGAAACTCTAGTATATTGTCCGCGTATTAGTATAAAATATAGAAGTTTTTCTTAGAATTGCTATTTCTATGTAATATAGTACCCTTTAACTGCAAGAAAGCTAAGATAATTTGCTATAGACTATACATCTAGTACAATCAAGATCTTTGTTATAGGACCTAGGTTATTAAGAATAGAGGCTTTTGCTTTATTAAACTAGTTTTCAAACATTATCCTAAATTTATAACAGGTAATTATTATAGTATTAAGCCTACAAAATTAGAGAAAGTGTAGAAATAATAGCTGCCTAACGTGAGCCACAAGCGAGCTGATCACACAAGCGAGCTAATCACTAAATGCGGCACCCTACGTTTAAACGCGAACAACTTAACACTACAATAAGCTATTACAACGTACAGTAGCTTAAATTAATTGTCTACTTCTACTATATCTTTTTAGCATGTGCGCTTATTATGCCTAGTTTCACCGCATGTCTTATAGCATTAAATACTACCTCTACTACTACCTGCGCGCAGCCTTCTATTACGCGCCTCCTTTTTAAATTAACTATTAACGTCCTTTTGCTTAACTATTGCCTTAGCCTCTACCTGTAATAAGGTCTCTTTTTCTTAAATTTACTTCTTTTTACACTTCTTACGCTTAGAAGCAGCTCTACTTACTGCCTTAAAGTTAGCTACCTTAGCTGCTAAAAGCACCTAAAATTGTACTATAATATCTGCCCCTTTTTTAAACTGCCTTATTATTTTAATAATTAATGCTAGTAATCAGCTATAGTGCCTCTAAATCTAGTTAAATATAAGTGCTAATTAAGCTTCTATTTTAATAGCGTTGCTTAGTGTTTTAGGCTACTAAGTAGTAAGCTGTAGTAGCAGTAGTAATAGCGTACAAGGCTTAACTTTAAGCTTTAATAATACTACTCTTAAGTTATATAGTACTAAGCTAGTTGCTTAAAAGCTAGATATAATATTCTCCTTTAAAAACGCGCTACTAAATACTTAAGTAAAAGTAGTTAAGAAAGCTTTCTTATTAATATAGTTAATATAGCTATTTACTAAGACATTAATATCCTTCTTGTATGCCTACTTTAAGAGAGCAAAACACTCTATATTAAGGGGCTATAAGATATAGGAAGCGTGCAAAGGCATATAAAGAGTAATAATTTTATTTTCTTTACATAAATTTTAAAAGGTAAGTAACTTATAGCTCTTATAGCTATTAAGAATAAGCAGCTAGTAACTACTTACTATTTAAGCCTTTGTATGCTAGATAAAGTGCTATAGCTAGGCAATACTAAGCTTATTTGTTGTTTAACTGTTATTACTAACACTTATTTTTTAATTTTTAAAGTTATAGTACTAGGCTTAGTTATAGTGCTTTGCTTTAAAAATTAGAAAGAGTAAAGTAACTTAGCCTTTAGCGCTAATTACAGCAATTAACATTACTTACTTATAATTGCTAGGCTAAACTCCTAATAGCTTAAGGCGCCTTTTAAACGCTGTAACTACTTTTACTAACCCTCTAACACTTATCTAGAAGCTAGTCTTATTAAAGTTATAAGTATTTTTGTTTAAAATACTATACGTAGCTTTAACGCTACGTATAAGATTAAACTAAGAGCTAATAATAGCTAAATTACTACATAGAACTCTTTAGAGATTATGCTGCCTAGTTACTTAAAATTTAATACTAGGCTTGTAGCGTATAAAGTAAGTAGCCTAGTTCTAGCTAACTTAAGTACTACTACGTGCAGCAAGTAGCTAATTAGCTATTTTTTATACGTAGCTAAGCATAGAAGCAAAACTTCGCGCGTTAAGCTTTTTTATATACTAAATTATTATTTCTTCCTTGTGCTTTACTAGCTTTAATAAATTAGAATAGATATTACGTTAGGCAGGTGTTTTAGCGCGTTAGGTACTAAGCGTACTTTAAGAAACGTTGTAGATAGCAGCAGCGCGTCGCTAACTTAGTAATGTATTAGATTTTATAGCTTAAATAGCAAGGATTAGCCTATCTGCGTAGGAAAGTAATTCAAGATTAGGTAGTTGTGACATTGTAATAGATAGCAGGAGGTAGTGTTGTCTTAGCAAAGTAATCAGCTCGCTTGTGTAATTAGCTTACTTGTGGCTCACGTTATTAGTTTAGAATAGATAATTGCTATTAATTACTTCTTAAACGAGCTTTTTCTTAAAAGCTTTTAGAGTATATTTTAGTATTACAGTAGATTTACTAATTTTTTAAAGTTAAGTATATAGAGAGTTTAGCGTGCGTAGACTGTTGTAGACTAGAGTAAAAATCTTCTCATAAATAAGAGTATTAATATAGTTAATATAGTGTTTAGTTTTTATTTTAATTTAGTTTAGGTAGTGCAGGATTATTCTGCAATTGAAACTAAATATAAAAGAGCAGCTAGTTATAATATACGCAGCTTCTCTAAACTTTAGCTAAACTCTACTAGTGCAGGTAGTCGAGTTCTAGCAGAGAGAATTGCTGTCTAGATTTTAAGCCTAGCTAGTTATACTTTACTACTTTTGCTAAGTAGATAAAATCTTGTCTTCTTCTTCCTTCTCTATAACTTCTTAAGATAGGTATATTAATAGATCTATCTTTTTATTCTCTTTCTTCTAAACTACTTAGTGTCTGCTTATTTTAAATTTGTAAAAAGCTTATAGAAAGTTATAGACTTACTTAGCTATGATAAAGCGTAGATAAATAGTGTTAAGTTAAAGAATGTAATAAAAAGCTATAATAAATTGTTTGCATTTGCTAACGTACAGCGTATAAATGTCGAATCTACAGCTTTAACACTATATAGGCTATATAGCTTTAGTAGAAGCGAGTATAATTAAATTGAAATTAACTTATTACTTTAATTACGTACTATGTTAGGTACTTTTAAATTAGATTTTATTAATTTTATATACATTATTAGAAAAGCAGTATAGTTTCTAAATTATATAATATTTTTAACATTATAGAAGTTGTGTTAATTTGCTATGATAAGCGCTAACTAATGCTACTAACTTAGCGTAAGAATACTACTATAATTAATCTAAAAAGCTTTTAAAGTCTTCAGAATTGCTAGAGTTTATATTTTTATTTTATTCTTTATGCTTAACTTTAGCTTGAAGTTCCTGCTACTACTTCTTAGTCTTATACTTATCTTTATTTCAGTTCTAGTACATATTAATATTATAATTATTATTAACTTCTTCCTTACATTTATTGTTATTATATCTCTTAATATATAGCTTGTCGCTGCGTAGAAGAGTATTATTGCTAAGTCTTCAAGATTTGTACACTAGTAGAGGCTTAAATAGTTTATAATAGTTAGTAAGTATACATAATAAAAGAATGTATTAAAACTTACTTCTAATTCTTGTTAGTAGCAATAGCTAACTTCTTTAAACTTAATTTTCAAAAAAATTCTTGCTATTTCTTTTTAGCTTATTTACTTTCAACAGTATTATCGCAAAGCTTTGCTAGTTTATTATTATAAGTGCAAGATATAATTTTTTTAAAAACACTACTAAAGCTATAAGCTTAAGTATGTATATAACCCTAACTACTATTATTTTAGCTCCTTATTTCCTGCGCTGCTTTATTTAAAACTTTTGCGTACTGCTTTATATTAACTTTGTAGTATACATCTTTCTATTTTAATAAATTTAATCAAGAGTTATCTATAGCCACTTACCTATATATATGTAAGCACAACACTATAATAATGAACTGTGTTAATCTTACTACTTTTCCAGGCGTGGTATTGTTTTAGTGAAGCACTTTTTATACTGCCTTTATTATTTCTTTACGCTTTTCTACACTTACATTCTTGTATTATTTTAAACTTTTTATTTTATTTTTTTTAATCAGTATATAGCACTGGAATCTGCTATATATACGTTTTATAAGCCCTTTATCTTAAAATTAAGTTAAGCTACTTAACCTTTTTGCATAATAGCTTAAAAACAAAAGCTTAATAATTTCTTTATTAGGACCTTAAAATTTGTAAAGCAACTTTTCTTTAAACTACTTTAGCCGCGTTACGCAAGTGTACTATTAACTTTATATTAATCATATTTATAAGCTTTTATAAATTAGTATAGGCTGTAGTTGATAGCTGTGTTGAATACCTTTATAAGCTTCTCTTACTTATTACGTTTGAAACCTGATAGGACTAAAATTAGAACGCGTAAAACTAACCTTTTAGAGCTATTACTAGTCTCTTCTTTGATTATTACTTTAGCAATAAATGTAATAATTAACTATAATTAGTTGATTTGAGTTGTAGTGGTTAAATAGTAGGTAGAGATTTAAAAGTATTACTTTATTATAGCTAGTGTAGTTTGGACACCCCTACTAAAGCTAACTAAAAATTGAATTTTTCTATATTTCAACTTACTTAACTTACTAGCTACTTTTTTCTAATACACCCTAGTATCTTGCATTATAATAGCTATTTATTATGTCTACTTACGCACTCTATTACTATAGCAAAAATAATAATAATGTTATACGCTTACTATAAATTTTAATAACTTTCCAACTATAATAACAACGCGCACTAAGTAATCTACGCAAGCTTTAACTAATAGTAAAGCGCCTATAAAGAGTTTATATATAAAGGCTAGTTAAAAGGCGCCTATAGGACTTAGAAAGTCTAGAGCTCTAAAAAGAAAATCTTCATTTAAGCTAGGTAGTAAGTTATTATAGTTGATTATCATAGTTAAACTTTAGTAGCGTATAGCTATTACGCTAAAAAAAATTAAAAGTAGTAAAAGTTAACTAAACTATTACTGCGTAAACTTCTGTTTAGCAGTCTTATTTATAAAATCACGTATACTTATTACTTTAATTCAAAATTTTAAGTAGAGGTAATTTATACTCTGTAAAAGTTAGCTAAAGCAGTCTTAATTAGTTACTTTAAAAGTATTTAAACTACTCTTGTTATTTTTGAATTATATATTAACTAATAAATATAAACAATAACTTTAATGCTATATATGCTAAGAAAGTTGATATTTAAGCTAAAAATTCAAAGATAGCTATTATATACTAGAAGAAGTTTAGTACTAACTCTACGATCTACTAGCTTTCTACTAAAAAATTGCATAGTAGGTAGTTAAGGTCTTATTTATATATAATAATATAAATATACTTTCTTTAATATCTTCTATACTATAATAACTAACTGTGTTAACAACTACAACCTAACTACTTCCCTTTATAACTTAACTACAACCTAACTACTTCCCTTTATAACTTAACTACAACCTAACTACAACCTATAGTCTGTGCACTATAACCCAACTATAACTATAACCACGCGTCTGTGTAACCTAACTACAACCTACGTCCGTGTAACTACAACTTAACTACAACCTACTTTTAGCGTAAACAAATTAAGTTGTGGTTAGGTTAAGTTGTGGTCTAACGTACGCTAACCCAACCACGATCTAACCCAACCCATCTACTAGCGTAATCTTGGTAGAGCTTATTTTATGTAAGTAAACTGCTGTATTATAATTACTAGCTAAAGCTTAGCAAGTAGATTAGCGCTCATGCACATCTTAATAGCCTTTATAACTAGCTCTTAGCTAGCTCTCTCCGCTCAGCTTTTAGGCTTATAAAGACATACTAGGAGCGCTTTAATTACCATCTCTTTTTTTATTGCCTATTCTTTTATTTTAATTGCCTTTTTTACGGTAGTGTAGGTGTATTATTATTACAGTCAATCTTAACGATTTTCTGGTACGAATTCATCTTAATTCTAATAGAAACGCCTTTAATTACTAGCATAATGTAATTTAATGTGTTTAATTAGATATTATAATCATATAGCTTGCCTAAGTAGTCTTTTTTAATAATGAGTGACTATTGCGTAAGCAGTTAACTAGTTAAGAAATTAAATAGATCTTATAAGATCTTATAAAAAAGTTGTAAAATTCTTTTCTTTAGTTGTTATAAAATTACTTGCAAAGCATTAGCTATTACGTAGTAGTTAGATTCTAATAGCTTCTTGCTAGTACTTCTTGCTAGTAATCTCCACGTTCTATGCTAAGTAAACTAGAGCTTCAATAGCTTGTTGTTCTAAATAACCTAGTTATTAATACTATGGATCTTTACTACTATGGCGCAACTAAGGTTTCTTTAATTATGCTACAGCGCTGACAAGCAGTAGTTAAGTAGTGTAGTAAGTAAGTTGCTTATATTTGATAAACAAGAGATTAAAGTAACACTCTTTGTTAATTAAGAGAACATCTTTTTTAAATATTTTAAATTATATAGTGTATTAATATCTTAAATACTGAATACTTGACTGTTTAAGCTGTACTTCTAAGACAATATTAACGTAGAAACTTACTACAACCTTGACGTCAGTAAGCGGAAAATTAGCTGTATTAGGGCTAGCCTTGCTATGTAAGACGTTCTTAAGTAGCCCATTACCTGTTCTAGAAACTAGAATAGATTGTGTGCTTGCCTTAACAGTCTTGTCTTTAATACATTCGCTAAAGGTGCCTAGTACTAGATAATTCCTGCTGTTGACTAAGTAAACTGCTGCTCTACTACCTATAATTATATTAAAGAACAAAGCATAAAGCGTAAAGGCTGCACTTAACACGTTTAGACTAAAAAATTTCATAAAGTTCATTAGGCTAATTAGTGCTAAGACTAATAAGCTAGGGTTTGATCTACTAAACTTCTTAGCGGCTAATCTGCTAGTGCTAGCCTTCTAGTCTATCTTCTAAAGCTAGGTGCGCAGCGTTGCCTATTTATTACTAGTCTATTAATTGAAGAACTTTTTTTACTTTTTATTGAATAGTTTAATTAGTATCTTGCTAGTAAAGCATAATCTAGTAACTTTAGTTTAAAGTTAGAAGTAGTTGCGTAGTGTTTAGAAGTGCGTGCTTAGCTTATAGAAGTAAAAGTGTAATTACTTACTACTTTTATTTAACTTTAAGTTATTAGCACTTATAAATTATCAAGTTATCTCTCATCAAGATCAAGTTTAGAACACTACGTGTCCTGTTTTTTAAATCAAATGTAATTAACTGATTCTATAACAAAACACTAAAGATATTTCTTGAATTATTTATAATTAATTAGGCTTTACTAAGCGCTATTACTTGTGCTAGCTTATTTTGCTTCTTAAATAACTAGTCTAGTGCTATCTTTGTGCCTAAGGCGTCTAAGTGACTAGTAACTACTAATAGTCTAATAACTTTAAGGAGCAAGTAAAATGTTACTTGTTAATATAGAAGCTGCTACTTACGCTGGTAAATGGGTTAAGGTTGGGTCGTGGCTGGGTTAGCTTACGTCAGACCACAACCTAACCTAACTACAACCTAATTTTTTTCCGCTAAAAGTAGTTTGTAATTAAGTTGTAGTTATATAAACGTAGGTTGTAGTTAAGTTACATAGACGCGTAGTTGTAGTTGTAGTTAAATTATAGCGCATAAACTATGGTTTGTAGTTAAGTTGTAGTTAAGTTATAGAAAAAGATAGTTAGGTTGTACTTATTAACACAGTTTGTAATTACAGTATAAAAAATATTGTCGGAAACAAAATACCGACAGATCGATGAATCGCACTCCGGCTAGAGGATACATATACACGTTGCGACAAATATTAAAAAGAACATATTTATATTATGATATACAAAAAAAACTTTAACTACTTACTATATAATTTTTTTGTAGAAATCTAGCAAAACGTAAAGTTAGTACTAAACTTCTTACAGTCTCTAATAGCTATTTGTGAAATATTTAGTTTAAATACTAACCTTATTAGTATAAATAGCATTAAGGTTACAGTTAATATTTATAAGTTAATATGTAATTTTCAAATAATAAAAGTAGTTAAAATACTTTTAAAAAAGCTAACTAAAAATACTTTAGCTAACTCTTAAAAAGCATAAATTGCCTTTACCTAAAAGTATAAGTTCAAATAATAAGTATATACAATTTTATAAATAAGATAGCTAAATAGAAGTTTACGTAGTAAAAGTTTAGTTAACTTTTACTACTTTTTTGATACTTTTAGCTTAACAGCTATATGCTATTAGTATTAAACTATAATAATATACTATAATAACTTACTACGTAGCTTAAATTAACATTTTCTTTTTAGAGCTTTTGACTTTATAAGCTTTATAAGCGCCTTTTTACTAGCTTTTGTATATAAACTGTTTATAAGCGCCTTAATACTAGTAAAAGCTTGTAGAGTTTACTTAGTGCGGGTAATCATTATATTTTTAAAGTTATGAAAGTTTATAGTAAGCGTATATAATTATCATTATTTCTGTCATAGTAATAAAGTGTATAAGTAAACTTAATGAATAGCTATTATAATATAAAGTGCTAGGGTGTATTATTGAAAAATAGTTAGTTAGTTACGTAAATCTAAATATAGAAAAAATTCAATTTTTAGTTAGCTTTAGTAGGGGCGCACAGACGATACTAGCTATAATACAGTAATATTTCTAAATCTCTACTTACTATTTAACTACTACTTCTAAAATAAACTCATTACAGTAAATTATTATATTTATTACTATTTTAATGATTAAAGACAAGCTTAGTAAGAGTCTTAAAGATCTAATTCTGCGTATTTTAATTTAAGTACTAGTAAGTTTTCAACGCGATAAGTAAAAAGAACTTAAAAAAGTATTTAATATTGCTATTAATTATGGCGTATACTAATTTGTAAGAAGTTATAAATCAAGAAAAAATCAAATTATTAATACACTTACTTAACGCAGCTAAGTAATTTAAAGAAAAATTACAGTACAAATTTAGAAGTCCTTATAAAGAAATTAGTAAGCTTTAGTTCTTAAGCTATAACGCAAGAAAGTTAATTAGCTTAACTCAATTTTAGGACAAAGGCTTAATAGAACACATATATAGCTAATTGCGCTTCTATATACTTATTAAAGAAAAAAATAGAAGGTATAAAATAAGATAAGAATACAAGTGTAAAAAGGCGTAAGAAAATGATAAAGATAATAAAAAAAAGTGCTTAATTATAAGTAGTACAACGCCTAAAAGAGTAGTAAGTGAATATAGTTATTTATTATCAAGTTATACTTACGTATATATAGGTAAGTAGCTATAAACAATCTTTAATTAGATTTATAAAAAATAGAAAAACGTATACTATAAAGTTCATATAACGCAGCATGCAAAAGATGAAAATAAGCCAGCCTAGGCAATAGATAGCTTGAATAACAGCAGTTACAGTAGCACATATACTTAAATATATAGCTTGAGTAGTATTCTCAAAAAATCATACTTTATACTTATAACAATGGATTAATAAAGCTTTGCATTAATACTTTGAAAAGTGAATAAACTAATAGGAAATATCAAGACTTTGTGAAGGATATAAGTTTAGAGAAGTTAGCTATGATTACTAATAAAAATTAGAAGTAAGTTTTGATACATTTTTTTATTATGTATACTTAGTAACTAGTATAAACTATTTAAGCCTCCACTAGTGTACAAGTCCTTAAGACTTAGCAACAATACTATTCTACGGAGCAATAAGCTATATATTAAAAGATACTCTAGCAATAAATGTAAGAAAAAAGTAAATAATCAATTAAATATTAACATATACTATAGTCAATGTAAGGATGAGGATTAAAGTAAAAAGCAATAGCAATAACTAAAAGATAAATTTAAGAATAAAAGTAAAAATAAAAATTCTAGTATTTTTACAAGCTTTAGAAGCTTTTTGAATTAATTAAAGTAGTATTTTTATACTAAGTTATTAGCATTAGTTAGCTCTTATTACAGTCTATACATCTTACTTCTATAACATAAAACATATTATATAATTTACTTTATTTTTTAAGGTGTTAAAGGTGGTGGTTGTTGTTGTAGTCAAAATGGGGTTTCTAGAAAAGTAAAAAGCAGCTACCCTCTACTAATCAGACGCAAAAGTCAAAAAAAAAGATTGTGTGTAGTTAACGAGATTTGAACAGTAAGTAGATAAGGTCCACGCGCTAAGCGCTTAGAGCAGAAAAGCTTAAACTACTAAGCAAAAATTAGGGTCAAAAAAATTTGCTTAAGGTACTAAAAAACAACACTAATTAAAACGTGTTTAACGGCGATTGCTAGCCTATAGCAAGCAATAAGATTGCGATAGAGATAGAAGAGGAGGGTAAGAACACGTACGTTACCGCAGCAGGAGCCTATAATACTTCTTTATAGAAGCTCCCTGCCTGCTGCTTCTTACCTTTAGGATTTCTTATACTACACAGTACTGTATACAAACAACTTGCATATAAATAATATAATACATAGACTATTTATTTTTTATTTAACACAAAGACTAATAGCTTATATTAAGTAGAGTTATACCTTACTAAGTTACTATACTAGAAGCTATAGTAGTAGATTACAAAGCTAGCGTTTACTATTATTAAGCAGCTACCTCTATTAGTTATAATAGTCCCTATAGTAATTAAGTTAGTGTAGAAGTTAGAATGTAACTATAGTTAAGATATCTTTGCGTCTAGTGTTATAGATGTTAAGGTTACAACAAGGACTATAAAAGGCTAGTTTAGCTAGTACACTATATACACTACGCATATTAATAGTCTAGGTGCAGTAAAAGTGTATTACTTTAGTAATCTCCTCCTACACAAATATAACTTTAGCAAAGAAACTTAGGAGTAGCTTTGCAAGAAGTAAAGGCGTGTTAAGACAGCTATTAAGTAGCTAAAACAAACTAATAAGCAGGAAGATTTTATAAGACGCCTCTAGGGATAGGAGAGCTATGCATAGATAGTAATGCTGTTGTCGTTTATTTACGTCTAAGAATAGGCACTAAACGCCGCAACTGCAACACTGCTAGGATAGCAACAGGACGACAGAAGTTGCGGTTAGCAGTAAATAGTTATTAGTTAAGATAGTTAGTTAGAGGAATATTGCGCATCTCTGTTTCTGTCCAAACATGCGACACACCAAATGCGTGCCAGTAATGCTAAACAATAGGGCTTACATAAGCCCGGATACCTGTTGTTAGCAATAAATCTTTTTTTACCAAAAAGGTGTCTACAAAATGTGTGGTCACATCAAAATATAATTTACAAACTAAACTACTTTTATAATAACCTATCTAAAATTAATAAAGTTCAATTAAAAAGCACTAAGCATAGTACATATTTAAAGTAATAACGTGAGCGGCAAGCGAGCTGCGCAGGCAAGCGAGCTGCGCACTAAATGCACCTATCCACCCCAACACATTAACAACTCACTACTACAACATTGTACTACAGTGCACAGTACATTAAATTAATCCCCTACTTCTGCTATATCTTTCTTGCATATACGCTTGTTATAACCTACTTTGCTACAATTCTTGCAGCGTTAAATACTCCCTGCACCACTACCTATGCGCACTCTCTCCTAACGCCTCTCCGCCTCTAACTAAGCCTTAACATCCCTTTGCCTAACTATATCCTCTGCCTCTGCCTGCAATAGAGTTCCTCTTTTTTAGATCCGCTTTTTCTTGCGCTTTTTACATTTAGACGCTACTTAGTTTGCCTCCTTAAGGCTAGCTATTCTAGCCTTAAGCAGCTCGTGTAAGTGCACTTTTAAAGTTAATTCTTTTTTAACTTATAGCACTATCTTAAGAATAAAGTTAAGTAATAAGCTTTGTAGTCTCTTATTCTCCTTATAAGAAGCGTTGTTTAAGCTTTTATTTTTTAGGCGTTGCTTAGTGTTTTAAGTTTCTAGAGGGTAGGCTCCAGTACAGGTAGCATTAGTGTACAAAGCTTTACTTTAAGCTTAGATAACACTACCTTTAGGTTGTGTAGAGCTAAGCTCGTTGCTCTAAAGCTTAATAAGATATTATTCTTTAAAAACGCCTTTTTAAACACTAGCCTAAAAGTAGCTAAAAAGGCCTTTTTATTAATGTAGTAGATGTAGCTGTCTACTAAGCCTCTTAGTTCCTTCTTGTACGCCTGCTTTAGCAGAGTAAAATAACTTATATTAAGTAGCTATAGAATGTGCAACAAGTATAAAAGTATATAAAAAGTAATAATTTTACTTTACTCGCAGAACTTTTAAAAGGCAAGTAACTAGTAGCTCTTATAGCTATTAATAATAAGCAGGCAGTAACTACCTACTATATAAGCCTCTATGTGCTAGATAAAATGCTGTAACTAGGCAAGACTAAGCTTATTTATTATTTAGCTGTTGTTACTAATACTTATCCTCTAATTCTTAAAGTTATTGTATTACTAGGCCTAGTTGTAGTGCTTTGCTTTAAAAATAAAAAAGGGTAGAATTAACTACCTTCTTGCGTTAATGCAAGCAATAAGCGTTATTTACTTACAGTTGCTAAGTTAAATTTTAAGCAGCTTAGTACGCCTTTTAGACGCTGTTACTACTTTAATAGACCTTCTAACACCTATCTAGAAGTTAGTCTTGTTAAAGTTATAAGTGTCTTTGTTTAGAAAACTATACTTAGCTTTAATATTACATATAAAGTTAAACTATAAGCTAATTATTACTAAATTGCTGTATAAAACTCTTTAGTAATCGCGCTGCCTAGTAATTTATAATTTCATCGCAGGCTTTTAGCGTACAAAGTTACTAGCCTATTTTTCTCTAACCTAGCTACTACTACAAGCAGCTAGTAGCTAGTTAGCTATTTCTTAAACATAGCTAAGCGTAGGAGCAAAGCCTTATACATTAAGCTTTTTTATATACTATATAATCGTCTCCTCTTCGTGTCTTTAAAGCTTTAATAAGTTAGAATAAAAATTACGTTGTAAGGTAGTTTTGGCGCGTCGCGTTTAAAGGGTGCTTTTAAACACATTATAGATAATAGTAGCACGTCGCTAGCTTAATAACGCGTTAGATTTAATAGCCTAAATAGTAAGGATAATCCTGTCTTCACAGGGAAGTAGCTCAAGATTAGGTTGTTGAGACATAGAGATAGAAGGTGGATGAGACATAGTCTTGGCACGGGTGCGCAGCTCGCTTGCCTGCGCAGTTCGCTTGCCGCTCACGTTAAGTTAATTTTAATTAAATTATTTATGCGTTTACTAAAGTTATATAGCTTAAATAGTATTTAAGTTGTAAAGTACATATTTATACGCTATACGTTAGCAAATACAAATAATTTGTTATAGCTTTTTATTATATTTTTCAACTTAATACTATTAATATACACTTTACTAAAGCTAAGCAATGCTAAAATCTTCTAGAAACTATTTATAAATTTATAATAAGTATATACTATATAGTTTAAAATAAAGAATAGAAAGAAATATATCTATTTTTACACCTATTTTAAGAAGTTATAAAGAAGAAAAAAAACTTATCTACTTAGTAAGAGTAGTAGAATACAACAAGCTAGGCTTAAAATTTAAATAGTAATTCTTTTTAGTTATACTAGTGAAGCTTAGTTAAAGTTTAAAAAAACTGCGTATATTATAACTAGCTTTTTTAATATATTTTATTGTAATTATAAAATAATCTTACAACACATAAAGCTAATGAAAATAAAAACTAAGTACTTTCTTAACTATATTAATAGTCTTATTTATAGGAAAACTTTAATTTGAGTTTATAATAACTTACATACGCCAAACTCTCTATATCCTTCACTTTAATAAAGTAGTAAGTTTATAATAATACTACAGTATACTTGAAAAGCTTTTTTTGAAAAGTTTTTAAAAATGGTAAATAATAGTAACTAGCTATTTTAAACTATTATGTAAGTAATATTTACATACTTTTTCGTATCATTAAGGCCTAATACTATAACGTAAAGCAATAGCAAGCTGCCCACCCCAGCGAACCGCCTAAAACATGCCAAGACTCTACCCAACTCTCTCTGCTTAATATATCTAATTAACACAACGCGCAATTACTTAAACACAAAGGTAGACTTTAGCTTGCCTTTTAAGCTTATTAATCTAACTAATTTTTAAGCTACTAAGCTGCTACTGCTACCTTTAACGTTAAACGCTAAGTTCTTAACTAATATACTTACAAAGTGTCTTTTTGCCTAAATACACGCTTAAACTTCTATAAGCTTACTACTACTAAAAAGTAGATAATTATCTAATATATTCTTAACCTTAATTTACAAGAATTTGCGCCCTAGCTATATAAAGTAGTGGATATAGCTAATAAACTGCTAGGTGTACGTAGTAGCAAGCCTAATAGTAAGAACTAGGCTAAGCGCTTTGTAATGCGCTTAAATAAGCTTAAAATAGCTTCTAACTAAGCTAAAAATAAGTAGAGAATACTACAGGAGAATCCTGTAATTATTAGTGCGTAGTTAAAGCTAGTTGTAGACACTAAAGCTAAGTACAGCGTATACAATAACAACGTGCATATCTTTAATAAGACTAGCTTCTAGATAGGCATAATTAAGTTAATAAAAGTTGTTATAAGTTTAAAAAGGCGTACTTAGCTTAACCTAGTCTAGCTAGGCAATTATAAGTAAGTTATAGTTATCTAGAGTATCTGCGCTACTAGGCATACAACTTTGCCCTTAATTATCTACAAAAAACGCGTCTACATCTCTATATAGTATAAGAAGACCTTAATACTACGCAATTAGAAGCTTTTAGTCTCTAAGAATAGTTAGACAAATAACATACTTAGTCTAGAGTATTTAAAGCACTTTAACGTGTATATAAAGACGTGTTAAGTAGGTAGGTATGAGCTGCTTATTTTAAACAGCTATAAGAGCTATTTTAACTAGGATTTTAAAAACCACTACTTTAAAAACAAGATCCTAACTTTTAAATGCTACTCTATTTATTATACATCTTTTAGCTGCTTACTATTATTTACTTCTTGCTGCTAAAGCGTAGGTACTCTTAACGCGTTTAAGACTTAGTACGCTAATATATTTTTTATATTAAAAAGGAAGGCTTGTTCTCTACCTTTAAAAACGCGTTTCTTAACGTGTTTATAGAGGATAACTGCTAGAAGGCCTTTAAGGCAGCAGGGCTGGGCCTTCTAAATGCGTAAATAGTGTTAGATTGCCTTAAAGTGCGGCTGTGTACCCTACTAGTTTTTTTTTTCAGAGACGCCGTGGCAGTTAAAGACTCTAAGTAATGCCTATAAGTGTAAGTCTTAGTTAAAGCTTGTACACAAGTCTTTTACTCAATTACTTAATATAGCGCAGTTAAGCTTTTTATAGCTTATAAAAAGAGCTAAACTTATGCTATACTAAAATGTACTACTTATTGCCTGCATTTACAAAGTTAAAAAGTAATTAGTAGTTATAATTAAACAGAAATTACGTAAGAGAAAGCAGATTTAGCAAGGTAAGACTATAGAGTATAGGACTATAGTAGCGCAGGTAGCTGCTAAGGCGTCTGTAGCGCCTTAGCAATTGAAGAAGGCTTATAGTAGTAGTAATTAAGAACTAGCGTAACTAGCTGTACGGCGCTGTAAGAACTTTAGCAAGACTAGGCACAACGCGCGTACGTGCAAAAAAGATACAGAAGCCTCTTCTAAATTAGAGGTAAGCACTACATACACTAGCTCTTTGTTTAATAGCAATAAAATTAAAGATTTCTAACCTGTGTTGCTCGTGCCAAGCTTTTCTGGGCGGTTTACTAGGGTAGGCAGTTCGCTAATGCTTTACGTTAGTAATTACTTAATATAAACTTTAAATAATATTTGAGAACTACTTTAATAAAGTAAAAGCTTTTTTTTTATAGTTTAAGCTTTATAACTAAGATCTTAATTCTAGTAAATATATAGTCTATGAGAAATTATTTTAGCTTTTATAGTAAAGAAGTCCTATATTATTTAAAAATAGCATTCTTAAAAAATCTTTTTATTTTTATACTTATGGATTAATAATATACTAAAGTTTTTAGAGCTACAAAAGTACTACGTATACTTTTAAATACTAATATTAAGTTTGACTTTTTGGCTATTAGTTTAAATTATACTACCAAGAGTATAGTACTTATTTAAATAGTTTAATTAATACTAGTTAATAAAAACATTAGCTGAAGCGCATTAAACAATACAATTTTATACTCAGCTTATATTATTAACTTAGTAGTTTAAGATATAATCTAACATTTCTAGCTAGTTAATAATATGAAAGTTGAGTCTAGAAATATTTCAAAAAAGTAATATATTAAAAAAATTAAATAAAAGATATCTTTTTCAAACTTACTTTGTAAAGAAGTTATACTTTTATTGAATTAAGTTATTATATTCTAACTACTTTTTAGATCTAAGCTATTTGTATTAATATTAACATATTGCCATAGTAGTATATATAATTTTCTACTATTAAATAATACCTACTACTAAAGTATAAGGACTAGGCTTATCTAGAACTAGGCTGTTACTAGCTAGTACTTAGCTTTAAGCTAGAGGTTATAGAGATCTGTGCTAGTATATATACTACTTTAGACTAAGATAACTATTTTAGTAATTAATTTTTTCAAAGTATAGTAGTATAGTAGTTTAAAGCTATATTCATATATAATAACTAAAATGAGTTTTTAAGTTATATGTTTAAAACTTAAGCTTGAAAAATAAGTATATGCGCTTTTTAGTAAGCTTTCTTAAGTATTTGCATTAAAGTAAGTCTTACTTATAATATATATAAAAGCTTGCTTAGTGACAAGTATATAAAAAGTAACATTATCATTAAATACGTTTTGAAAACAAAACTTTTTTAGAAAAAGAAATAATATAAAAACTAGGCTTATTTAGTACTAGGCTATTACTAGCTAGTACTTAGCTTTAAGCTAGAGGTTATAGAGATTTATACTAGTGTATTCACTATTTTAAACTAAGAATAACTATTTTAGTTATTAATTCTTTCTTAAGATGTAGTGGTATAGTAGTTTAGAGCTATACTTTTATATAAAGGAACGTTTTTTTATTATTTATAATGTAAAGACTTAGAAAAACTTAATATAATATATATATATGCACGCGCTTAAGCTCTTAAATTATTTTTATAAGTAGCTAGTATAAGAAACTATGATAAAGAAAAGTACTTATACTTTTGTTATTTTCTTTTGTAATAATACTAGAGAAATTAATTATTATAACTTTAAGAATTTTAAAATTTCTTTTATTAAGTAGTGCTATTTTAAAGTAATTATAAAGAATCAAAGTAGTTTAAGAATTTTATAAGCTTTTTAAGTAAGAACTCAAAGCTATAAGTTTATTATATTTAGCTTATGCACTACTGTCTTTTTAATTTTCTAAACTTAATATGTAATAGTCTAAAAATAAATATAAAAAGTTGTACTATAAAGTAGCCTGCAATAGTACAAGCTCTTGTAGATAAAAGTAAAGTAAAACTAAGTAAGTACGACATAGAAATATTAGCTAAGTAAAAGTTCGTATATAACTACGTTGCTATTCTCAATTTGATTTAAAAGCTTATAGTGTATCAAGTATAGTTATTATAGTTATTTATAATAGAAGATTACTAGATAGCTAATTAGAATTCTATATAAATTCTTTAGGACAAGCATATATATTACTAATAGTTTTTTAATTATCCTAATAAACATAATAGCGCTTAAAGTGTTTATTATTTACTAGCATTAACTTGTTTTTTACAAAGAATAATTAGTTATGAATAGTTCTAAATGCTTACCCCTCTATTACCTTTAAGTAACTTTTCTGGTTTAAGTTAAAGACTAAATATAGAGAAAAGAGAATAAGTACATAGCTTATCTTAATAATAAAAAGAATTTTACTTTAGTACTTTTCGTATCAAACTAGAAATATGTGGGAGCTGAGAAGAAGCAATTGTTTAATCACCTGAGTGGAAAGTGAGTGTATTGATCAACTAAGCGCTACAAGAAAGTGTTAAATAACTACTTAAGAGACATAAGACGATCTGGCCTGTATATATAGACGCTAGCGGGGCCGTCACGTGAACAGCTTACTAGGATTACCTAATTAAAAGGGTGATCCGCGTGTTAGTACTCCAACACACCCCCTAGGTTAGTAAGAAACTATTAATTTAAGCTGTAAGCAAGGAGTTAATCCTTACTAAATTAACGTTATTAATGAAGAGGTCTACAATCTTAGTCTTACTGCCTAATCTTTTATCTTTGTTGTAATATTGTAATGTTGTTTTTAATTAAGCAATCAGCTTAGTTCTATTATAATATTAAAACATTAGATAGACCCTAAATATCGCTTAATTAGTCTGTGAACAATTAATATGGATACTAATTACATCTGCTGCCTTTCTAAAACCTTTAGCCTTACCTCAATATCAATTACTAAGTCTTTCTAATTTTTAACGCACCCCTATTACTATTAACATAGTAAGCTATATTACCTTAATGTTCTTTTACTTATTAGCTGCTAATCTTTTTAATGTAGTCTGCCTCTAATAGTAACAAGCGTAAACGTTGCTTAGAGAGTTATCATTAAGAGCGTAAGAATAGTGCTAAGTATAGGCATTGCGTATATTAAACTCTATTTAACAATAAAATTTAGTAAGCAGCTAATTTTTAAAATAATAAAAGTTAGTTACTTTAGCTTTTTAATTTATATACGCACTGTAAGACTTCTAGTAGCTCTACTTAAAAATTAATTAACTTACTCGTTAAATTAAGTTCTCTATAAAGTTATTATTGAATTTTTGAGCTATAGAAAAGCTTAACTAAGAAACTAAGCTAGCGTAAAGGAAAGACTATTTAAGAGTTTATTTAAAAGTGAAAGTAAATTACTGCTTAGGCAACGTTAAAAGATTAGTAATAAAATAACAGTAATAGCCTATATACGCCTAATAAGCTGTTTACAAAGCGCAACGCGCTATTCTCTACTTAAAAGAAGGTGCTTATAAGCTCTTTAAAAATGATTACTAATTTATTACGTCTTGTGTTCTTCCTTATAAGCACTATATAAAAAAAATACTTAATAGTTTATATGCTAAGCGCTACTTTAACTAAGTTTAAACTAGCAGTTAAAGTAGCACTTACTATAGCAGTTGCTTATTTTATATATGCTATACTATTAAAAATAATCTTGCTAATTATTTTATAGCTAAGTATAAAGATATAGAGAGAAGTTTTTAATTTTTTAAGCTTTCTGCTTAGACTACTAACTAGCTTTTAGAAATAGAATAATAATAAGTACTAAGTTAATAAGAAAGAGCTGCTTAGCAATATGATTATCTGCTATAAAAAAATTAATAGCAGTGTTACGTCTACTAGAAAGCCTTTTATGTAAAAGCCTTTAGTTAAAAATTACTTCACTTAAAAGATGTTGTTTTGTAGTTTTACTACTTAGCTCCTACTACCTACTCCTGCTTCTGCTCTAGTAAGCGCTTTTAATTAAGGATATAAGCTTCATAATACTGTATATAACTCTAGTTAGCCTGCAGTATAGCCTGCTTAATAGCTAGCTTATAATTTATAGCAGCTTCAGTAATAACAGCTTTAGCTACAGCAGCAACAGCAGTATTCTTAGTGTTAATCAACGCTTGAAGAATAGTATGCTTACGAGATACTACCTTCTTCTACTTTATATTTAAATTGCCTTTACTTTTAACGTTACTTTAATTGCTATAGAACTTGATTATATAGGCATAAGTACACTAGGGTAAGTTAACAATTATCTAATAATTCTATATATAGGAGTAATAAATTGAATTTGCGTCTTTATGCTGCTTACTTGCAGACCCTAGCTATCTAAGCTAGGATAGCAAATAAGACGCTTAAGCTTGCTAAAGCTTAAAAAGCTAAGTAAGACTTACTAATAAAGTCTAGCAAGTATAATAATTTAAATGCTTACTAGTAAGCTTTTTCTTAGTTTTAGTTTTTAGTTTTTAGTTAGTTTAGCTTTTAATTTCTTTCTCCTTCTAAGAAATTAAAAAAAAACTTAGCTTAGTATATAAATATTGCTGCTTAATACAAACTCTTTACTTATTGATTATTATTGCTTTTAATTCAGTGCCTAACTTGATAAAGGTTAAGCAACTACTTAAACTTCTTAAACTATTATTAAGTAAGCAACTTAGTTATTTTATTAGCTAGCATAATTACTGTTTTTAAGTACTTAATTTAAAATAATTTTTTAGTAAATTCTTGCTACAGCTACATGTTTTATATATTGATTTATCTTAAATAAGTGCTAATCTACTTATCTTTTCTAACTATCAGCTTAATTATTTGTTAATAATTATACTAGACTATTTAAACTTCTTTTAAATTGAAGGATAGTATACAAAAAAAGCATTTAAAAGCTATAGCCTTTTTAGTAGTTTACTTAAAAGCAAGCAGCTTAGCTTTAGTAGTTAACGTAGTTACTGTAGTCTACTAAGCTACTTTCTAAATAATTAGACTACTATATAAAATAGCTATATATTTATAAAATAATAAATAAGTTTCCGAATTATTTGCAAAGAAAGCATTGCCTACAATCTTTAGGTCTAGGCTATTATAGTTCTTATACTAAATCGCATCTTATCTTGTCTAAAAAAGTATATAATTACCTATTTAATAGCTTTTATATATTAATTATTACAGTTCGTAGGAAAATGTAAAAGCTTTAAAATTAAGTAAACGATATCTAGTCAAAGTATAATAGCTATGTACAGCACTAATTTAGCTTTTTTTTAATAAGCTTTAATTTCTTGCTTCGTTACTTTGCCAGTGTTCGTAATTACCTCCTCTAACAGTAGTAAAGTCTTCAAAAGGCTACTATTTTCTAGATTAAACTTCCCTATAATCTTGTTAATATATATATTATATATAATCGTATTTGTTTGCTTTTCATGATCTTTAACTACTAAGATACTAAAGAACTATTCAACTAATCTTTATTCCTATATCTTGTATTGTCTATGCTCTTTAACTAGAGATTTAATACTTTACGCTTATAATTTTTTGCAAGAAGTAGTAGGATATTATTTATATAAAATAAAACTAAGATTCACCTTTCTTAATTAAAAAACAGGCAAGGCTTTTCTAGTAAAGCAATGAGTTTAATCTCTTCTAGTAATCTTAAAAACTTCCTATACAATAATAATAGTAAGATTTGTAATTTACAAAGTGCGTAGTTAAGCTATATGCACTTTCTAGGCTTTTTAAAGCTATTTAGCATCTTACAAATTACTAAGTTGTCTACTATAATTAACGTATTAAAAAATACTTTCATAATATTATTATACTTAATCTCTAGATTATTCTTAGCAGTGATAGCTATTGCTGCTCTAAAGAACTTAGCTGCTAATTTAGCAGCATATATTAAATTAGATAAGTCTTTTTTTTTTAAGATTACTTTTCATAATAATCTACGCCTTACATAAAAAAAAAGATATCCTAATTAAACTTATAAGTCTAAACTTACTTTATAAGTATTAGTTAATTATCTACTTCTTTTTTTAATACCTACTCTATGTTTTATTCTTACTTAACTGATTAATCTCTTTTCTGCAGGCATCCTTAAACAAGGCCTTTATATAATGCTAAAGTAACTACTTTTATAATCCTAGCAGTTTAGATAAAATGTTGCAATATAGTCAAGTATTATTTATATTTAGTTTATACTTAGTTAGCAAAGCTACTACAACTACGTAATTAAGAATTTTGTAGCTTATTTAGTTTTCTTAAGTTACTTGTAAACCTAGTAAGTAGGTATTATAAAGATTAATTTAAAATAAATTCTTATAATCTATAATTAACATGTTAACACTACTTATACTTTTACCTTTTAGTTAATTATACAGATCTTAAGTTACGTCTTTATACTTAAGCCTGCTGCCTAGCTTACGTAGTAGAGGATAAAGATTTATAAGCTAATTTAGGCTTTTACTAGTAATTTTAGCACTATATTTAGTAAGTAGAAGTTAAGCTTATAATTGCTTACTTTATTTACTATTTAAGACTTAGGATCTTGTACTACAAAATAATCTATAGTTTACAACTTGCTCTCTTTAAGCAAAGGTCCTATTTTAATTAGCTAGCCTGTTAAAGTCTTTAGGCACAAACTATTGGACTAGTAATAAGTTATTAGGCTTATATAAAGAAGGCTTCTTACTTTTAAGGATTAATAAGCTAGTTTTTCTAAGCAAGCGCACTACTGTTTAACTATTTAATACTTTACAATTAATCGCGTCGTTACTCTTTAGAGTCTCTAGATTAAAAGTTAGTTTTAGAGTAGTAAGACTAGTATCTTGCTACTAATCTAAGCAAATTTTGAACAGTGCACTAGCTTTATGCTCTATTTGCTTAGTATCTTCTAATCTTCTTTTATATTTAGTAGGTAGGCCTTCTTTACTACTTAAGATAGTAGATAAATTACTTTTAAATTCTTTAGTAGTTAGTTATATTTCATTATTTACTCTATCTTAAAAGGCTAGGAGGTCTTGCAAGTTATCTTCTAGATTAACTAGCTTACTATTATGATAATTTTCTATAATTATGATTACTTAATTTTTTCATAGCTTTTTCTTATAATTTTGTTTAAAGAATAACTGTCTGTTAGAAGTTGCATTACAGGCAGTAATTACCTAATTAAGAGTTAGTACTTATATATAGTATCTATTAAAGGCTTAATAACTAACCAAATAACTAATATAGTCTTAAAGATTAACTTTAAATTCTTAATAATTATATTTTGCTGCCCGTTCTTTATTTAATAGATAGGCTCGGCAGCTATACGTGTAAATTCTACTTTAGTCTAAGCAGAAATCAGCAGTCTAATGTCTAATCTTAGGTAGTTAATAGTATTAAAAGTATTTCATAAACTATTCCTTAAGCACCTAGTAAGAGGATTAGTAGCTATAAATTTGTAACGAACACGTTACAACTCTCTTATCCTCACTGTTGTCTCTGGATCTTATCTGTATCGGACCTACACCGGTCCTATTCCAGATCGCAAGTATAAAGACAGCCCAGGACCTATAGTTGCTCTGTAGATTTTTGATATCCTTTCGTACAAGGCCTATAGGTGTCTTATTTGAATCAAGGCTTATTTGTGGATTACAACGCACTCCTATATGCCTTGCCGTGATCCCTTCTGCTGATACTGATCCGTAAGTCTTGCCTGCGCCGTTACATTATATCAAAAATCTCGTCCTAGCCAGTAACAGCATTTAAAACAATATTGCAGCTGTTTGTTCAGACCACGCCCAAGCCCAAGCTGCTCTAGAAACAAACTAGAAGCTTCACACCGTTAAGTCCGACAACACCTTAGGTAGGATCCCCTAGATCTCCTACCGACCGAAGCCTTTAGGTTTAGAACTTTTAACCTCAACGACGAGGCAAATTACTTTAGAAAAGTCGCGTAGAGTGCGCTAAGGTAGAAACACGGAGACTACCAACAACCTATTAGCATCAGAATTAATTGCTGATAGCTGACCAAAACCACCCCGGACTCTCTTCAGAGCCCGTCCAAAAATCAACCCGCCGCCAGGGTCAACAACAATCCCCGCAGAATAAAGCAACTAGCAAGCAACTAGTTGTTAAGGAAGAAGAAGAAGAAGCAGATTTAGAGAAAGATCCTATCACACCCTACAAGGACGAAATTAACTGCTTAAATGCGCAAGTCGCGCGTTTAACACGGGAAGTTACGCTCTCTAGGGACACGGCAGTACCAACTAACAAAACACCGCCAACAAGAACAGATATACCAACAAGCCAACTAATACGGTACATTTCTGTTACCCCTAAAACTCTACACATTAAGCTTACAGAGCGCACGCCTACTATTAAAAATCTCAACAATAGAACCAACCCCACGTTCCGTCAATAGCAGGCTTCGATAGAAGACCGATTAGAGATCAACTTAGATTACTACCAGACTAAACAGGCACGCATAGCTCTTGTGTAGGGACACACAACTAGTATCGCGAAAAAATACCTTAAACCCTAGTACCTAGCCACTTCAGTTACGGAACAGTTTAAAAATGCGGAAGAAATAATTGCGCTACTTAAATTATATTTCGTATCTAGCAATAAACAGGCGGAAAGCCGTGCAGCTTTTTACAGCCTAGTTATAGACAAGAAAAAAACGTTTTTAGCGTTTAAGGCAAGGTTTATCAGTACCGCCGTTAAAAGGTCCGTTTCTAAAACAGAGTAGTCTTTCTACCTTTAGGAGAAAATTACACCCGCCTTGCGCTCCCCAAATTTAGGATTTAAATACCTGTAGAACGACTTATTTAACAAGATAGTGCAGCACCTTACTGCTTTTAACATAGAAAAACGCAATTCTCCTATTAGACCAAATACGGATAGTAAGCCGGTGTACACCTCGGTGCCACTAAGAAAGCCCCGCCCTTAACAATATCAGAACGCGCGGCCGTCTTACACTAGTTACTCATCTAACTCGACTTCGACCCCCGCTCGCGCCACTTCAAGCACGCCTAGATTTCCGTCTAAGACTCCCGCCCCTAATAACAAGCCTCTATCAGATACTTGTTTTAAGTGCGGGAAACCTAGTCACTTTGCGAGCAATTGTACTACTCCTTAGGTAAGAGAGATTAAGATGGAACAGGAAGAATACTCGGAAGCTGCGGAACCCCACTTAGACCAGGAACGGGAGGGAAACGAAGACGCCTAGGACAACGCTCTAGCCTAGGTCTGCACAAGTATAATCTTGCCAAGATTAATCTATCAAACTTGTTTAGAGGAAAGCATTTCCAAGTTTCTACTGTTCTCTGTTCAAAGGGTTACAGTGCTCAGCTACAATCGTTAATTAATACTAGAGCCCAAGGTTTCCTATTCTTAAATTCCCCCGTTACTCACACTCTTTCCCGATCCTTTCAGGTTCCTATCCGAAGACTACCCTTTAAGGTCTTAGTAAAAGGATTTCAGGACCAGATCTAAACTAGAGTAGATAATTATATCCGTCTTCACATCTAAATCGATAGTAGAAAGATTCTTAACTGCCCTTTTGTCATTATGGATTTAGGTACGCAAGACTGTATTATTAGGATTAAATAGCTCTAGCGATTCAACTTATTACTAGACACAATTCGGTAACGAATCGTGTGGCCCGCAAAATATCCCGCCACATACAACCCTGCTCCCCCTATTCTTATGCAGCTAAAGGAATCTACTAACAATAAAGCTGCTAAGGAGGATATCCAGCGTAGAAACGCGCTTTAGGAGAAGGATAAATACCAGAAAAGGCACAGCCCTACAACGTGTTCAATACAAAGAATTCGCGGCCTTCTTTAGCTCCTAAAAGCTCGTTTTACTCCTAAAGATACCGCTCCCAAACCGGATCCCGTCCGACACGACCTTACCCCTCGCATCGCTATTATTTCAGCCAACGCCTTCCACTATTCAATGAAACGAAAAGAGAACGAGTTCTTTACAACAAGTATTTACGAGATCAATCGTTTACTAAAGGACCGTATAGAACCTAATGATCCTAACAACGCCAAACTAATTCAGGACCGACTTCCATCCGTATACCATTTGTACAAAGACGTGTTCAGTAAAACCGCAGCCGACTAACTGCCCGAACATCGTCCTTACGACCACAAGATCGTACTTACTGAACCACTACCAAATCAGTTTAGCCCTCTGTACAAGCAGAGTACTAAAGAACTTGAAGCTACTAAGACGTTCGTAATGGATAACCTCAAGAAAGGACACATTAATTCTAGCAATTGCCCCTTCGCCTCCCCCATCCTTTGTATTCGGAAGCCTAACGGAGATATCCGGATTTGTGTTAATTATCGCAAACTTAACGCAATCACTCGAAAAGACTCGTATCTAATCCCGCGTATTGATGAGCTGTTAGCTCGCACACATAGAGCCCAGTTCTTCACTAAGTTAGATATACGCGCTGCTTTTAACAAGATTAGGATGGACCCGGACTCTGAGGAGTACACTACCTTTCGGACCAGATACAGAACGTACAAGTCTAAGGTGTTGCCATTTGGTTTATGCAACGGCCCTGCTACCTATCAACGTTACATAAACGATGTGCTGATTAAGTATCTTGATAACTTCTGTATAGTCTACTTAGACGACATCCTTATCTACTCCGAATCAGAGGCAGAACATGTTCTCCACGTACAAAAGGTACTGGAAAGACTACGGCAAGCAGGCCTCTAAGTTGACATTAAGAAGAGCAAATTCCATGTCACAAGAACGAAGTACCTAGGCTATATAGTAACGAACTAAGGGCTAGAGGTAGATCCTGACAAGGTAGAACCCCTCAACAACTGGGCACAACCTACCACCGTTACAGGTGTAAGATTGTTCCTCGGGTTTACAGGGTTCTACCAGCAATTTGTACTAGAATACTCACGAATTGCCAAACCACTTCTCGCACTCCAAAGCCCTTTAAAGCTATTTGTATAGGATTCAGATTGCGAGGAGGCCTTTAGAAGGTTAAAAGCCGCATTGCTGGAAATCCCTACTTTATACCATTATCACCCTGAATATGATACCAAGGTGGAGACTGACGCATCAGATAGTGTTGTTGCAGGCGTACTTTCTTAGAAACAACTAGATAAGAAATAGAGTCCAGTAGCGTTCTTTAGTAAGGTCCTATCCAGGTCCAAACTAAATTAGGAGATTCACGACAAAGAACTTTTTGCTATCGTTACAGCGTTTAGCAAGTAGCGAGCCGAATTAGCCTCGGCCTACTCTAGAATTAACGTGTATTTAGACCATCGTTTACTTAAGTACTTTATAACTACGAAGGTCCTAAACGCCAGGCAAGTACGTTGGGCTGAGGAACTTGCCCTATTTTCTTTCCACATCCGCTACACACCCAGAAAGGATAACGCCCGTGCGGATATCCTTTCGCGACGCGAGCAGGATGTAGGAAACCTAAAGTCTGCAAAAACCGATAATCGTTCGCGGGTCCTACTTGGACCGCACTAACTTAACAACCGAATCAACTCTAATCTTGCTCTTACCTATGTTGCCTAACTCCACGCTCAGAGTTCGTCTCTGCGCGTAGTGGAATCTACCTTAGAGCCTATAACCCTAGATTTGCTAAAATTAATCAAATCTGTCTTGCAAACAAACCGCACTGCGTTTAAAGAAGAGCGTAACCTGTTGCTAAACAAGTACTAGATTAAAAACAGATTACTCTTATACGCAAACTAACTTTGCGTACCGCCTAACTCCATACTTTGCACACGGATAATCCGAAAGGCACACGACTAGGTCTCCTCAGCTCACCCTAGCGCTACTAAAACCTATCAGCTAATTGCCCTAAAATATTACTAGAAAGGTATAGAAGCCACCTGCAAAAGGTATGTGCGGAACTGCATTAACTGTCGCAAGGCACATCCAAGACAGACCTAAATCCTAGGAATAATTCACCTCCTACTAATCCCTAATCGTCCAATGCAACACTTGTGCATTAACTTTAAGGAATTCCCTCCGGATAAGACTAGTTACAATTAGATCATAGTTGTAATTAATCGTTTATCTAAACAGGCTATCTCTATCCCTTGTTACAAGACAATTGACGCAAGGGGTATAGCTAAGTTATTTATTTAATAGGTGTACCAATTTAGCTACACACCCAACACTATAATCTCTAACTAAGGTCCTTAATTTATATCTAGTTTCTGGTCCGAGTTCTGTTGGATCCTAGGCGTTAAGGTTAAGCTATCAACGGCCTACCACAAAGAGACTGACGGCCAGACGGAGATTATGAACAAATATATCAACCAGAGGCTTCGGCCGTTTGTATCCTACTACTAAGACAACTGAAGTGGACTACTGCCTCTAATCAATAGAGCACAAATTTCCTTACCCTATTCTGCCCTAGGCATGTCCCTGTATTAGATCCTTTACGGATTTGATCCCAGACAGAGCTAGGACTGGAAGCAGCCAGCTAACACCCTCACACCGACTAACAAGATAAACCACAAGGACGCGCTAGCTATAGCTACCCGAATGCACAACGCCTAGGAAACGGCACGAACCTCCTTAGTAAAAGCTCAAGACCAGATGCAAACTGTAGTAAATCGTCACCGCCGCCTAATTAATTAGGATAGGGGAGATAAGGTTTTTCTAGACACGAAGAACCTCGCGACTAATCGCCTTAGCTAGAAACTATTAGCTAAATAGAAAGGCCCCTTTAAAGTTCTTGAGAAAGTTAGCCACTTATACCGCCTTAAGTTACTAGAGGGATTTTAGATCTACGACGTCTTTGCACCAGAACTATTGTGCAAAGATCTTTAGGATCCACTCCCAGGACAAGAAGCTCTAAGGCCAGCTCCCACCCCAATTCAAGGCGTAGAAGAATAGGAAGTTAATAAGATTCTTGCTAGCAAAGCATGTCGCTTAAAGTTAAAATACTATGTTAGCTAGGTCGGACATAATCTAGACCCGACTTAGTATCTAGCTTCAAACTTTATAGGGGCACCCCATAAACTTAAAGCCTTCCATAAGAGGAACCCTACACGTCCGGGTCCTCCAAGGTCTTTAGCAAAGTGGATTAAGGCGTAGGAGCAAGGAAAAGAGGATATAACTTTACTGCAAGATGACAATATATAGGGAAAAAGAAAAAAAAAATTCTTTTAATGGGTATCTAGTTAACAACC